>PVIA01000585.1:0-407693 GCA_004024845.1 Tonatia bakeri | reverse complement strand
ATATACATGTTTTTGATTCCAACTGATTTCGAACGGCCCTTAGTGCATGTCGGCCTTCCATGTTTCCTTGAGTGTAAATTACTGGTTCATAATTATGGTTATTCTTCTATTAGTTTGCTGAGCTCTTTTTGGTTTTTTAGAAGCTCCTTGTGTATTTAGAGGTTTTTAAGTTCAATTTCTCAGAGTGATATTGGTTAATAACATCACATAGGTTTCAAGTATACAATTCTTTCCTTTCCCCAGATGCACTCCTCTTTTTTAAGTCTTTTTAAAAGTTTTATTTGTTCATTTTAGAGAGAGGAAGGGAGAGAGAAACATCAATTTGTTGTTCCACTTATTTATGTATTCATTGGTTGATTCTTGTGTGTGCCCTGATGAGGGATCAAACCTGCAACCTTGGCGTATCAGGATGATGCTCTAACCAACTGAGCTACCTGGCCAGGGCTCAGGTATACAGTTCTGCAATACAGCATCTGTGTATTGTGTTGTGTGCCCACCACTCAAAGTCAGATCATATGGTTGAGTCCCTTTACCCTTTCCCACCTCCCCGCACCCTTTCCCCTCCAGTAACCACCGTGCTATCATGATCTTAGAGGATGCATTTTCAGCTTGTCACCACTGAGGGTGACATCAGTGGAGGAGTTGTCCTATATGGCCTTTATTACGTTCAGGTACTTGACCTCTGTACCTATTTTACTGAACATTCTAATGATAAATAGATGTTGTATCTTGTCAAATGCACTTTGCTGCATCTATTGATGTGATCATATGATTCTTATCTTTTACTTTATTGATGTAGTGTATTATGTTGATCGATTTGTGTGTGTTGAACCATCCTTGCGCCCCTGGAATGGGTCCTGCTTGATCGTGATGTGTTATTTTTTAGATCTATTGCTGTGTTCTGCTTGCTAGGTTTGTGTTCAGGATTTTCGTGTCTGTATTCATCAGAGATATTTTCTGTGGTTTTGTGTGTTTTGCTTGCCAAGTGTTGGTATCAGGGTAGTGGTGGCCTCATGCAATGTGTCAGGAAGTTACTGCCTCCTCCTCAGTTTTCTGAAAGAGTTTGAAAGCATGGGCATCAAATCTTCTTTAAATGTCGGGTATCATTCACCAGCGAAGCCATCTGGTCCTGGACTTCTACTTTTTGGTAGGTCTTTGTTGTATATCTAGAGATCAATCACTTGTTTGTTTTACACATTACAAATCTTGATTCATTTGTTCGTCAGTCTTTTTAATTTTTTTTCATGGTGTCTCTCCTGGAACAGATGTCCTTATTTGAGTTTAGTTAAATAATTAATTCCTTGCCTTATGTACTTTAGAAGTTTCCCTTTAAGATTTTTTTCACTGCCACTAAGTCACAAAGTATTTGACTGTATCCATTCTATTAACTTTATATTTTTACTTTTATCACTGTAATATTTCATCTGCCTAGAATGCGTCCCTATATGTGGCACAGATTAGAAACTCATTTAATTTTCTCCAGCCCCAATCCACCAAAAACATACCCTTTTAGCACTGATGTGTGCCACTCTTATCTATAGTAATTTGTACGTGTACAATCACATATCTCTAAACTTTATTCTCTTGTACTAGTGAGTTTTCCTGTTCTCTCCTCTTTTTAAAGGTTGATTTAACTATTGCCAGAATAGTATTCCTTTGTATAAACCTTAGAATAAATTTATCTTGTTTCTTTAAAAAATCAATTTGGATTTAATTTTTTTAGATTACATTGAATTTACGTTTTCATTTGGGTTGAACTGGCATCTTTACAATTTGAAGTTGAGGGTACGCAGTGCTGTCCACTGATCCAGAGTGTCACCTTTAATCTTCCATTACAAACATCTGATGGAGTTTTCATATATTCCTTTGAAAGTTTATTTGTGAATCTTATGTTTCATTGTTAATGTGAGTGATAGCTGACTTATTACCGCACTTTCTGGCTAGTGTACTGTTCAGTAATTGCTATGTGAGACGCAACTAGAAAATTATCACAGGGCAGAGAGTACTATTATTTTCCATTCATGTGTATATTGACTGGTTTGGGTGCCCCCCTCGGTGGAGGGATAGGGGCTCCCCAGGGCTCCCCGGAGCATGGTCCCATTACCTGAGAAGCCAGAGGCTCTCAGGGAGGTGAGCAGAAGCAAGCGCTGCTCGGGACTGGAACCCACACTGCCGCTGTGGCCCACATCTCGTGGCCCCCAGCAGACACTCCGGCCCAGTATCAGTGGAGGGGGAAGTATCCTTCTGCCATAGAGACAGCTCAGTAGGGGTGAAAATTCGCCGGCCAGCGACTGAACCAAACACAGTCAGCCAGCCAGCCTTCATAATGGGCAAAATCGGTTGAGAGAATTATGCTGTTAATTTAATAAAAAGATCATTTTCAGGCTAGTGTTTGATTTCAATCATAGACATTTCTGAACTATACACATATAATCACATGCATTGTTTAATTAACTCATAATGTTATTGACATTGAGGCAGCTTAAAATACAAAGAAGACAATTTTAAGATTTGTCTTATTATTATGACCTAGTTTTACACAGGGGCCCAGGATGGTTATTTTGATATTTGCTGTACATTTTAAGGTATGAGTCACTGTATGTAGTATTCAGCTATATATATATGTTGAATATAATTAAATATATTATACATATTTCCCCCTGTGGGGGGAAAGTGAGTGAACGTGTCTGTCACCCAGCCAGGACCCCAGCACTCCAGGCTTTCTCAATTTGATGTCGGGCAGCTTAATAGGCAGAATTGTCCAATACTCCCATCTGTTTGGACAAGTCTACGTGTTGCTAGAAACTAAATGAGTACTTCATTCTATTTGAAATTAAATTGAAATAACTAGGTAAATCAGAATCCTAGTAAAGCAAAAAAGTAGCAAATGTTCTTAAATTTAAAACCATAAAATATTACCTTTTACCAATAATTCGCAGTGGTGAATAATACCCCCAACTTTGTTGCATACTTACTGTGCTACTAATTCTTAAACACCGTTACATAAAAAGTTCAGTGGGAGTTATTTTATTTGATAAATCGGCTGAACCAAAGTCCTTGGAGCAGTTTTATTTATTGTTCTTATACTGATCTCTAAAATCAATTATTTTATTTTTTTTGCTATATATTGGTGTTTAGAGTCTTTGCCTGGAATACATATTTTACATAGCTGCATAGGACTCTAGGAGAGAGCTTATTCAAATAAAGATATGTTTGGTAATAAACCTGCATGTTTTTATAGAGAGTTAAGAGATCTTTTATCATTTTTATAGATATATATTATATATGAATATATATGACTACCATTTAAGCATAATTTTCTTTATACTGATATATAGGTGTGTATATATGTATATAGACACATACATACACTTGTATTCTTTATGAAGGCATATGTGACTAAATGATACTTAACAATACCTTCATATAGAGACCAGTGAAACATCTTAAGACAATGGCAAACAAGTCTAGAGCTACACACATAACCTTGAACAACAAAAACAAAGAAATCCATCATTGAACTGTCAGTTAAGTTGTAGCAATGATTTGGGAAACACTGGAGAGGTGACCTGAAGCCCTGTGTTCCCAGTAAAGTGAGGGGGTATAAATAAAAGCAGAAATTCTGTTTACAAAAATATGTTTAAAGTGAGGAGGCATAAATAAAAGCTGAAATTCTGTTTACACAAAATATGTTTGAAGGACACTGCTGGTGTGGCGCCTTATGTGATAAAAGCAGGTGTGCACTCAACCCCCCAGTAGCACAGCCTCCTCCAAACTGTTCCTCTAAACCCCCTCGAAGACCGAGTGTGGGGAGGGTCAGCAGGAACAGCTTCCCAGAGGCTCCTGTGGAGGGGAGCCTCCAGCTACTGCAAAAATAAGCATTTATTCAAGAACTTTACTCCCAGTACAGCTATTTTAAATATTACACAGCAAGTCTTCATTGAGAGTAGAAATTGTATTTCACAAACTCAGGGACAGTGCTTTTTTTAAATGGACTTTATCATTTAAAAGGTAAGAATCATTGGCGTTATTTAAATCCCTAAAAAGCAGGAAGACATGGATTATGCTTGAAGTTATTTGCATACTAAAATATTTCAAATATGTTAAAAATTTCAAAATAACATCATACAAACCATAATATAATGTTGTTCTATTAAAGCTTAGTGAGTGGAGAGAGGAAAAGCTCATAAAACATCATCACCACAAGCAGCTCTGACTGTCGTGGAAGATACAACCTATCTTCACTTCAGCAGAAGTAGAACACCAGGTGAGTTCCAGAAGTGTCAGCGATGTGGTATTCTTCCCTCTGGTACTTAAGTGGGAATGTTTGGGAGGACGCACACACGCATGCGCACACATGCACACAGGAGAATGGTTTGCTCTTTAAAATCTCCAGTGGTGATTCATGGCAGTTAGGTGATTTCATTCCTGGGTGCAGTTCAATTTATATTCCATGTGGTGGAATGCCTTTTGAAGGGTTGAAATAAAGCCAGTTTCAGTTTGGACAGCTTATAACCAAAGGGAGAGAAATCACAGCTCTTCATAAAGCATGTAAGATTAAAAAACAATAGTCAACACTACTTTACAAATTTAAAGAGAATTTTTGCAAACAATCCGTAAAATTGGCTCTATTGAAATAACCCCCGTATATAGTGCATAAACACTATTTTATCTCTAACTGTCAATAATCTGACAACAGGAATATTCTAACTCCGGACCCTGTTGGAATGCTGCTGGTGAAGTGCACGGACAGCGGCTATGTTGCAAAGGGCTGTGGTCACGTGTCTCTGTGGAAAGAGAAATTAATCTTCACTTGCAGTTGTTGATTGTGCCTTAGAACAAGTTTGAAGACGTGCTGCATGACTTTTTAAGGGGAAGGGTTGAACATCACTATCCTGATTTCAATTTGGCATTAAATCTTGTAGAAACATCAAGGAGAAATACTATAGGGAAGGGCTGAAGATGATCTAAAATATGCTCTTTTCACCCAGATTAAAACATTCATGCCCATTCAATAGACAAATGCACTGTCAGTCTCTAGCATCATGGACATTCGTTGTTATCAAACATCATCATTCTTCAGAAAAATGAAAGCCGTTAAAGGTAATTACAGGATGACATTTCATTTTCTGGAGAGCAATGCTGAAAAAGGATATATTAGTGTTTATTTTCTTCAGAGTAAAACAGATATATTAAGAGTAAACTATGCTTAATCTCTAACACCTCTACAAGGTAACATAATGGCTTTTCCCCATGACATACTGTTGGAGAAGATGCCTCCCAGGAGCCGGGCTGAGCGATTCATCAACTCCCACGCCCATCATTCATTGAGCACGAGCTTCCACGGAGACAGTCTGCCCTTGAGAGGGCAGCTTTCTCACACAGAGTGCCTTTGGGGGAGGGCTCAGCATGGAGGGGCCTGTGTGTGAAGCACTTTCCGCAGGGAAAAGAAGGAGTCCCTCCTCCTGGCAGGAGAACTAGGTGACAGTCACAGCACACACCACTTGCACTGCGAGTCACGTCTCTGTACGAAATTTGGGCATAGCTCCTTCAGGTTTCTGGGGGCTTTCAGTGCTGAAAAATCCTGCAGTGGGTCTCTGAGCCACTCCGGCAGTGTCCCCCTGCTCCAGCGTCCTCCTGCCTTTACTTTGATCATAAGCTGGCTTCTCTACTGTCCTTGGTGGCTTACCTGGTGATAGGACCCAGACCCACCTCCTGAAAAGTCTGAGCCCTGTTCAGAGTGTTTTCCCTGCCATGACTGCTGCATTTTTACTGTGGTCCACAAACCTTGTGCACTGGAATGCAGAGAGGCGCCCTAGCAGATTACGTTGGTTGAAACATATTTCTACCCTCCCCACTGTGGTCAGGATCAGTGTATCCCTTCTAACATGGTGACTCCTCAACTGGACTCCTGGTCTGGTGACACAAGAAGCCCAAAGCGACCCATTTGCAACTGACCTTTAGAGTTGAATGGAAGTCTTTTTGTGTCCCCTGATGCCAGTGTCCCCTCTTTGGGACCCAGGCCTTCTAAACCCTCACAGTTCGGAGTTGTAAGAATGGAATGCACAAATTCACCAGTGTCACTAGTGATGGCAGTAGCAGTGTCTCCTCTTCTTACCCCTGAGCTTCTGGGTCCATGTATTGAAAACATTGCACCATGTGAAAGTCATTGATTTAGAATGTTCATTGCATCCTGGGAGATGGCACTGAGTCCTCCCAGTTACCCTCTCCAAGCTGGTGCTTTACCTGGGTTTCATCATCTCTTCCCATCAAGTTAAGAGGCCAGACGCTCCTGGGTGGTGTAGAGCCAGTGAGTCCCATGGTCGTAGCTCACGCTGTGCATCCTTTGCTGTGAAGTGCTCTGTGCCAGTAGGTTAAACAGTCTTTAACTTTGCAGGTGGTGCTATTGGCCGAGACCCTGCAGTGGAAAATACAAATCCATAATGAGAATATAACTCTATTTTTATCAGAATAAAATACTGCTGCTTCCTAGGTGGAAGGTCTCCAATGCACCCAGTTTGCTGCCATCTGCCTAATTGGTGGACTCAAAGGTTGAGCCTTGTGGGGGCCCATCATCAGGCTCTGTCACTGGAGTGGACCAGGTAGCAGTGTCAGTACTTTGTCTGCTGCTGGGGAAGCAGTGCTGTCTGGCCCCACAGAGCCTCCAGCCCTGTCACTGTGGCCAACCCAGCCACATACCCACTGTCCCACCACTAGGATGATGGAGCAGGATAGCTAATGTCGCTGCATGGTGTTTTGTCTGCTTAGTTTACCATCTCTGCTTTTCCCACGCACTGTGGTTGACCAGATGCACTGCCTAGCACTCTGCTCTCTGGAAAGGTTTCCGCACACCACATTCCTTCAAGGTCACCTCTGCCAAGTGTGACCTCCAGCCATTTACAGCTTGCACCCACATAATGGGCCACGCCATCTGTGAATATCCGTGGGTTGTGGTTGTTCTCTATCCTCAGTCAGTTGCTGACAGGGACCCAGCATCAGTAACTGGATATAAGCTGCCTCTGGGGTGATACACTGGGTGGCAGTGGCTCTCCTTAAGGGAGGAAGTTCCCCAGAATGTCAGGAGGGTGAAGGTCTGCTCTGAGCGCTCCAGCAGCCGGGGAAAGAGCCCTTCATCTCGGACAGGGATCTGGGTGGGTAAGGTAGAACGCCTCTTCAAAGTCAGGATGGTAAGTTACCAGGATAGGAAAGCAGAATATATGACTGACTTTCACCGTGAAGTGACAAGTGTCTTGCCACAGTGCCCCCCTGGACTCCAAAATTAAGAACTATGAACAATTGTCCTCAAACTATAATTATATGAAATATAGAACACGGAGCCCTCTTAACCATAGCACTTGTGTATTAATGGTCTTTCTTACCTAAAAGTCAAGTGCAAACTCTATAGTTTGGACATCAAACACTGTCTATAGTCTGTCTGGTCCCCATTGATGTTTGAAACTAATTTCTCACTTTTCTCAGCCCTTACTGTATTTTTTTCAGTGCCATTAATTTTATACTCATAAAACTCCTATGAATGAAATGTTACTTTCAACTACATTTTACAGGCAAGGAAATGAAGGCTTAGAGAGGTTTAGTGAGTTGCCTAAGGCTGCAGACTTTCTGCTGGCAAAACAGGGTCACTCCCCACTCTCCGTGACTCCAGATTTTTACTTACATCACCTCCTGTGTTTGACAAACGTATGAATAACTTAGAGATGGATCTGCCAGCAAACCAACAGCCAAGGTATTTCACTTAGCAAAAAAAAGCCTTGTCCCAGTTTCTTAATTCATTTTGCTTTCTAACTGAAATAACCCATCAGTCCATTCCAATCATCTTCCAATAAACTAATAAGGAAAGTAACTTTACAAACAGGAATTGCTATACTTTTTAAGAGTTCTGCAGTTCAGTAAATAGCTGCCTCTTCCATGCCCTCGACTGTGTGCAATGCACCCAAAGTAATTTTCCCGCAGAATGTATAGGCTCTGAGGTGCAGAATGATAATGGAAAGATTAGAGGAGTTTTTTTTTTAATAATCCTGAACTGAATTTTTATTGTGATTTCAACTGATGGCAGAACGCATAATCTTGGAATTTCCAAGAGATTCTGTTTGGGGAGGTTTAATCATGGTCATTTTATAAATAACATGCTAGCCCTCTTTTCCTCGGAATGGCTTCTGTATTTAGGATGGTTTATGAGACTGCTGGGGCCACCATAACACAGTATCCCAAACTGGGTACTGTAACAACAGATACTTTTTCCCACAATTCTAGAGGCTGAAGGTCTAAGGTCAAGGCGCCGGTAAGGTTAGTTTCTTCCAAGGCCTCTATCGTGGCTTCTAGGGAACTGTCTTTATGTTCACAAGGTGTTCTGCTTCTCTGCATGTCTGAGTCCAGATTTCCTCTTCCCCTGTCATTGCACTCTGGGTCCCACCCTAAGGACTTCATTTCATCCTAATCGCCTCTTCAAAAACCCCATCTCTACATGCACTTAACATTCCAAGGGACTGGGGGTTAGGACGTCAGCATTGAAATTCGGGACACACCATTCAACTCACAGCAGGAGGGAGGCACCTGTGGAAGGCGTGGCCTTGGAGGATGAGGTGGAGTCCTGGTTGGCTTTGGGGGCCCCCTGGCATGCCTCGAGGCGTGTATGTCTAGTCTGGCTGCTGGCCACTCTTTTAGCCCTAGTTACAAAGCTCACAGGGCTTTCTGCTGGTGCCTGTCATGCCCTGAGACCACTGGGTCTGTGCCTGCCACGCACCCTCCGTCCCAGTCAACTTCTGCGTCCTCTGTACCGACTTCACAGACAGCCTTAGTCCTTCTCTGTCTGCAGTCCCCGGGGGGCCCTTTGGCTGCCAGCCCAGAGGGCCCTTCAAGGCTGCTCCCTCTCTGTGAGCAGGAGCCAGATCCTCTTCGCTTTAAAATCCCCAACCCTGTCTGCTGATGGATCGTCTCCTTCCTGGCGTGGATGTCAACGAATTCTGCTTTCTTAACTGCCCTCCTCCTTATTGCTCTCTTTTCTCCCTCATCCTGAAGGATGTTTCTCCTCTTTATATGTAGAGGCAGGGCAGGGCAAGGGGGAACGAAGAAATTGTTCTCCCTGAATATGTAACATTTTGTAATCTCGTAATCTCTACTTTCTTTTATCTAGACCATAGCTTTTGAGTGAAAACGAAGGAGTTGCTCCCCTTAGACTTCCGTTCCTCAAAGACAGGGTTGTCCTTGTCTTTCAGCCTGCAAGGAGCGTGCTAGTTAAAAGGATACCATGGGAGAAATCATATCGCTTAATATTCCCAGAAGGCATCCCCCCACAGGATATCCACCAGAAATCTAGCACCAGGAGTGCCTGCAGCCCCCCAGCGAATCGAGGCCTGCCGTCCATTTTTTATGGACCTCCACACACCTGTGAGATCAAGAGGGTGGTGCAGATGTGCCTGAAGCCCTTCCCAGGATGAAAACTCTCTGCCTCTGCGAGGGTATATTTAGGTTTCCTCCGTCTTCTGAAGGGCCACTTGGTACCGGCGTGTTGCAATAAATAGTACAAAAATGCCATATGTTTTTCCAGTTTTTAATTTCATGATTTTCTGCGGCATTTTATGAGTACTCTTTTTCTTTGCCTGGTAGAACTATAAATGATTATAATTTTATATGACTTTTCAGGCAATGCCACCACCCTCAGAATTTTTCATGACCTGTCATTTAAAAGAAAAAATAATACTGGTTCAGTGCAGGCAGCTCCGAGGGCTTCTCTCTCTGAGAGAGACCAGATAAATAAAAGTACATGGGGTCAATCATTTCAAAATCGGCTATGGAGAAGTCGTATTTCAAAATAGAACCTTCCTGAGTTACTTGGTTTGCAGGCCCCGGAGCCCGGCCCTGCCCCTGCTGACAGCACTCCGGAGAATGTTGACATTCCAGCAGCGGCGCCCATCCGTGTGGGGCGAGTGTGCGGAGCGAGGACAATCGAGGAGATTGTGACTCACCCTCCACCGCATCTGCTGAACTGGTTCTACCTGATTCTAGTCCTCGGGAAGTTTTGAAGGGAAAGTCCAAGTGTCAGCCCTGAGCCAAATGTTAGGGTTGAACTGTAAAGCCTTCAGAAACATATGGAATTATAATTAGTCATGATGAGTGAGATTTTAAGTGACTGAAGGCTCTCTTTGTGCAGCATGTTGCGGCCTGACTCGAGTCACGCCGTTTCTCCTGGCTGTAGCCGGGACATGGCACACCGTGGGATTTCTGCCGTCGGGTCTGCCATGGGCGCCCGCCAGGCCAAGAGCCCACGGGGTCTTTGTGAGGGAGTTGCTGGAGCCCCAGCGTTGTTCCTGAGAGCATGGTGGGAGACTGGGGGCTGTGTTCTCCCAGGGAAGACAGCATAAAAATGTAGCAGGAACAACCACAAAACGTTGACGCCGTTGACGCTTTTTAACTGGGCTTTATTAGTAAGAAGAATTAAGATCTGCCAGTTTGACCTTATTTTTTTCTGCACTGGAGAGCCTGGCCTGCCGTCGTCGGGTGGGAGGCCTGTGCACTCAGCTCAGTCACCGCCCCACGCATGGGGCCACGCTGGCCCTCTGTCCAGAGCAGCGCCGCGCCCTCCTCCGTCCTCCGTCTTCTCTGTCCCTTCTCTCTGTGTGACTCACTGTCACTTGTCCTTCAGGACAAGCCAGAGAGTTGCTTCTGGCAGGTGATGGGTTTTCTAAACAGACTTTGTTTCCCCCGCCCCCACTGTGTTTTCATAGCATTTTTACGCCTGTTTTGTAATACGTAGCACGCTATGCTATAAGAGATCCCTATTTTTTTCTTTTTTGCCTTTCTTCCTCACTAGGCTGGAAACTCATCAGATGTAAAGCTGTGTCATTTCTTGAGTTTCCCATGGCATCTTGAACTTAACTCTTCACAGGGACAGTTTGCTTATCTGATCAGACTAGTTCTGCACGTCAGTAGGAAAATGGTTAGTTTGTGATGGTCCTGAGTGATTAGAGTACTTCCTTGCACAGTCTTAGACCTGGAAAAGGAGACACAGAAAAGTCACTAATGGTATACCAGATTTCATCCCATTTAAATGTGTTCAGGAGTGGAAAAACAGACCTTGAACTTGGTGTAAACCACAACAAAGGAACACCAACTCTAAAGGTCATCCAGTTCCTTTCCTTGGAAGATGTGTGGAGGGGGCTCGGGGCCACCCAGAGGGGCTAGCCTGGCCAGGGGGTGGGTTTCTGGGGCCCTATGTACATTTCCAATGGAGAGATCAGCTTTCATCAATGTATTCTGAATGTTACCTCAAACCTACCCCCATTCAAAACCTGAATACATTTGACTCAAGCCCACACCAAGTTCAAAGACCCTCGTCATTTAAAACCTATTAATCATTTTTGAAAATTACCAGGGCCGTCTCTATCACTTGGGTCTTGAGAATCTACCTACATGCTGTTTCTGACCCGCACGTGAGAGTACCGTTCGTTGAGATACATACTGGGTCTGGCGGCCGTAACACCTGCTGGAGTGTGGTTGGTCGGGTAATAATATGAGTGTGATAATTTAGTTTTAATTTGAACATTTTACCTAAGATGTCAGATGCTGTGCTTGAGTGTGATATTGTTATGTTACAGAAAGACATGCTCATGATTTTGTAATAAGAGATTTTGTTAATAAACAGGGGTGTTACTTGTGCTGGACTCATGTGTGTTTGTGTGTGTGTGTGTGTGTGTACATTTTAAACACCACAGAACCCACCATTTATGATGGCAACAGGTCCCTCCCCACCTTTTCCTTCCCAGATGGCTCCAGAAACATGGGCTTTTACTCTCTTTACCTATGCTGAATGCTTGGCTCCAGCCAACACGCAAACCTTCTGTGAGGACCAGGGAAGCACTGGGTTGCCGGGCATTGGCCATAGTTTATTTCTAAAACAAAACAAAACAAAACAAAACAAAACAAAACACCCAAAACAAAAAACTTCTCTCTATATAAAAAATTCCAGGGTCAAATCTAAAGGCAATGATACTTTCTTTGCCCATTATGTTAGCTGTCAATTGGAATTTTTATTGGGATTCAAGACATTTCAGTTGAAGAAAGGGTTTCATGGCTTCGGAATTGGAAAGTCCTTGCTTTAGGGGTTTGGGTCACAGGGCATAATTTCCACTGCATGGGGTGTGCAAGGCCCAGTCAAATATTTTATTCTCTAGGGGCCGAGTCCACACAATAAGGACTTAATCCCTAAGTGGGGATGTGACAGGGGGATAGGACGTGGCTACTCACATGTGCCTCTCTAATGACATAACCAAGCCTTGCTCGCCCGAGGGCACATGTGAAAACCCATACCTAAAGTTCTCCGGTTTTAGATGTCTGCTAATGCGGTACTGTAGGCACCTGGGAGTTTTTCTGTTACACACTCAGGAGCACATGTGTGCACACCCTTAGGTTCAGCTCCCTTTAGGAAGCCTGCTGTTGATCGCTGTCGGTGGGGTGCCACTCCCCCCACACCCTGCATGGGGGTGCTGGCTGACCGGGTGCCACTTCTGTCTGGCGTCCCCACTAGGCACAAAAGTCCTCTCCTGCAGGTCACATTTGGCCCTCAACACTTGTGAGGGTCTACGATAGTTTGGGGAAGACTTCTAATTCAGCCATGTTTTGTCAGCCGAGCCAAGAAAGCATGGCGACACTGAGAGATGCCCAGAATTCCTTGTAAACACCTTCCTCAGTGCTTCCTTTGGGGTCCCTACCCACCCGGGAGCTAGGCTTTCTCACGCTGCTTGGGAGCAGACACTACGTCATTCCCTCAACTTTTCTGCTTTGACTTGCTTTTCCCGCAGACTAGCTCTAGTGCTGGACACCCCGTGCCCACCCTGCTCTGTCCTCCTTCTGTCTGAACATAGTACACACACACAGATTTCTGGGGGAGCCACATCTCTCTGATTGGCAAACTGATTCTAAATCAGCCTGAGCTGGGTGCAGCTGGCACCTCTGGCCGCCTTTATTCTTTTATACTGTGCTAATGTCTATAAAGTGCTTGCATAGACGTAGCTCTCTCTTAGTGACCCTAATATTGCTAGTTCTTAGCTCTCACTGATTCACAGATAAGACAATGGAGCTATTGAAGGGCCAAGGAGATCGGCAGGTCACAGAAGGAGTTAACGAGGCTCGATGATTAATTTTACGTGTCACCTGGACCAGAGTTAAGGGTGACCAGATGACTGGTAAAGCAGCCCCGGATGTCTCCATGAGGGTGTTTCTGGAAGGGGTTTGCCTTTGAACACATCAATGAAGATCACCCTGGCCAAGGCTCGGGTGTCCTCTGACCTGCAGAGGGCCGGAATGAGACAAAAGGGCAAAACGCTCCCTGCTCGCCCTGAGACGTCCCCTCCTGCCCTGGGACGCTGGAGCCCCAGTCAGTGACGACCGTGGGGCCCCTTAACGCAGGATGGCCTGTAAGGGTGGGTTTACTCACATGGGCTCTTTCTCCCGTTTACCCAAGTCGCCCCCCGCCACTCTTCCTGCTTTTTTCTTTTAAGGTTCAGCCACGTAAAGCAGGATGGGAGGGAGGAGGAAGTGTGGAGGGAGGAGAGTCATCGGCAGAACCTCCCTGGTCCCAGATCCCTGAATGTGGACCAGGCAGGCATCCATTGAGGACCACCACTTGGAGCCATGAGAGTTGGGCTATAGTAGTACGTAAGGGGTCCTAAGGGAGTGCTTTTGGGGGAGACCTCAGCTAGTAGTTCCCTGTGGAGCAGCCGCTGCTGGCTGATGCTCCCGGGACTGAGTTATCCCCAGGGGGAGCGGGCACATCTCAGGAGTTTCCCATAGTGCCTGGCACAGCGCTGGGTACAATAACTAGCTGCTCAGCCACTGGCATTTACCGACAAAGGATGAGAGTGAGGATGTTCACACTTTCTATACAATTGGGAGAGTGAGCTTTCCGTTTGCCATTGACACTCCCTGGACTATAAATTCATAGAAAACAGACACAGCATAAAGGTCTTCGGGAGAGAAAAGGTCTATGTCAATGTACACCGTTGAAGTAAAACAAAATAATAAGGTGATAAATAAAGATTCTCATCTCCTAGAATATATCCACGTGGACAGTAATACAATACACCGTCCATCACTTGGTTCAGGTCAGATGGTTCTTTTACGGAAACACGTCAGTTGAAGACCTGATGGCATAAGGTACACTGGCCAAGTTCAACTCGGACGTTCGCACAGGTCGTCCTAATGCCCTCCTGTGGGTGCCGTGGGTGTGACACGTGGGGCCATTTCTTACTTTTTATTTTGATTTTCCACATAAATAATCCCTGTTTTAATACAAGGATGCCTGCCACTCATTATGAAGAAGCTCACACCGTGTGGCCTAGGAGAGGGGGACCTCGAAGGGCCGCCTGCTTCCCCACCATGCACGTTTTTGCGAGTGGCAGACGTCAGTGAGGATTTAGTTTTGTAGTCGTATTCTTCTGTCTGGGATTGATTCTGGGAGCGAACACGCTGGCTGGGCCCCCCAGGCCAGCGGTCACACAGGCACCCTGTTTCTTTCCTCAGCTGTACTTCTGAGGTTCGCAGCTTTCATTGGTTCTGGTTTCCTGATTTGGTCGTGGCTTGAGAAAGGTTTTTTTTCCTCTTTTCCTTACTATCTTCATTTAAAAACTACTTTTGTTCGTTTTATTAGTACAGGGAGGGTAATTTCATGCTGTCACGTAATCCAGCTGGTAACCCCAAAGCTACTATTTGGTCTATAAGGGTGCAATGTGAGGGGGAGGGAGATTTCCAAAGAATTTCCACCTTGTGTTCTATGTCTTCAGGGCTTGAGATCGATACAGAACGACTGGCCAAAACAAGGGCAAAACGCTCCGTTTTTGTCCCATTCTGACTCTGGTCTGCGGGAAGAGTGCAGACTCGATCAGGCCAATCTTGGAGGCCTGTTGTCCACTTGGAAAGTGATTAGCTTTCTGAGTTCAGCCAATACAGGCAGCAAAGTCATGAACAGTGTTTCTTGTTACTTTCCAGGGGCTGGAGCGATGAGCAGCCCCATCCCCCTAGCAAAGGACTTGCAGCCTCTGCTGCTGGGGGGGGGGGCGCCTCCAGCTTTCAGCCCCTTCAGGAATCGCTTGGGTGGTCAGAGACTCCCCAACCACCCAAGTCTCACCCCTCTCTTCCAGCAGCCATATCCGATGGCCAATCTCGGTGGGAGACTAAACGCTTGGCCATTTCAACCCAACGCCCACTCTGTCCCTGTCCCACTAGGCAGCAGCCTTTCATCTGGGGCTTCATTTAACACTCAGCCCCGGAGAGTGCTTCACCCCTGTCAGGGCAGTCTTGTCTAACTTCCACAGTCAAAGCTTCAGGTAGCGAGGGCCAGAGGGTTAGCACATCCCAGTGGCCAGCTCACAGGGAATGACTGAGGGACAGTTGGCCAGTGGGAGGTTTAGGACACTGGTGACTGTAGGAATCAGTGCCTCCCTCTTCCGTGGATGCTGTTGATAATGCTTCCAGTGGCTGCTGGCACCTGCCGCAAACAGTGCAAGAAACCGCTGGGAGATGATGCTACAATACTCACGGGACAGAACTGCAGGAGATGCTGAGAAAGCGAGTGGGCCTGGATGGAGCCGTGCCTGAAAGCCTTCTACCAGTGGGTGCAGTTGATTCTCCAGGGTGGCAGTCTTGCTCTCCCCAGGCCCAGTGTTTCAGGAACAGCAAAGTAGACAAGTCTGAATCATTCATTTGAAAGGGTAATTGACTCCTACAGGGTGGAAATTTCAGCCAGAGCATGAGTCGATTTATGAAAAGACCTGTTGGTGCTCGGCAAAATTCTTGTTGACCTATTATTTGAAAGTCAGTCAGACCTACATAAAGAAGCATAAATAATTGGGGGTAATGGATATCTCAAGCAACTTGGCTACACATATCTGTGTATGTTGGTCATAATTTTATTGCTTTTAGCTTGGAGCCATTGTAAGTTCATGGAAATTATATTAGTGAAGTCATGGAAATTTTTTTCATTCTTTCTCTTTTACTCATTAAAATAAACTAATGACTACAAAAAAAAGAGCTTAAAACGAGAGATGCAGTATGGGTGCAGTACTGTAATTTCTGTGCAGTTACCCTAGAACAACGCAGTGGGGGTCATTTTCACTCTCCATCGAACTTAAATAGGAATTTATTAATGGGTTTTTATGTGAAAGGAATGAAGAACATAGATGCAGGCCTGTCAGCTTGTGGATACATTATACAGGATTCTATTTTTAACTGTACTCTGTCCCATAAGAAAATGTATAATACAGATGGAAAATATCAGCTGCTTAGTAATATTCCTTTGACAACATTTAGCTGGCAAATAAGTACAATGTATCTGGAGCTCTAGCTCAAATTATGTATGTAAATGCGCCAAGGACAGAAAATAGGCTAAAAGTAGCAGGAAGGTAAAAATATTCTTGAGTATATGCATGTATGTGTGGTATACGCACACACACACCATATAAAAATCAGCAAGAACTTTTCTCATTTTAACATTAGCAAAGAACTAAAATCAGAAAGAGAGACAATATCCCTTGTTCTCGGATGATTCAACGAACTGCAGGTAACTTTCCACAGCAGGTAACTTGGGGGTTGAGACAGAAAGTTGATGCACCATTTCCTGAGTGTGGCTGCTGCTCTGCCACGCGAGGGGTGACCCTCGAACCTCCCGAGCATTGCCCCCAAAGCTCAGGAGCACCTCCGACGTGAGGTGTGCTGCATATCCGGTCCTTACCCACTTCATTTGTCTTAGTTCCACTGGAAAGAACCCACTTACTCACAGAGAGGAAATAAAAACTGAGGTGGTATTATCACTGTGGGCATTTTACATTTTGTTTTGTTACATTTTGTTTGGGCTTCTGACAACAGCAACTTTTTCAAATAACAATAGGATGGACACTATATTGAACAATAGGATACATACTACATTGAATAATAACATTAATTTATAAAGCTACTTAAGAAACTTAATTTATATTTTCTGTCTGTTTAAAACTACTCCAGCTAATGAAGAGGAAGAAGAAGATACAATTTCTAATGTGGAGAGTTTTGCACTGACAGAACTAAATCCTGAGATTATATTTTAGGTTGATGAATGAGAAAGTGATATAAAACTGAAATAATTAAAATAAAGGGAAATAATTGCTTGCTAAAAAGATACAAAAGTTTTATTTTAATCATATCACTCCATTGCTGAAGATCATTCCATAGCTTCGTACCGCTCATAGGACAGGTTCCCGTGCCTATTTCTGGGCATCGGAGTGCCCCTCAGCGCATCCCCAGTCTGAATTTCTAAATATCTCTCCCTCCACTGATCCTTCTCTCGTTTCCCCCTGATTTCCCCAGTGTGGGCTCATCTCCACGTCTGTGCTCTTCTTGTCTCC
The DNA here is from genome assembly GCA_004024845.1 of Tonatia bakeri. Classification (NCBI taxonomy): domain Eukaryota; kingdom Metazoa; phylum Chordata; class Mammalia; order Chiroptera; family Phyllostomidae; genus Tonatia; species Tonatia bakeri. The sequence goes on along the minus strand of PVIA01000585.1, from coordinate 390,303 downwards.
TCTCTTGGCGAGAAAGTCCCCTGCCACCTGCAGCCCAAACACATTTTCCCTTCCTCCAAATCCCCATCCCATGGTTGACAGGGTGAAAGAAACATTCTCTCACTACACATTCCAGAATACAAACAAGCAAATTTTATGGAAATGGATCCAAGATCTAAAATACTCAGATGGAGAGTAAACAGGAAGAGGGAGAGAAGAGGCTGTTGCGTGCGGTGGCAGAGCTGCGAGTGGGGGGAGGGGACAGAAGAGAGGAAACAAATGGGTGTGCAACTTGGTGGCTTGGCTTTGGAAATTGGAGAAGCCAGAATAGATGATATTCTGATCTCTCAAATTTGTGGTAGATTCTTCTACACACAAAAGGCCTTTTGAGTGTTTTCTTTGCCTTTTGAAATAGAAGAAATAGTATAAAGTCCACATTTGTTGAAATGCCAGTGAGGAGATTCATGGAGAGGCTCAAGGTTTAGGGGACAAAATGAAAATTCAGGGAGACTGGGAAGGAGGAGAAAGAGGTGGCTAGACAAATGCCTTTCTGTGGGACCCAGCAGAAGTGTTAGGGCTGGCATGGACTTCCCACAAGACATAACCCGAAGTGTTGCTCAGTCCTTCTCCAGGGAGACCAACCACCTCGGCTCGCCCAGCACCAGGAGCTTTCCCGGCTGGACCCCCTCCAGCATTCCCGGGCCCCAAGCACTCATACGTCTGGAAGTGTCAGTGATCTTTCTCCTTATACAAGATGTGACGAAATGGTAGCACAACTTCTGGGGATTTTAAAAACTTCCCACACACCTGATCTATAATCTAAGTCGGCTCCCCTCAGTAATTACCAAAAGAAACGTCATCCTTAGTAATTACCCTAAACATGTATCCAGTGCATTATGTCATTTCTTCTTTGAGAGCTGCCTCCAGGTCATTGGATCTCAACTGGTGGTGATCTTGCCCCCTTCCTTCAAAGGACATTTGCCAGCATCTGGAGTGATGTGTGATTGTCACAGCTTGCCTGTGTGTGTTTCCTGGGATGTAGTGAGCAGAGGCCAGGGCTGCTGCTAGAAACCCCACAATGCACAAGACAGCCGCCTTCCCTCCCCCACCCCCACCTGGTAAGAATGATCTGACCCAAATGTCCTGGATGTCCAGGTGGAGAGCCCCTGACTCAGCCCCTGACTCAGCCCGTGACTCACACCTCTGTGTTGGAGTGTTTGTTGGTGGACACTGGGCTCGACAGACAAGAAGATGCAATGGTTGAAAGCCACCAGAGTCATTCGAGGAGCAAGTGGCCCTGGGAGAGCCTGTTTTAAAAGCACCCTTTCCATGCCAAGTGCAGATCAACGTCAGGTGAAATAATTTGAAACATCAAAGGAGTGTCGTAAACAAGATAAAATCTTTATGGACCAGCGCTGGAATAGAAACACACAGGGGCAGCCCGGGCTTGCTGGGAGCCTGGCTCTGAAACCATCCGTAGGCCGCCGGAGTCAGTTCTGTGGGGGCAGGGCTCTGAGTGTCCCGGGCCTGGCCAGCCCGGAGCCAGCCTCCTCTGCTGAAAGCACCAGAGCAGTGGTGGCTGAAACATTCCCGGAGAAAGAGCAAAAAGCTTCTCGCTGCCCCGAGGAGTGATCGCGAGATAAAATCTGGATTAGTCAGCGAGCCTCGACGCCGCCACAGACAAGCAGCTCCAAAATCTGCTGGTCTAGAACAATAGAGACGCGTTCCTTGAGACAGCCCCACGTGCCCTGAAGGCTGATAAGGAGTCCGCTCAGTGCGGTTCACGCTCACCCTGGAGTAAGGCCACTCCCTGGACATGCGCTGGCAGCCCAATCAGAGGACAGGGGCCTCCAAGGGTTTTGTATCTGCACTGTGTGTTCTGGCCAGGAAGGAGAATGTACCACTTGAGCCCCAAAGTTCCTGGCCAGAACTAGTCACGTGGCCTCAGGAAACCCTGGAAAGAGCATGAACGGTACTCATGACCTACAAGCATAAAAAGTGGAGAACCAGGGGTACCGAGGTGCTTGCTTGTTCAGTGATCGGACCTCTGATAACTCACTATCCCAGCAGGGTAGAAGCTTCGAGCTGGCAGTGTGCAGTTTGGGCCCAGTGGGCGGGCTATCAGGGGAGGCCGACTACACATCGTTGCAGAGGCAGGAGAGAGTGGAGACAGGGAAAGAAAAGTGTTCCCACATAAGGTCAGCTGCAGCCTGCACTCTAAAGGTGCCTGAGGTGACCCAGCTGCGTTTCTGGTTCCCCTCCTTCTGGGCACGGGGCAGGGTCTCACCACCTTGCTCTCTGAGTCAGGGCTGGAAGGTGAAGAGAAGTGATGCGTTTCGATTTCAGGTTGAGGGCTAGAAGAGCTGGTATGTGGTCCTCCACGTTCCTTTGTTTCCACTTTAGAAACAGGCGTACTCCAAACAGTGCCAGGTCCAGCAGCCTGGGGTCTGAGTGAGACGCCTTGGTCCCCCCGTGGACCTGTGAGGGGCATATAGCCTGTGTGCGGTACCTGCCTACATTGTTTTAACCCATGGAGATTTTGGTATTACGCAGCAAAAGTTAGCTTCTGATAAGTAATGACAGGTACAGTAATTGTTCAAGAAATGTTTATTGAATGTTTAGGAAGTCTTAAATGGTAAATGTTAAGCTGGACTTCTACTAGCCTGTAGGGGCCCTGGCTCGTATGACTCAGTGGGTGGAGCACTAGCCTGTGAATCAAAGGGTCACCGGTTCAATTCCCCATCAGGGCACACGCCTGGGTTGCAGGTCAGGTCCCTAGCTGAGGGTGTGCGGGACACAACTGATCTATGTTTCTCTCACACGTTGATGTTCCTCTCCCTCTCTACCTCTCTACCCCTCTTTCTAGAAATGAATAAATTAAATCTTTAAAAAAATACAAGTGTGTAGGGTAAGAATAGGTGAAGATTACAGTACCAGCAGCAGGACAGTCCTGGCAGGGCTCAGTGATACGATAAAAAACACACAGGTGTGCAGGGGAAGTGCAGCCAGGAGGGAAATCTCACTGGAGAAGCAAGAACATGTAAATTACAACAGGTAAAGAGGAATCAGTTAATGAAGAATTTTTGTTTCTAGTTTGAAAATTCCAGATTTTGCTTTCACGAGAACAATTTAAGTCATTTTAAAGGCGAAGGATACATTGAATACTAGTTGTTTTTAATGTTGATTAATCTAGTAGTTATGGTTAAGATGACTTAGAAGACGGAAAAGTAGTCTAAGAAACTATTACAATAAGTGACATGTGGACTAGAGAGCCTAGTTTGGGTATTGGTAGTGGAGATGGCATAAAATCGAGAGTAATAGACAAAAAGGCATATTAGTGGAACATTTTGATTAGTATACATAGGAGGGGAGCAAAATTAAGAAAACAAATCAAATTCAGAATCAAGGTCACACACCGGGGACATGAATAAAGGAAGGAAGTTTGGTCTGCAAGAGACGATGACAGATTGAACTGGATTCTCGGGGCCGAGGGCACATCACAGCGACAGCCAGAATGTGGTCACAGTTCTCACCAGAATGGCTCACATGGGAGGCGAGGACTGGAGATGCTGACTTTTTACAAACATTCCATCTCTCCCACTGCCTGGGCTCACGTTCACTCGACAAGCAGGCGAACACTGTTGTGAGTCACTTACGTGGTACTCGGCAGAAATCAGAGCGACACCAGGTTTGTAATTACGTTGTTAGACTGACCACTGACAGGCGTCCAGGTCTGGGTCTAAGGAGAATGGCTGCCGTGCAGGGAAAGGAGCGAAGGGGGCGCTAAAACAGATGCATATTCTACGTGTGTACTTCAGACTTGGCTCTTCTACCCGGCTTTAGGGGGCTCAGCTTTCAGCTACAGGGCCGGCTTCAGGTTGACAGGAAGCACAATCAAGGACTTTCTCTGGGGGACAATCATCTTATTAGCTTCTTTAAAGGTTTTGGGTCATATGCGTGCACTGTGAAGTCTATGCATTGTGGATGCTGCTTTTCAAAACCTGGGATCCTTATATAATTCAAGGCTGGACTTAGTGTCATTATGAGTATGCAGAAATAGGCCGTGTTTAGCTGAATTTATGCTTGATTCCAGAAATGCTGAAGAGAGGAGTATTTCCTTCTTGGGTCATGGCCTTTTATGATTTTCGTTGCTATGGTTAGGGGCTCAAAGGCAGTGTTGGCTTTATGTGAAGTACTTAATGCAGAGGAGTGCAATGTGAAAAGTGCTTCATGTGAACTTGAAAGCGTGGAACTAATTAAGGACCAAGCAACTAATTCATACATATTTTGTTACATCAACAAAGGAACTAGATATATACAGGTAATATGTGGCAATCAATGTTAAAATATTTTTGTTATTTTCATAATACTTTTATGAATATAAAACTTTTTTTACTATTTTCATAATTTTTGGACCCAAACATAAAGCAATTTTTGTATTAAGTGTCAAAAAGCTTAAGTGCTACACTGTCATATAGAAGATAAAATTAATGTTGCTGACAATTTAAGCTAAATTACTAAAAGTTTAGTAATGAGCCATGATTTAATGTATATTACTTTTACTTTTGGAAAAAATATTCTGGTGGAGTTATTATGATTAGTGAAGAAGAAAATTTTATAAGCTATAAAATCTAAAAACTAAGTAGACTATGCTAACTTCAATTATTTAGGTCCCTAATTCACACATTTGCTGGGTTTTATGCGTATTAAATCACACAGCGATCTCCCACAGTGTTTCTACCTATTGATACAATGTCTAAGTAGTGAAGACTTCCTGAAGATTTCATTCCCCCCCCACAAATTTCCTAACAAATTTATAATTAGCCATCAGAACAATGAAATGGACCTAGACCCAGATCAGATTCTGCTCCTCCAGAATCTTCTAAGGAGTATCCTGCTTTCACACGGTCTGGGAATCTGCCTGGGGACTTTTAAACTATTAAGAAACAAGTGTTTGGGCCACATCTGACAGCAGATGCTTGGAGGACCGGCGGCCAGTTTCTCATCCTATGTGGGAGAATTCCTTGTGCGTGACACAGACTGAGAAGCTGGCCAAATGATCTCAAAACAACATCGCTGGAACATTTTAACTCCGTGAAACACGTATTTCCAAAGGGAGATACCGAACACTGTGGAATTTGTTTTCCCCCCTTCATGGGGCAGAGAAAATATTTTCTTTTTTTCTTCCTTTAATATTTTTTAAAAACAACTGAAGAGAAGCCATGCGTGTTTTCTGAGTAGCGGCATCGTTCTGCTGGCTGAGACGATCCCAGGTCTACACGGCTGCTCTGCAGAAGAGCAGTATTGGTTCTACACCGTGGGGATGCTCAAGATTTAGGCTTTGCCTTGGCCAGGACAGGAACTTAAAGAATTTTATGCCGAGATGAATGACCGTGAACGTCAAGAGTCTGGTTGACTGCTTACAGAAGGGCCCCCATTTTGAGTCGTGAAAGCAACGTGGCACTCTGTCAAAACACGATAGAAAGGCCAGTCATGCTTTCTGCTGCTAACCTGAAAGCGTGAACAGGTAGATGCACAAGCACTACTGCTAGGTGCCCTGAAGATTGGGGAGAAACTGCCAGAACGGAACCCTTACCCACATAGGAGAGAGACGGTCGCTTCTTCATCAGAACCGACGGCCCGTGGCCCTGGTAGCCTGTTCTAAGAAGTTCCAAGTGTTAACTCAGGGCAACCCCGGGAGGTAGGCACCGTTCCAATCTCCGCGTCGGAGAGAGTTGCGTACTGATAATAATAGGCGTAGGTCCTATCACTGGGCACTGGCCACCGTGAGGGCATTTGACCTTGGCCGCTGCGCAGCGCACTGCGGCCCACCGACCGCACACGCTCCCCGAGGGAGGAAGCTGGAGGCGCAGCAGCAGCACCAACACCAGCGCCTGTTGGGGCTCCTGCTGCGCCTCCCGCCTTCCAAAGCTCGCACTGTCCCCTGAGGCTTGTACAGTATGAGCGGAAGGTGCTGTCAGATGTTATAGATTTTTATTTTTAATCAGTGAAAGAAAGAGAACGGCCGTCAGTTCTCCTGGGTAACAAAGGGCCCTCTGAGAAGGTGGTTAAGATGTCTGAGAACTCATTATTCCGAGGTGTTTACACGGAGAAGTACTGACTGTCAGCCACCACCCTCCAGAGAAGAGTCCCTTCCGAAGTGCTAAATCGTGAGATTGTGGGATTATTGGAGAGAAATTATGAAGAAAGTTGATTACCTTGGTGCTAATCTGGACAGAATTTTATCTTTGTTTGGTGGATAGAGGGAAACCTTTCAGCTGAGTTGCGTTACGTATCACCACACACACATCACATGTGCATGTATGTGATACATGTGACACATACACACATGTGTGATGTATGCATCACTAAAGTAACACAGTGATTTCCACTCAGTGTTTATGGGAAAACTTTGTGACAGGGACTTCAGTCTCATGACTCTGTGACGGTGATGGGTGTCCCAGGGACCGTAGTCCAAATCTCAGTGGCTCTTGGGTTCTTCCCGGCCAAGAACGTGACCCTACTGGGAGTAGGAGCCCGCACCCTCAGTGGTCCTGGGACATACCAAGCCACAGGCTGAAGCATTTCGTGAGCAGGTCCAGACTGAAGAATGGTGGGGTGACGTGGAAGTACGTCTGATCCAGTCATCTCGTGGGAATGCTTCCCGTGCCAGGTGAGTGACACCTGCGTAGTTCTGCAGGGCAGCTCCAAACAGCTAACGGTGCCAGGGCAGACACCCGTGTATTGTGCCACAGAGAAGAGGCATTGTGTTTTTTAAGAGGCAGAGTCCCTGTTCTCCTCACTCGGTGCAACTTCTCAACGTAGGGCCGGAGCAGGAAGGAAGTCTGTTAGTTCTCCTCACTGAGCCAAGGGAGAGGTAGGACACCGATGTGCCCACTTCTGAAAGCTGTGTTCCTCCCTGGGAGAGAGGCAACAGTTATTTCAGAATGTTCAAAATGAACTACAAGCCAGAAGAGTGTCTACAGATTAAACAAACGTGTTCTAGAAATACTGCATGTGGAAACTGAAGTCAAAACTCTGCAATAAATGGGTGTACATCTTCTCTGTCGCAGCAGGTGCGTGTGTGGGGCAGTTACAGGAGGAGGCAGATTCAGGTGTGGTAATGCAGGAAGGGAAATGGCTTTTCGCTCAGTTCCCACTTGGGAAGTGATTCTGATGCAAAGGTGCTCATGGCAGCATCTCGGAATAACACAGAAGCAGTTGCTACAGAAGCTGGGAGCCCTGCAATTAGAGAAGGGCGGAACTCTTGGAGACCACCCAAACAGAGAATAGTGAGTTCTGCAGCTATAAATGTTTAGTGGTGGGCATTTTGTAGCGAAAATTAAAAGAAGCCACCCCCTGCCCACCCTTAAGAATAGAATTAACACAATCTGTTACTAATATGCAGAAGTGGGAAACTTGTAGAATTTCAGCAAGTGGAGAATCCTGCCCAAAAGTCATTCACCTAGCCTCATGGGGGTGGGGGTGGGAGCAGAAAGGAGAGAGACTTAATTTTCACTTACTAAGGACAAAACTGGGAAATAGAACCATGGGGCATATTACCAGAAGTTTGTGATACATCATTTTTCTCATGTGAACTGTTCAGTAAGTGAAATCAACTGTAGCTGTTTTTGTTTTTTTGATTTTTCCCATCGTGTGGGACCTTTTTCAGGGTGCTACTCAGGGGCCAGACAATATTCAGATGGCTCACTCAAGGGCGAATGAAGAAGAATGTTTCATAACTACTCAGACAGAATGGTGGGGAGCAGGGGACACCAACACTGAGTGGGTCCCCCCACCCCCATCAGCCCTAGACCCCCTGAGGAGCTGCAGGAGGGAGAGTGACTGCCCAGCAGGTGTGGCTCTGATTAGAGGTGAATCTGCTAGCACCTGGCGAGGGAGATGGGCAGGCAGGCAGCTCCGGGTGTCCCTCCCGGTGCTCCTGCACTTAAACCCCCCTGGGACCCAGAGGGACAATGAACCGACTGCGTGACAGTAAACAGGAGAGGGAGGGCCCAGCCCTGGAAGCGGATGGCGAGGGGAGAATAGGTCTGGAGGGACAGAGCTGCACCTTGGAGACACTCAGCATTTCGTAGCTGCCAAGTCCCGAGCTAAGACAGGCAGGTGGGGAAGCCCAGTGGTGTGGACTCTGCTACTCAGAATGTGTGAGCCCTGTGGCCCATGACTTTGATAGAAAGCTGGTTTTCATGGGGCATTATGTCCTGGCTGCACCTCCATGTTCAAGGGCAAAATCAGAATTCTGCTTTCAGTATTCCCGGGAAAAACCTTCCAGTTCTGAGACTCTTTTTTTACTTTGATTAATATAGAAAAACAGTAATTTGATTAGTATAGAAAAACATTAATTTGCTAAAAAAAGTACACATGTCTGAGTCAGAAGAAGCCCTCACCAGGCTGTCAAGAATAAGAGAAGTCAGAGTGGAGGAATAGATATCATTTTATATTATTATAGCATAATCTCTGGGGCTCCACACATTTCCACACAAATATTTTTTATGCAGAGTAATTAATGAGGTTCTCTGTCCAAATGAAAATTGACCTGAAAAGTACAATCTGTTCATTGTTAAAATCCTTTTTAAATGTAGAATGCATCAGAAAGTTCTCTACGAAGAACAGTAACATCAAGGACCCACTATCTTGGAAAAAAGTCAGCATTTTTCAAAAGACATAAAACTCCCTGAAAATTCCTATTTGGATCCTTTCTGTAAAAGCTGATGGACCATATTATCAGTCCCTTCGGAAAGTAAGAAATTTCAAATAAAACTTGAGAGGATGCTTTTCCTCTCTTCTTGTTAAACTCTACTCTGGCTGCTGAAGGCTGCGTCGTGCCTGGAGCTGACACCACTGGTCACGCACCTTCTAGGCATTTGTCTTCGGAGGCTTCCTGGTGGTGTGACAGTTCTCACCTCCAGTGGGAAGGGCATGTGGACCCGCCCGTGTTCTGTGCTGGTGCTTCCTTGGCAGTTCCCTTAGCAGCCCACTTTCCAGCTCTGTGGTGCAGATAAGGACATCGCCAGCGACCCTCAGCCCTTGTTGACAGGTCTTCAGAGGACCGCTGGTACAGTCTGGGACCTTACAGCCTGGGCACTTGCAGAAGGAGGGTGGAAGCCACCACCGTTTGGGAGAATGTATCATGTTTCAGGAGTTTGCTTTTCTTCCTTCCTCAAAAAAATCATTTTTGTTGTCTGTGGGAGTGGGGTTCCTGTGATGTTTGAAGGAAAAGACTTTCCCGAGATCCACGCGAGCGGATGGGGCTCTGTGGTGTGGCTCGTTGATGACGTTTACTTAAGCAGATTCCCCTGGTGCCTTCCCAGGGCCCTGTCTCCGTCTGCCTTGCCATTGCAAGTCCAGCCTTATCTTCAGCAGGGCCAGGGTGAAGGCGCTGCCCAGAGAGTCTGCTCCAGACGCCAGTCCAGCCCAGCCCCGTCCAGCTAGTATAGTGTGCATTCCAGGAGTTGTCCAGTTCAGGCTCCCCCTGCAGCCTGTGTGGAGTTGCCTGGCCATGGGCCCTGTGGCTGTTAGGGCCATGTGGCTGTGGAGGAAATGGGTGAGTGCACCATGCAAGTGCAGGTCATGAGCAAGAGACAGAGAGAGAGAAAGAGAGAGGGAGACAGAGAGAGATTCTCTGTCCCCCTGAGGTTATGTTAGTGTGGATTTGGGACGAGCCAGGTGCTCTTTCAAAGGAACCCATCAATTTCCCAGGCTTCTGCAGGCTTGCTTCAGATGGGTCCATTTGCAGTGAGATGAACGGGCCTCCATGGTCCAGCCCTATCCCCAGTGCCCCCAGCAGCCTGGCACCAGAGGGGGAGGGAGGAGTGTTGATCCCCTTGGCAGAGCAACGCTGTGGTTCCCAGGGGTGTGAAGCTGCAGCTTCCTGGTGAAGCAAACAGGTTCCTGCTCCCCAGTTTACCGTGGCTCAGTGTCTGATTTCCTAGCGGAATACTGGTGGTAACCGTTTCATTGGTCCCCTCCGGGGCAGGGCTGTCTCTGACATGTTCTCTAGATTCAGGCCGAGTTACTTCCATGCGTGAAATGCGTTTGGTTACGTCAAAACATTTTCTAATGTTAACTAGAAAACCCTTGAATACCCAACTTGATGCCCTGGCAGAGTGCCATGGAAGTTCACTTCTCGGACTGCACTCGGTTTTAAACACATCGTTGATACAAATGTAACAGTATGTATCTGCCATGGAAAACAACCATCATAATCTTAAAAGCTGAAACTCTTGAGGTCCATTTCTTCCCGGACCTGTGGAGAATCTTCTGTCATGTGTTTCCTCTTTCTGGAATTCAGGCTGTGGCTCGCCCGCGCGTTGCAGGCGGACCTCAGAGCAGTGCCTGAGGGCAGTGGCTGCAAACACACAGGTTCCCAAGCATGGGCCTCCGTGGGGCTCCCCACTGCAGCCCTCCCAGCTCCGCCCTCTCTGCTCCCCACCCTCTGGCTTAGAAGGCCCGTACTCTGAAGAGCACAGCGCACACAGGCTACTTTCCACACAAGGCATGAGTCAAGGTCATCAAACCAAGGCTTTATTTGTTGGGACAGGCAGCATCACTAGGAAACAGAGATGGGAACCAGCCGTGCCCCTGTGGAGGGCCCCCCTACCCCACTTCAGATTCAGAAAAATGTGCACTGTGCAGGCAGCCTGTGGCGGGTGAGGAGAGGAAGTTCATTAGCAAATCAAGGCCTAGAACGTCCCTGAGGCATTCAGGGTGGCGTCAGAGTCCTCCGTGTTTTTCATGTGACCACACGGAGCTTTCGCCCTTCCTCAGCATCTCCCAGCTCCTGAGCAGCAGCACCAGGGGTGGATGCCCTCACCCTCTCTCAGTGAGCCTTCTGGGCGCCCCAGCTCCCTTCTGTTTACATAGCCACAAAGTGATAGCGGGCACTTTAAAATGCAGATCAAATTCTTCAGGATTTAGAAGCGTAAGCAAGCTGCCCAGAGCACCGGGGCGTTTGGAGGAGAGCTCCTCTTATTTGGAATTTCTCACCTTCACCCCTCTGGTCTGATGAACCAAGGCCTGTCTCTCTCTCTTCAAAGGCACGCCACCGGTTCTTCCTGTGTCTTAGGAAGTAGTGACTGTGTGGGACGCGGAACTGTCGATGGAAATGGTTCAGTGCGTCCCGTGCTGGGAGGGAAGGAAGCAAAGGACACAGTAGAATGCTCAGTCAATTAAGACGAATTTTTGAGAACTTAGGTGTGTGAAATTTAAAACTGAAGTAGAGAATCTGCAAATACACGGGGTTTTTGTAGGATTCTACTCATTTAGACTCAGTTAACCATTTTTTCTTTCTTAAAAGTTCTTGTTTTTGGTGTAACGAATGCTTTAAGTCCTAAATATAAGTAGAAAAAGCCAACCTCCTATTAAACTTCAGTAGTAATTTTAATGAACAACATTTTTCAAAATGCCACATTGTATCTTCATTCAGCCCACCTCACTGGAAACACACTTTTGATGTGATGCTTCATATTCTCAGAGCCTCAGGCTTGCTTAGGAAGGGACTGGGAGAGAGCGGTCAGGCGCTGCTCTGAATGGGAAGTGGGGAACCAGCAGGAATCCTCTTCTGTGGCTGCCGAGCTGCCTTTGCAGTGGCCGAAGGGTTGGCTGGCTCTACACCGGCCTCCCCATTGTCTGCAGAGCTATCTTACTGGTCAAAACTTACTGACTTTCCTCCGGAATTCGTGTCAGCTTCCTCACCTTCCCTCCACCCATGCTTAGCCCGTATTTCAGAAGGCCCACACTAGACTGTACCCTCCCCCCAACAGTGCTTTTTAAAAGTGGTTTTAATTAAGTTATAACTCTGCAGGGGACCAAAATGGTGCCACCCTGAAACTGCCTTTTCGGATACCGATTGTAAGCTGGTCATGAAGACACAAAAGACTCAGGAATGGCATTTGAACCTCCCCCCTTTCTTTCCCAAGAGATTGAGGTGGAAAAGCCTTCTACAGAAGGAAATCTTAGCGTGCTCACCTTGGCCCCGTGTGAATTAGGTAGGGCAGGTAGGAAGGCCTCAACCAGGGGCCTGTTAGCTGGCTCGGCCCCTGCGCCCCATTGTGTCCAGGTAGCCTAGCCAGATTTTGCCTGTCTGTCCTGTGTTCAGCCTTCCCTCAATGACCCGCAAACTGCCTGTTCCCTTAGAAATATTAGACCCCTGCCCCCTTTTTCCTTTGTCCATAGTGACACATAAACCTTGGCCGTCCAGTGCATTTTGGTGTCTTGCATCTTGTGACACCTCCTGGCGAGTACACCCATAATAAACTTTGGACATCCCTCCTGTTCCTGGTGAGCTGTGTCTGATGATCTGAGTGTTAGCCCAGCTAGAAGGACACAGGACATGAGAGGAAAAGTGTGTTTTTAGTCCCCACAGCTCACGCATAGCAAAGTGCACACCTCTCAAGGGACCACTCACTTTATGAACAGTCACTCCTGTGTAGCCATCACCCAGATCGAGACACGGAACAGACACCGAAGGGCAGAGGGCAGCCTGGAGCCCCTCACAGTCTGCTCTCTGACCTCTGCCTCGGAAAGTGGTTTGGCTGCATTTGAGTTTTATACAAATGAAATCATGCAAGTTGCTTAGTATTATGTCTGTTACGTGATCTTTGAGAGTTATCTCCCTCTCCCGATTTTTTAATGTAACAAAGCTTTAATATGCTTTTCTAATTTCTCTGAAAGTGCAAATGTGAGAGTCACAAACCACTACAAAAAAGAACACTATGTATTTAGCAGTGAGATTAAGTTGACGGTGACTTTACTTTGTGACAGTGGCTTTAATAAAAACCGGCTCACATTCTCCTCCCTACCCCGGCCCTGTGCCCATGTCACAAAGCAAGCACCTAAACTGCAACTGAGTAAAAGTTCTGGAAAGACGCATAAGGTTTTCTGCTTGACGCAGGTAGACATTACAAATTTTAAATTAGCTCATCATTAGTTCAATCGTGAATTTAGATGGTAAAATGTGGACAGAACGTGGGTGGTTGTGATGGTTAATTTTATGTGTCCACTTGACTGGGCCACAAGGGGGCCCAGATGTTCGGTCAGACATTCTGGGAGTGTCTGTGACTGCGCTCCCGGATGAGGTTAACACTGGAATCAGCTGGTCGTATAAAGCAGCTGCTCTCCCTGGCTCCGGTGGGCCTCATCCAATCAGTTGAAAGCTGCACAGAAAGGAAAGGCGGACCCTCCTGGAAGAGACAACTCCTTCTGCCTGACAACTTGATCTGGGTCCTGGGTCTTTTTTGCCTTTTGACAGAACCAAAGTTTTGCCATCCTGAAGCCTCCTTTTGGGATACTGATTTTAAGCTGTTTATTAAGAAACAAGACTCAGAAGGAACCTTTTGTCTTTTCCTCCTTGCTGCTCAAGAGAGTCAGCCAGAGAAACCTGCTTTGGGGAGGGAGCCTCAGCTTAATGCCTGTGAGAATGTCCACTCCGGTGTCACTTAGGCAGACTCCCAGTCTGTGAGCTAGACAGATCCCTGTCCCCTCGTGTCTGAGTCACCTGGCAAGAATTTTCCTGCCGTGTGCGTTCTGTTCTCCCACAACTCCCTGCAAGTTGCCCGTTCTCACTTCTGAGATCCAATAAGCCCCCTTCCTCCTTTGTCACAAAGGGTCTTCTCTACCCAGGGCTGCCTGGCTGTCTTGGAGATTTTTACGCTTATGTGAGTTCCCTCTGCAGAAGTATTAAAACTTTGATTTTTTTCCTCCTAATCTGTCTCTGTGGATTTGATGATTAGCCCAGCCGGAGGAATTTGGAAGGTGGGAGAAGTATTAATATTTTTCAGTCCCCACACCGTCTGTGGATACTTCCCCAGTGTGGATGGGCCTCATCCAATCCGTCCAGGGTGTGGGGGGCTAAAGGAGATTCACCCAGCCCACTGAAGCAAACACTCAGCTCTTCAAGAAACACCTCACTGTCCCATCCAGAAACCATGTGCAACTAAATTCCTGGGCGCTCTGTGACCCAGGCAAGGTGACATACAAAGTTAACTGTCAGGTACTGACATTTCAAAAAATCAAACTTCAGGGTTTTGAAATGCAAAGTATTTCCTGTATATTAAAAATCTCTGTGGTATTTATGACACTTTCATTATTTTAAATAATGATCTTTAATTGGAAATTCCTGTTCAGCAAATGCACGTTCCGTCTCATTCACAATTTCTTAAAACTTTGGTAGCCGCTAAAACATACTGAGAACATTTTGATACCCCATTGTAATTGCAGCTCATGAAGGAATGTTATTAGACAATTTCCTTATATGTTGCAATTCTTCAAAGCTTGTTATGGGTATAAAATGATAATGTTTGAAAAAAGTTATAACAAATGTCAAATATTTGTTACACAAATTAATGAAGAAAGCAGAGGAAGACAAAGTTCGTTCAAAAGAGAATACAAGAGACTAAATCATTTAGCTATCAAAAGGGGAAAAAAGCTGAAATAAGTCACGTAATTTCCAAACTGGTTAATTTTAAAACTGGTTACAGGGCAAGCAAACCATAATCTTTCATTTTGATTTTTTTTTTTCTACTGGATAGAAAGCAGCTGCATTTCTATTTGTCAGCCTTCATTATGCAGCTTATCAATCTTCTCAGAGTTAACATTTAACTTTATGAAATCTGGGCTCTAAGAATAGTAAACAGTGAGTCAAAGTTACGTTTTCTTAGAGCATCTGGGGGTTGTTAGGGGAATGCTCTGGTGAGTTCATGCACACCACACAGAACCTTTGCGCCTCGTCCCCAAGTTTTGAGATACAAAGTATCCATCACCGGGAATTAATGGATGAAGGCAGTATGAGAAATGGGCCCATTCTCATCTTTGGCATGAGGGGCATTTAATATTTTACTCAGACTTTTAAAGGTAAGAAACAAATGCACCTGGTTCAAAAAATTATTCAGATTCTTTATAAAATATCTATTTATTTAATCTAATATGTCTTTTTAAAGGGTTTATTAGGACATTGTCTGAAAGAATGAAATATTTATGTGATTCAATATTTACTAGTTTGAAGTTAATTTTTAATTAAGAAATGTTTTATGTGCATTGATTTCTATTCTATTACTACATGATATAATAGAAAAATAACATTAACAAAAGTACACTGCTAAGGTAATATAATAGAAAACTAAGAGCCCTCCCCACATGTATAATATAGTCTAATTTAAGGAAAAAAATTACAGTGTCATTAAGGCGCCAACCACAACCAATTCTCATCTCCAGTAACTACTAATTTGAATTCTGTTTTTATAATTCCTTGCTTTTTAAATATTTTTAATAAAGTGTTAGAATCATACATATTTAATATAGTATATTTTGAATATAGTGTAAATGACATCGTACTGTATGTATTATTTGACTTGCTTATTTTCATTAATATAATCTTTTTAAGATCGTCCCTGTTGAGATGTTTAGCTATTGTTCCTTCTTTTTCATTTGAGTTCTTGCTAGTTTTTAACTGCAACAAACTTTAAAACCAGTAAGCCTCATTCCTGTCTTTTCCTATGTTTCCTCAATGACACTTACGTTACTGTAGATGTACAGGGTCAAAGTGTTTGTGTATCTTTCACATTATTACACAATTTCCATTTGTTTCTAAGCAGTGAAACCAGTCTGCACCTTCACCAGCAGTGTCCAAAATTCCCTGGTGCTCTGCAGTATCTGCAAACTAGGGATTGCCAGAGATTGGGCCCTTGCCACTTTGGTGGGTAGGAAATCATAGCTGTGTTTTAAACTTTTGTGTATCCTATCATGAGGCTGTACATATTTTTGGTTTGCTTTCTCTCATGTTCCACCTTTAGCTGAATGCTTTTTCTTGTCTTTGCTCTATTTTTTGATTTTTTAAAAATTACATTTCATTGATTATGCTATTACAGTTGTCCTGATTTCCCCCCCCCTTTTGTCTCCCTCCACCCAGTGTCCCCCACTCCCTCAGGCAATCCCCCCACCGTCATTCAGGTCTATGGCTCAGGTGTGTAAGTTCTTTCCTATACTGCACTTTACATCCCCGCCGGCTATTCTGTAACTGCCTATTTGTACTTCTTAATCCCCTCGCCTCTTCACGCAAGCTCCTCCTCCCCCCTCCCATCTGGCAGCCTTCCAGTATCTTCTTTTCTCTTCCTTTTAGGAGTCCCTTTTATCTTCAACCTTTGGCCCTTTATTAATGACGTGTCTTGGCGTGGGCCTCTTTGCATCCCTCGTAATTAGGACTCTCTGTGCTTTCTGGACTTGCATGTCTATTTCCTTCACCAAATCAGAGAAGTTTTCTTTCACTATTTTTTCAGATGGATTCACAGTTTCTTGCTCTTTCTCTTCTGCTTCTGTGAGGTGAATGTTGGACTGCTTGAATTTGTCCCAGAAGCTGTTTATACTATCCTCATTTTTTTGGATTCTTTTTTCTTCTCATCATTCTGTATGGTAGTTTTTTGCTTCCATAGGTTCTAAACCATCAACTTGATTCTTGGTGTCATCCATTCTACTGTTGTTTCTCTGTAAGTTGTTCTTTATTTCAATTAATGTATCCTTTGTTTCTGACTTGGACTTTTATGCTGCTGAGGTCCTCATAAGTTCCCTGAGCATCCTTATAAACAGTGTTTTAAGGTCTGCATCTGATAGTTTGCTTATCTTCATTTTGTTTAGTTCTTTTTCTGGAGTTATGATCTGTTCTTTCATTTGGGCCATGTTTCTTTGTCTCCTCAGTTTGGCAGCCTCCCTGTGTTTGTTTCTATGCATTAGGTAGAGCTGCTTTGATTCTGTGTCTTGGTAGAGTGTCCTAATGCAGGAGGTGTCCTATAGGGTCCAGTGGCACAACCTCCCCTATCATCCAACCTGGGTACTCAAGGTGTGCCCCTCATGTGGTTTGAGTACACTCTCCTCTTGTAGTTGAGCCTTGGTTGCTGTTGGCAGATCAATGGGAGGGATTTACCCAGGCCAGTCAGCTGCAAAGACTGGCTGTGACCACTGACCACCAACCTCTGGCCTCAGGGAGGATCAGCTGTGCAGGGGTAGGGTGGCGGTGCTGTGACCTGGTCTGTAGCTATCCACTGGGTGCATTGCCCTGGGGTTTCCGGGGTGGTGCAGGCTGAGGTCAGCCCCCACCTGTGTTTTGCCCAGGGCACCCTGCCTGAGCTGTAAAGCAATCTGAGATGGCTGCTACTTGTGCTGGGCTTGGAGATTCCCAGGTGAAGCCAAGCTGTGACTGTTACCTGGCTGCTTCCAGGGCTCACAGAAGCCAGCTGCTGCTTATTTGATAGGATTTAGGAGCCAAGACCAGCTATTTTTATGGAAAAGCAACTTGGGTGGGCCTGTAATTTGGGTGGGGTAGAGTCTTGGGTATCTCCAAGGGGTGTCACACAGTGTTAGCCAGGCTGATGGAATCTCAGATATGGCACCAGCCTGCTGGCTCTGTGGGGGGAGGGCTCAGCAAACGGACAATGTCCTCTGCTCACCCCAATGCCAGACACTTCATTCCATCCCTGTACACCGCAGGTGCCCTTCAAGCTGCCACCCTAGTGCTGGAGCTCAGCGGGAGTGAGTCTGAGTAGGTGAGTCTGTGTAGGGGGGAGTTCCCCAAAAGGATTGCTTAGGGCTCCAGCAGGCTCCTCCACTGACTCAATCCCCGCTGGGTTTTTGCAGCCAGAAGTTGTGGGAACTTACCTTCCTGGCACTAGGACCCTGGGCTGGGGGGCCTGGTGTGGGGCTGGGACTCCTCGCTCCCAGAATATTTATCCACGTGGGTGAGGGGCCAGCTCATTCTGCATCTGCACCCCTCCTACCAGTCTGGATGGATGTGGTTTCTTTGATTCTGTAGTTGTCAGACTTCCATGCAACTCAGTTTCTGACTTTCCTGGGTCCTCATTGTTCTATTTTCTAGTTGTGATTTTGATGTGGTTCTGTGATGAGGCGAGTTGTGTCTGCCTATGTCATCATCTTTTCAATTTTCTAATTTTGTAAACTTTTAAATTACCGAGTAGTAGGAGTTCTTGGTGTGTGTGCTGGTATCTCTTTTTTGTAGTTATATGTGGCCACCTCGTCACTGTTCCCTTAAGAGCATCATCTGATGGTCGGAAAGTTTTTATTTTGAAACAACTTCAAATTTACAGAAAGTTTACAAGGCGAACATGGTGAATCCCCTGCCTTTATTTGTTTTCTTCTTTAGCACGCTACATATGGATGCACACGTTATCACTAGTATTGTTATTGCTGAAACGTTCACAGTTGCAAAGCTTGGGAAGCATGTAATTCTGGGAATCACCGTTCCCGTAGGTCTCAGTGAAAGTAGTGTCTTTTCTAGACGTGAGGCCCAGGGCTGCCGGGAGGAACATTTCCTCCCGTGTGGACTTTAGTCAGATTGGTGCAGTGGGACATGGGTGGTCTCATGTAGTGCCAACCTGTCACCTCGAGTGCCAGCTGCGTCCTTCCCGAGATGACACCGGCTAAGGCATGCAGCACGGGTGTCCGCCAACTAGCACACTTGCTCACAAAGGTTGGAAATCAAATATCCCCACAGTTTTCGGCCTGCAGGAACTGCGTCAGGGCTCCGCCCCCTGAGGACGGGAGGAATGTGTCCTTTAGAACTCCTGCCTCTCCACTCTCCTGGCTGCCCTCCACACAAATGAGTCTGTGGTAGCCTCGCCCAGTGACTAGGGGACCCCAGCAGCACACCCCGCTCTTTGGGGAATGTGGCTATTGTTTTGTTCCTAAAGCTACAGTCCTTGAATGTTCATGTGTCTTCCCCAGAGCAGAACGATGAAGCGCTTTGTGCTTTGCGGGGTAACTGACTACAGTCCTTTATGACCTTATAAAGATCTATTGTTAAAGGCTTACTTATACTTTGTATTTGTTTTCCCCCCTCCTGTTTGCAATGAAAGAATTATCTCATTTTTCCTGATAGCAGATTATTATGTATCCATGTGAATTAGAGTAGAAAGAACAGCTGGAGAACACCAGCTTCTATTTTATTACTTCCTATGGGCTGGGCTGCAGTGCCTCTGAGCCCTAACTCAGAAAGGCCATTCCAGGTCTCTCTTGAGTTCTAGTGGAGAATTTAAATCTAAATATTTAGCTACTGATTAAAAATAAATGGCAAAGATATCAAAATCATTCAAGTACTATCAGGAAGAACAGAATGTGTCAGAATTACTGCTTCTTTACATAGTAGGTAAACTGTAGTCATGGCTGTCTGTGCTGATAACCACCCGTGGGGATAATTCCTGTTAGAGGAAACTGGAATTCGACAGGTCGGCTGTAGACTGGCCGGAAAGAGGATTTCTGTCTACTGACCAGGCCCTTCCGGTTCCTTTTCAAGAAAATGCTTCTGGACTGGGAGCATGAGAGAAAGTCTCCTTAAAGCAGGCCGGAGTGAGGGATCAGATCCTGAAAGCAGTATTGTCGGTTTATACATCATCCTCTTATTAGTACAGGACCTACATTTTAGTAGAATTTGCCCCTCTTGTCAGACGTCTGCAAAGAGTTAAACCTTATTCCCCCTGTGGTGCACACAGTGGTGGCAGGAAAACCTTAAGGGCAGATGAATAAGGAGGAAGTGAGATTGTCATTTAGGAGTCTGGGATCTGGAGGCGATAGGTCCCTCTGTCAGAAAGCTCCTCCTCTCCTCAGGTGGGAAGGTTCGAGTTTATCTTCTTAGGGAAAACACCAGTTTCCTTATATTTCTCAAGTAAAGATCCTTTCTGCTGTTGCCTTTTGAAAGGTCATCAAGGCTATTAATTCTTTAGTGTGTTGGAAGGAGAAAAATCAATTGATGTGGAAAGGGCTGGATGTCATTCTATGCTTTCAGTACTTCGCTGCAGTGGAAGAATGCCCTGCCCTTTGCTGTCAGAGCAAAGAAGGGGTGCCTTGGGCTCCTTCCCCGTCAGGAAAGGGTTAATGCAGAGGCAGGGACACTCAGCAGGTGGGGAGGGTCCAGGGCTGAAGCCTGACCAGGCACCAGCTGCTGAGAGCAAGACTTTTACCTCCTTGGTCTGATGTTTTGTTCTTGCATTTAAATTATATTTAGGAAAAGCTGCATATGATTGAAAGCTTTGTTTCTTCTTTAGTAGTTAATGAAGATTTCAACTGTAGTGGGATTTGCTTTTGAAAAAGCCTGAATTACTTTGTTTTTATAGCTCATTCTTATTAACATCACACATCTCCTACAAACAGGCACTAAACCAACCCCTCCAAATTGCCCCATTGAAAGCCAATAAATTGTAGCTGAAAATATTTTTATTGTTTAATTAACAAGATTCAAAAATACTTGTATTAGTTGATTTCATATTATTGAGAGATTTACTATTATTCATAGGAATTGAATTATTGTTACAATTTACATTTGTTTTGTGATTTGATGGAGAATATGTAAATCAAACATAATGAAAGAATAAGGTTGTTGTAGAAATAAAAAATTAATTATGTCATGCTTTAAATGCTTTTAAATATATATCGTGTAACTGCATAAGCCAGTGCTTTAGCACAGATGGGGGATCATCCTCCCGAATAAATTTATGTTGCCAACTGGTGGAATACATAAATCCTTGAATTGTAAAATTTATTTCTGGAATTATATCAAGTTGGGAATAGTTGAGTTTACAGAGAACTGGTACAAGGGGACTGGTTACTAATTGAGTCTAGTTTTTTTTTAAAGATTTTATTTATTCGTTTCTTTTTAGAGATGGGGAAGGGAAGGAGAAAGAGAGGGAGAGAAACAATATGTGGTTGCCTCTTGCATGTCTGCCACTGGGGACCTGGCCCACAACCCAGGCATATGCCCTGACTGGGAATCGAACCAGCGACCCTTTGGTTCACAGGCCAGCACTCAGTCTACTGAGCCACACCAGCCAGGGAGAATATGGTTTTGACTTTGGAATTCCTGCAAGTGTCTATAGCAAGATAGGTGGACACACTCCTTTGTGTCACAAGTTTATTTCTTTCCTTGAATACTCAACACGCAAAGGTAAGTTTTCAGAACATTGTTAAACTGTTCTCTTTGGGGATAGAATGTTTCTCCTTCTCTCCAGTCTTTATTTTGTTTTCTCCATCCTTATCCTCACGTTTCAATATGTCCAGCCTTTAAGGCACATCAGTAAAAATTGGGATACTGTGTTACACCGGGCAGGACAATACCAAGAGGACAAGGATGGCCTGGGTTATGGTGCCCTCGTAGCTCCTTGATGGCCCTGGAGAAGGAACCCTGAGCACACTGTACACCCGACACAGACTGCTGCCCACGTTTCCAACCACTGTGAATTTAGGAAACCTAACATTTCAGTTGGGAGTCTTCCAAGTAGAATCATAATGTGCAAGCAAGTGTTACATTTTCTGCAAGCAACTAGTGTTTTTATACTTCAGTGGACGTATCGATCAGGCTAGCCAATAACCTCATCTCTTGTAGCTGTTCTGCAAACTCAGAAGCCTGTCTAAACCACATTGTGAGTTGAAAGTGTGTGTGTGCACGCGTGTGCGGACATAGCAGTTTATTCTGCACATGATGTACCATGTCCAACTCTTCGGACCTGGAGACCTTCCTAAGCTCGATTTTGAGTTGCAATTGAATTTTGAATGGTATTGTTCCTCATTTTTGTGCAAGGCTTTTGAAAAGTGAAAATCAGTTTCTACAGTCCTTTTTATTTTGAAAATAACTTTATAATTAGACATCATTCTCTGCTAAAGAAGGCTAAAAGTTTCAGTGAGAATATTAGCAGATGAACGGCAAACCTTCGGGACTCATACTGACTGGGCGAGCATTCAAGATCAATGGTTGGTTTCATTTTAGTGCTTTATCCCTGAGTGTCTCGGAAGTGCTATTTTTTATTCTTCTGTAAAAGAGAATCTTCCAATTCTCCCACCCCCCCATATATATATTTAGAGGCAGAAGTATCACCTAGAAAATAGAATACTGTACTTGTAGGCCGTATGCTGTTATCTCTGAAGATATGGATCTCTCGTACAGAAGAGAAATATTTTACCAAGTTAGCTTATGTTAAAAATTATGGCACCGCATGTTAGTCAGGATTCTCCAGAGAGGGAGAGCCAAGAGGGTGTGTGTATATATATATAAATATTTATTATAAAGAGTGGGTCACATGATTACAGAGGCTGAGAGGCTCCATGATCTGCCACCTGCCAGCCAGAGACCCAGGAGAGCCAGAGCTGTGAATCTAGTCTGAGTTGGAAGACCCAAGAGCCGGAGAGCTGAGGGTGTAAGTCAGTTCCAGAGCAGGACAAGAAAGTCTGGCAGAGAGAGTGGGGTGGAGAGGGAGGGAGGGGGGAGAGAGAGAGAGAGAATCCTTTCTTCCTCGACCATCGTGTTGTGCTGAGGCCCTCGGGGGCCTGGCAGATGCCCACCAGGCTGCAGAGGTTGTCCACTTTGCTCAGCCTCCAGCTCTAATGCTCCTGCTTCCCTCACACACACCTGAGAATGATGTGTAACTGAATGCCCAGGCGCTCTGTGACCCCGTCAAGTCTACATATAAAGTTCACTATCGTGTACTGGTATGTCCAAAAAGTCAGACTCCAGAGTTTTCAAATACAAAGTATTTCCTATATTTAAAAAAAAGAACTGTGAAATTTATGACACGTCATTATTTTATATATTTGGATCATGCCCAACTCAATTTGTTTTTATAGCTATGAATATTTAATGAGTCTCTTTTATGTACACACTGGTATTGTCTACTTTTATTTAATTCATTATTTCCTGGGCAGTTAAATGGGATTTGAATTTGGTGAAGGCAGGCGTGGTGGAGTGAAAGTAGGAGGCAGTGTCACAGAGAGGTTAACGGCACAGCTCCCTGGAGTAAACGTGTCTGAAGGTGAACCTCAGGCCCTGCACTCACGGGCTCTGGTGCAGCCCGAGTGCCCTGGGGCCTCCTCATGGCCACCCTCATGGTCAGGTTCGTGCAGAGAGGCCACTGCTTTCTACTTCATAAGGTTGTTGTGAGCAACAAAGAAAACCATCCATGGGCAGCCCTGTGCACGCTGGGCAGCGTGGCATACAGATGGACAGACAGACGGACAGACAGACTCCCTTTCTGACGTGTTCCTGCAGGCCCTTCTCTCTGGAGCTGGGTGCCCTTTGGTGGGCTCTGTGAGGCCCTCACCTGCGGTGGGTCTTAGTCGACAGTGTTCACTGGAATCACTTGGAGACCTTTTTTTCCCCCTCCAAAACACGTGTGCCTTAATGGCTGGGGGATGAGGCCCAGGCATCTACGCTCTGAAAAAGTTACTCCTGTTATTCTTATGGGCACAACTCTGGATCCCTGCCAGCGGGAAGAATGTTCACAATGAGTGATGTGTTTTATTGTAATTCTATACACCTAACTGTCATGGCAATACTATTCTTTATTCTCTAAAAAGGAGTCTTTCCATTCTCCTAACTGCTCCCGGAGACAATTGGGGGTGGGGGGCAGCTAAGGCCTAGAAAACAGGACACTTGCAGGTCACTTAATGTTATATCCATTTACAGTTAATTTACAACTGAAACTTTTAAAAGGGTTTTTTTTATCATTTCCAAGTTGATCATATAATTAACTACTTCTGATTTATTTAGATGTGATCACATGTAACATTTAAAAAGTCGTAGTTAAACAGGCAATAGTTAATAGCTCCCTATTTCTAATATAAGTGGGTTTTAATGCACACCTGTTTCTTCCAGACCTGGGTTTCGCTTTGGGGAAAAACTCCCCTGGGACCAGTCAGGGAGGGGCAGGGGAAGGGAGAGGGAGGGAGAGACCGCAGGGGCAGCAAAGCAGGGAAGGGTTTATTTATTTTTATTGTTTTCCAATAACTGAGTTTTGAAGTGGGTACATCTGAAGTCAAGGATATTTCCTAGTTAATATTTTTGCCTCTAAATGACCCAATACTTTATAAAGTACATTTTCCTTACTCAGTGCGTCCCTCGAGGTTGTGTTACTTCTCCCTGGGATCTAACTGTACTTGGAGGCTTAGCTTGTACTCAAATGCAATTTCAGTTGTAAATTTCAGAAACCCCTTGAAGATATAAAATGGGACACAAAGGCCAGCAAATTCATGATCAATAACCAGTAAAGTATATCTTTTCATTTAGAAGGCAGGTGCCTTTCCCCTTTTAAATTCTTTTGAAGTATTTCAGTCATTCAGGAAGACACAGAGAACATGGCTTACAGTGTGGCAATTCAACATCTGGGGAGACTGGGCCCCCAGCTTCCCTGGGTCTGGCTGGAAGGGGTGACAAGGGGGGCCTGGGCACCACTGCACTGCCCTGGGACAGGAGACCTGGCTGTGTGACTGGGTGCCCTGGTCTCTTCTGGGGAGCGCAAGGATTCCATTTTCTGTCTACTCCTCTGTTTTACTTCACGAATCCCTCTGGATTGAATGTTTGCCGTGTTGATAGTTCGCAAGTGAAAGTTCTGGACCCCCAGCCAAAGGAGGGCACAAGGAGGCAGGTGGCAGGCCCTGTCAGTGTAGCCCTCTGGCATGGGGTAGGAGAGAGGATTTCCAGACCCAGTCTGTGTTGGGTAGAAGGTGCCCGATACCACACCAGAAAGTGGTGGGGGTGGGTTTGAGGTAGAACAGAATGCTTGCTGCTGAGTCAGCTTTGCAAATCAGAGGACTGAGAATGGAGCATGAGGTGGCTGGATGGAATGGAGTTCACGTTGCTTCTTCTGCTGTACTTAAGGGTTCAGTCAACACACCTGTGCACGAAATCAATGCAGCCTGTGTTTTTTTTCTGATTGTGAACTTTGTGGAACAAGGTGCTTATCATCTGCTTTGCTTTGTTTTAAAAGTTAACAAGGGGTCAAAGCAAAATCATTGAAATAGCATAAGAAAATATTACAAAATAAACCTGAGTACTGTTTTGGAATAGTAACACATTGTTGGTCACCTACTTCCCATGACATTGGGTTGGTGCAATGACAGACTCTCAGCCGGGAGGGGCAGAGCCTGGTCACTGACACGTCTGAAGTTAACAAAGGAAAAGAAGGAAATTGTCCTGCAAATCAGGATTGTGCTGGTGCCCAGAAACATTTTATTGATAGAATGATGATGAAAATCCAAATTGTGAAAATTTAAAGAATAAACATAATTTATAATGTTTACTTTCCAAATGCAGTGTTTAATCTGACTGCTGGTGCCGACTCTGGAGCCAGACTGTCCTGTGTAATCGGCCGCACGCGTTAACTTGATCATCTTACTCCACCGACTCAGATTCACATTGCTGACTGCCCGGTGCTTTTCTGCTTTAAACATAATGTGTTATGATGCAGAGTTAATCTGAAAAGTACTTTCTGAATCTTACCGATATTTAGTCATGCAGAAACACTGAAGAAGAATGAATCATTTTTAAATAGCTATTTTAAACTAAAGGGTAAGTAGCCTGGGTACTATAGGAACACAGATTATACATAGCACATCCATTTGCAAAGCTACATTTAAAAATCCAAAAACTGGCAGGTGCTTTCTTTGACTTTTCAGTTCTGCTTAGTTTCACTAGGATTTCCCCCAAACTTATAAAATGTTGCCTTAAAACCTAAGGATCATCGTTTATCGTTTTGAATATACCACATGTCAGCAACGCTGAGATTTGTCACTTGGCCTGAGTGAGGTGGAGGAGCCCAAAGTGGGGTGCACTTCAGTTTACTGTGACGTAATCCATTGTGTGGGAAGGAGCCCTGGTCCAGAGTGATAGCTTCACATTTTCTTTGTGATTAAATGCAGTGGTTAATACAGCAGACGCTGATATCTTTAAAAAGAGCATGTTGATAGCAATTTAATTCAACACGAGAAACCCAGACGGGCACCGAGCACCGTGCCCTATGCTGGGCCCTGCCCCGTGCACGTCCCCTTTGCCAACCCATTCAGTTCTCACCGCCCCCCCCCCCCCCCCCCCCCCCCGAAAGCCAGCGCGCTTCTCCGTCCTGCTCTGCCTTGGGAGAGTCCGGAGAGAGGAAGGACGTCTCTGTGCCGTGTGCGGCATCTGAGCGCGGAAATCTCAGAGTTCTCTTGTCTTCTGGCCATGGGTTACGCACTTCAGAAACATTGCATGTTCTGTTCCTTCCAAGATGACACCTTGGAAGAAAGGAAAGAAACCTCACTTGAATGCGTGGGTGTTTAATTTTGTTCTCAATGGACATTTGAAAATCTCCCGTCAGGAATTACAGTGAAGCAGAATAGTTTCCTCAACACTTCTGCGGTCAATGTACATGCTTAGAATTTGTGAACAAGGTATAAGGAACATGGAGTTGGTCTACAGTAGTATTTTAATCTCTCCATGGTGTAGTGGAAGTAAATAAGCATGTGGGTGAAGAGCCTGTCTTGTCTTGGATGAAAAAAGATGACTCTGAATATGGGTGTGGAATGGGATGCGGCCAGTTGGTCAGGCTGACAATGTTTTGCCAGTTTTCAGTGAGTTGGACTCTTCTCTTTGGTGGCAAAGATCATTTCTATATATTCCTCAGGAAGACGGGGACAGAGAAGCAATTTCCATAATTCAGAGCAACTGTCTCAAATGTCCCAGGTGAAGACCTCTCCCAAAGGAGAGAACTACTCACAATAGCTGCTTCGTTGCCTGGGAGAATGAGAACCAGCTCCCACGCCCAGTCTCTCTGCCAACACTTGGGGTCTCTAACTCTTTAGGAAAGCCCTCTAAGGGGAATGGGGAGAGTGCTCTTGTTTACCTAGCAGGTGTCCCAGCATCAGTGGTTCACTGTTCACCCCCCGGGTGGATGTGAAGTTTGTGTCGCTCGCCTGGAACACTCCTTATCGATACAGCTACCAGGGGTGGGCGAAGTGTTTCTAACTTTGTTAGCAGGGTTGCTGGCCGGATGCGCTTCTCAGCGCCAGAGTCCTTATCAGTGAAAGGGGCCTCGGAGGGCGCCTGTACCTCCCATCCGTTACCTTCCCACCTGTTCCCCATATCCATGGGGATGCACCCTATTCGTTTTGTAAGTCATAGGAGGACTTACAAAACAACGAGACAATCAATACTCATTGTCTTTGCTGCCTACAGCATTGTCTGCCCCACCGTGAATGGATCTCCAGCTGTGTGACCTTGACCGCTCTGGCGCAGACAGTGAGCAACCTGGAGCTCCAGGCCTGGTGTTACAGCAGTTGATTGTTCTTCTGCAAGAGAGACAATGACACCAGCTACAGAGCGAAGGTGGGCCAGCAACATGTGGGGTCGGGGAGAGAACCAGTAATCACCAGCTACAGGAAAGAATGGAGTCTGGTCTGGCTGGAGGAGGCATTGACTATAACACGGGAGCAAAGCTCACACATGCACACACACACATCACACACAGATCACACACATGTACACACATTAAGAAAGTACTCTTGAAATCTAACAAAACTAATATTTACAATGTGCTACCCATAGTCAGTTATTTGCACCCTGAGCTGACACATCTGCTGTGGCTAAGAGCATGATTTTATTCAGTTTTTGGGTTTCTTTTTGTTGTGGATGCTAGTCTACCAATTTTGCAACAATTCAAGGAGCAAAAACCTTATCAGTTTTGTTCTAGGTTATAATCATAAAACTATGTGGTAGCCTGTTTATTAATTATGCTTTCAGTGTTGTCATCATTTAAAAATCTACCTTTGCCTATGATTTCTCCAAAAGCAATGACAGCTAAACACACGTGCAGTTTGAGTGACTGTACAGAGGGGCTGTGTGTGCACGGGGCGCGGGGGGAAGGGGGGGACTGACACAGTCGGGGATTCTTAAGCCACTTCCCATTTACCGTAGAGGAAAGGTAAAGAGAAGACATGAGAGTTTTTCTACTTCTGTTCCTATTTTGATTCTATGCATCCAATGAATTCATATATTTGCAATACAATGGAAAGAAAAAGTACAAAAAAGTCAGTTCTCAGCTATGGTGTTCCCCAGTGAGGAGCCAAACCTGAGAGGCAGCAACTGGTTTTCCGAGTCTCCAGAGTGAGCTTCTGAGCTCAGAGCCCCAGGCCCTGGCCCACAGGACCCCTCTCCCCACCCCCCCCCCCCCCCCCCCCCCCGCCTGCATTCCACCCGCCACAGGAGCCTCGCTTTCCCTGGGGCTGGAGTTGTAAGAGCTCTGTCACTCGAACACCATGCTGGTCACACTGCTCTTTGTGAAAAGCCTTGCCAGTCACTGTGACCATATTCTTGCTTTTCTGGAGCATGTTTCTCGAACACTGAAAATTGGGTCTTGCCTCAGTAAGCCCCAAGTCTGTGTTTAGTGTCCCTTGGCTGGGTCTCTGTGCAGGCAGAGCGGCAGCTGCTGAGTGGCATGCCTCCAGAAGCTTGCCCCTCCCCTGCCCTGCCCCATTCCCCAGTCCGCTCTCCACACCTGTTCACCAGCTTGGGACATTCCTTTCTCAGGGACAGGAGCTTTCAATTTATAATTAGACATAGGACTTAGGGGACCCCTCCGCCACCGTGTTCCAAGCCCTCCACCCAGGTTGCATCAGGGGGTGTCGAATTTCTCCTGGCTCTGTCTGCCACCCAGAACACAGAGAATGTTTCCACTGTGCCGCTTGCCGTCTGCTACCATCGCCTTGTGCAGGCACGTGGCAGTGAGAATGTGTCCACGGAAGGCGTTACTGAAACAGGCAG
Organism: Tonatia bakeri; assembly: GCA_004024845.1. NCBI lineage: Eukaryota > Metazoa > Chordata > Mammalia > Chiroptera > Phyllostomidae > Tonatia > Tonatia bakeri. The sequence goes on along the minus strand of PVIA01000585.1, from coordinate 361,748 downwards.
AGCTCAGCAGCCCTTATGCATCATTTGAGGGCTCAGCCGCACCACGCAGAGCCCCTTCGGAGTGGTGCCGTGGGCCCAGCCTCCTGCCGGCAGGACCTGCTCCCTGTCTTGCTGCATCAGAAGTGGCCAAACGTTGTGATGGAGACCCGTTTGCAAATGTGAGAGTTGTAGATGTCTTTCAAGAAAGCAAAAGTTCCACACTAGTTTTTTAAATGTTTCAGGGAGTTGGAGGAAAACCCTCCTTCCTGGAAGCTGTGAGGTCTCAGCAGCCCCAGTCTGGTTTGCCAGGCATGCTCCTGGCTGCACTTTCCTGTATGTCTGGAAATTCGGCCGTGAGCATGTCAGTAAGCACATGGCTTTTCGTAGTCACCAGTTTGACTGGTACCCTGCCTACCCATGATTACACCCACTCACGACGCATCCCCTGGTGCATGTAGGTAGATAGTATCAGAAAACATTACTTTAACTATGGATTTCATGCGTTAGCACATGGGGAAAAGGTGCTGTTCGTCTGTGTGGCTGAGAAACCGTGAGGTGTGTGTTCCAGGAGGAATCCTGATGTGTTTAGACCGGATCTGTGTGTGGCTCATGATTTTCCAGCGGAGGCGTTTCTCAGTGGAGGCTGCTTCGCTCTCACTTGACTGCGGTGAGGACCAGCTCTCTCTGTCCCTGCTGCCCCCTCCTCGCCCACTGCCAGCCTTTCTGCTGCTGCTTCCAGCTGCAGAAGTCCCCAAGCACCTGCTCCGTGTGCCCAAGTTAGCCGACACTTCACCCCGGCCCCACGCAGCCTAGAAGTGGGGAACAATCTTTTCTCAACAGAACCCGTGTGTTTTCTGTGGGCTAGCAAGTTTCTTTCCTTACGATTTCTTCATTAGACACCGAACTGGAAAAAATCTGTGGATCCCCAGTGAGAGGTGCCCATCCCAGGAGCTGCCACCCGGGGTGGAGCTGTTTCCAGTTGCTTCGGGACAAAGTCACTTCATCTCTGCACATTGATTTACGCTTTTGCAGATGAACGTGGGGAAGACAAAGTTGCTAGAAATGCCCCGGGTACCCAGTGCGGGGGGATAAGGATCCATTATCACCCTTCGAGGGTTGCTCTCGGTTTTTGTTCCGGGAGATGGAAATGTTGTGTACTCTCCACACACCTGCCCGTCGTTTCGGGCGACTCCTGGGTTGCGTCTGCTGGGCTTGCAGGAGTGAAGCCGGGGGTTGTCGGCCATGCCTCCCACTCTCAGAGACAAACCCAGATGTTTGACTGGAGATTTCAGAAGCCAAAGTTTTAAGTGCACTGTTTAGAATCTGAGCTGAACAAATAATCAGCTAGATTGTTTTGTTTTTGTTGTTGTTTTTTTTTTTTTGGTGTGTTTTTTCTCTGGTGCAAAACTGTCAGGAACACTTGTGAGATGTGAATGTTGACTTGTTCTCCATGTTAATCTCATCAGAGTTTTTAAACCCACCAACCCATCAATTAAGATTTATTTTCACCCAATAATTAAATTACACCAGATTACTGGGGATTCTACTTGGTGTAAATTTAAAATTTAATAAGCCAGATTGGGGAAAATAATTGACTTTGCCTCTCCTCCAGTGAGCTATAGAGATCTTGGGTTGGAAGCGGACATTGGAAAGGGGTGGATTCCCAGAAGCAAATGCACGTACCTACCACTCGTCATTGAGCACACCTTAGACCGTGGACAAGGCGGGTTCACCTTTTTGTTCAGCAGCCAAAATGTAAAGACTTGACAGATTGCATGTTTGAGTGTCTTAGGGATGCTTTGGGGCAGCCTGCAAGAGCCAGGTGGGGATCCTGGGGTGAAGTGGGGTTCCTGCAGGCCCCACACGTGGCTTGTGATACTGCCATATAAACTCTCTTTCTGTTGTCCTCTATGTTGCAGATATTCTGAAAATAAGTTATGCACTGAGTCTGCCCTCATCTCTGCTTTGAGGTTTGTAAGGCTGCCACTGTCCATGTGCAGAGTGAGCCTCAGTGAGGAGCTGAGTTCAACTACAAGGACAGCTCGCCATATCCTGTTGATAGTCCTGTGAAGGAGGTGATATTATTATCTCCACTTCACAGCTAGGGAAGCAAAAGGAAAGACCAGATGACTTACTGAGGGCCACACAGGTGCATTAAGTGATGTGGAGAGTACCAGCCAAGTTTCATCGGCTCATTCTTTTATTCATTCCTACATTTACTGTGTGCTTGCCAAACCAAGAAGATGAATTTTATCACAAGTAGAATCTGGCATTAGCTGCAAGGTGATACTAAATGAAAGAATCTTTAATAGAGGTAATGTGCTCATGACTTTTCACAATATTCATGAGATAGATAGAGAGAGAGAGAGAAAGAGAGAGAGAACCTCAGTCCTTCCATAAGAACATCTTTTTTGAAGGAAAACAAATACATAGAAAGACCCCAGATTGGGATAGCTGAACAGGAGGGAGAGAGGAGAGGCTACATGTTGTGTTACAGTGGCTGTCATATAGAGAAGCTAAGTAATTTCACATAAATTTTTCATCCCTTGTGTTTATGATATTTGGATTTTTTTTGAGTGTCTTTTTTTTCTGGTGAATGGTCATAAAAATGTTACTTTCATGCAATGTATTTTACTATTGTCACTCTCATGATAGTTTTCCCATTTCAGTTTTTAAATCACCAACCTGTCAGTTTCTTTCTCTTTTCTCACAATTGTTTTTTCTACATGTGACTTAGCTGGATTAATTTTCTCAAGCTCACATTTTTATTTTATGATGTGGACAAAGCCAGAAAAATTTTATGAGAAATTTTATAAAGAAAAAGACCCTGAATCATTAGGTGAGTGATTTCTTTTTATTTGCTTGCTATTTGACAGCCTTAAATGGCCTCAACATATGGTGAATATTGTTTTTTTTAAACAAAAAACCAAAACTATTATGGAAAAATGAATAGCATCAGGAAATGACTGGAATGGTCTAATTCACAGTAGGAGTTTTTTTTTTTTTAAGATTTTATTTATTTTAGTTTTAGAGGCGAAGGGAGGTAGAAAGAGAGGGAGAGAAACATCAGTGTGTGGTTTCCTCTTGAGTGCCCCCTTCTGAGGACCTGGCCCACAACCCAGGCATGTGCTCTGACTGGGAATCCAATTGGTGACCCTTTGGTTTGCAGGCTGGTGCTCAATCCACTGAGCCACACCAGCCAGGGAAGACTTTTTATTTCAATATTACATACATGTTTCATATGGCTATAGTGGTTTTTTAGGATTTCTTTTTAAAACTGTGTGTGTCAAATTCATTGCTTTTAATTCCAAAACATGGGATATCTGAGCATCTTTCCTTTTTAAATATTTTTATTTAGTATGAGTCATATTTTCTTGTGACTTCTCATCTATTGATTTTTGAGTAAATATCGGAGGTTTGAGTGATACATTAGAGGGACTTGGGATTCTGTTATCTTTTTCTAAAGAGTGTTGACTTTGGATCAAGTGGGGAGTTTGTTAAACATCTGACCCTGTGGAGTCTCGATTTTAGGTTTTGTTAGCCTGTGTCTTAGTGTTTCCTATAACCATAGAGCATGAGTCCTCCTCTGAAGGTACGGTTATTCTCAGATTTTAATGGAAATCCTCACCTGTATGCTCTTCTCTCAGCTGGCAGAGCTTGAAGGTCCAGTGTTATCTCCCTAGCCAAGGGCAGTCTGGGGGTGTCTTTTCAGTCCTTTCAAGCTTCCTCCTGCTGTTTCTGAAGGGTTCTGTATATTTTTGTCCTGTATAGCCCAGCTAAGTGCCAGACAGTGATGAGAGGGGAAGTGCACGCAGATCTGGGGCTCCCGGACTTCTTCCATCAGTTTCTAGACACCCTCACATGACCTCTGAGGCATGAGCCCAGCGAGACTTCCGTTTTTAGCATGAGAACTATTCCTTGTGAACCATGTGAACGGTGCTGTGCCCTCAGGGGACAACCTATGCAAATTTCATTTTACCAGTGTGTTTCCTGTTTCAAAGATGAATTTGATCTGAGGGTCACATGCAGAATTTTTCTTTTTCATATTATATCTCTATATGAGATGGTGAATGTAAGCCTGTTACAATAGCAATCACTTCACATGTGGAATACCTTAAACTTACACAGTGATGTGATTCAATTATTTCTCAATAAAACTAGAATAAAAAGAAAAGTTTCAAAAAAGATGGGTTTACTCCGGTGTCTACATGTTTTTGTTGTCTCTCCTGTGACTCCAAATGCGTGGTTTTGTATTTATTCAAAGTTTATCATTATTAGAAGTTGGGGTAATATTATGTATCCTACTTTGCCATCACTAGCAATGGGATTCTTTTGTGTTCTCCTTATAGAAATTCATTTTATCAGTCATGTATCTTTTTTTTTAATTTTCACCCAGGGATATGTTCATTGATTTTTAGAGAGAGAGGAAGGGAGAGGGAGTGAGAGATGGTCCCAATTTCATATTAGTCTTCTAGCCTGTTCAGCAATATTTTCATCAAAAATTGGTATGTCTCAGCGTTTCCAGAAAAATCCATCACTGTAGGCATTCTGTACAGAAGGTGTGCAGATTGGAGTTCGAACACATGTCTGGCTTTTATGAGATGTGTGACCCTGGAAAGTCATGTGTCCTCTGACACTGAGCGTTTTTCTGTCCTAGTAGAGAAACATAAAATAGATGTTAAAAGGAATTTTCTGAAGATTAAATGCAATAATGTAAATAAAAATAAGTTTTTGTTATAAAGGGTTAAATATGTTTTACATAAAGGGTGTGATTTCTTATTTAATAAGATTTCATTTCACTTGGGTTAAAATCCCCCAAGTTATTTTAGGTTCAAAACACATCTTAAGTCACATAACTAAACATGTTTTCAGACCACATCCTCTGAATTAGAATCAGGTATTCCATTCAGTACAAGGTTTTCTTTTATGTTGGTGAAGCACACGGTGAAAGCCGGAGACCTCTTTCCTGGGGATTAGTTGATGCTTTAATGAGAAAAGTAAATAGTTTCAGAAGTAAATCAAATTAAATAACACTACAAGTAGCTGATCTAATAAAAGATGAAACGTGCACATCTATCACGCACACAAATACGTGCACGAGTGCTAAGAATTTGCTGGAAAGTAAACAGTGTCTGGAGGCAAATAACTGATGTGCAAACACACAGCAGCAAAACCAAATGGCAGCAGTTTTCCAAGAAAGTTCTGATGTAAAGGAAGGAGGGAGCGAACATGCAAAGTTAGGTACATATTGTGGCTTCGAGTTATACTTCCAGTCTTTTTAGCAAATTGGGATTGAATGCACACTCCCTCACTTTAAAACACATCCCTGTGGGCACGGACTTCAAGACACCTTCCCTTTTCCTCAGTCCTGGTTTTCTTTGCCTTTCTAAATTCCAAGGAAGATATTTCTTAGAACGCTGTTATGTGATCTGTAAACCAGGCATAGTCTTACCTCAGTGTCTCTGCTCTCTCTCGAGGGACACACTTCTGATTCCTTAGGGATTTAATAACATTTTGACACACTTTTAATTGGAGAATTCAGTTCATTTTTCTGATTAGTGAAGGGCTGCGGCGGTTAATGATTTTGCATTGTCACTGAAAAGAAGGAAATGGAGGGACAAGAACAAGTGAGAATCTGCTTCTGTTAGTATTTCCAAAGCCTGAAAACTCTTAATATGCTTCTGGAATGACTGTACAAAAAGGAGAATTTGGCAGGGGGTGGGGGGTGCTGATTTGTTTCTCACTCAAATGGCGGAAGTATCCACCTATACACAATCAGCAGTGCGCAAGCATCACAACAGGAGAATTCATCCATCACGTAACTCCTATCAGGACACCCCTGATAGGACCTAAACCACTTTTCATATTATCTTTGAAGTGAAAGAGGATGGGAATTACAACTATTCAGGTTTTTGTCAGAAGGATTAACGATAAGTGGTGATGAGAGGCATTAAAATGAGCAACTGTTCACTTATCAAAAAGGACTGTTCGAGTTGGTGATTAAATGCTTTCAGGACGGGCTCCTTATCTACCATAGCAACAGTGAAGCTTCTGAGAGTGTGAAGGAATGCCTTATGGGTCCACTGAGAAAGTAAGACTGATATTTAAACATGTTTTTATTTGGAGAATAAACGCTAATGAGAAACCAAGATTTGGCTAATGCATATTTAAAAAATCTTACAAACTATCACCCTTTCTCAGAGAATGGGAAATGATTCCAAAAGGAGATTTGACTCCAAAGGGAGATTTATTCCAAAATAAATATGAATGCTACTGCCCACTGGAAAGGAATACATTGCATTTCTGTCTTTCTTTTTGTACTTTATCTTTCTTAGGATATTATTGCAAAGTCCTCATTGTGGAAATATTATTCAAAAGTTAGCTCACATTTGTTGGAATATATTTACATTTACCTGCATAATAAATCTTTAATTTATTCGCAGTGTGACCTGCTCAATGAAATTCATCTTGGAGGGTGATTATAAAGCCCCAGCCAAGGATCATAACCAGGACTTTTCCCAGGGATCCACCTAAAGGTAGGCGAACACTCCCGACTCTTCTGTCACTGTGCTGAGACCTAGGCTGAGTCGAATCTGAGTCCATTTTATGTCCTCCTACCAAGGATGGAAGGGGGTGCCTCAGGTCCCTGGAACAGCGGCTTCACTGGCTCTTGGGAGAGCTAACCTAATCTCCAAATCACCAATAAGGTTTAACATTTTCCCCTTCTAAAGCAATTTGCATTTTAATGAGTAATAAAAGATTAGGCCAATCAATGCAGAACTAACCCATAAAGCTAGGTCTTCCTGCAGCCTGGAGACCAGTAAGCCAGGCAGGAGGGCCAAAGGCCTGTCACCCTCTGTGCAGTGGCTAATGGGAACATGTGCTTCCCTGGGCCACATGGGCAAGACTGGGGCCACACTGAAGGTTTGCCATACTGACTGTCCTAAGAATAGGGACAAAGGACGCAGATGCCAATTGATGTTTCCGTCATTTAGCCATAGCTAGTTGTTTCTCCTGTAAATATGAATGTCACCCTCTTCTTACACCCACAGGCTCCTTTGGGAGAAAGTAAAAGTTATGCCAGGAAATGTTCTACAGAAGGGCTTAATTTTTTGTTGATAATCCCAAATTGATGATTTTAGATAAGCAAATTATGAGGCAAGTCATATACATCCTAGCCAATGTCTACCTGATAAAGAAAGGGGAGCAAAATGGTACTCAATCGTGCAAATAAATCAACTTTTTAAAGCACCTTTGCAGTAACAAGAAGTCTAAATAAGCTGAAGAAAGGTCACCTTCAAGTGAAACAGTTTTCTAAATGAACTCTGTTCAGGGAGACCCAGAGACCGCTCACCGGGCAGGAGGAAGGGCAGGCTGCGCATTTCTGTGTCGCTTGCAGACGCTGTCCTGCTGATAACCCGTGCCACCTGGAATTTTACCTCCGCTAGGGCACTTAGTGATCAGTATCAGAGTCTCAGAGCAGAGCTGACCCTGGGGTGAAAACTCACGGGAGTGTGGCGAGTGCTTATTGCAGTCTTCTGCAATTCTTTTGCTGTAAACGTAGTGCCAAGTTATTTAATCCAGTAGCTACTTGGTCAGATGTGGTATGAGGTTATCAAATGATATTATCTCATCTCTTAGACACAACAGAACATTTAGAGTAAGACCAGATTTGGCTTGGTCTCCACTGTGTGCACCACTTATGGAAACTTGAGTCTTCAATTAAAATAGAGTGGCGGGGTTACTCATTAGACTTTGGGCCAAAGTTTAGATGGTAACTTTTTTTCTGATTTTTAGAGAAAAGACATTTTTACCTTTTGTAGAAATATGAGAATGAAAATATAGAAATACATACAAAAATGATAAATTATTTAATATGTAAGTACATATTATATAAATAGGAATATATGTATATACAGAGGTGGGCAAAAGTTAAGTTTATAGTTGTAATACAAATAAATAATACAATAATTAATAAATAGTAATACAAGAATAAACTGTTTTACATTTTCACAACTGTAAACCTACTTTTGCCCACCCCTGTAAGAGTGTTAGGTTAGCCACATTGAAAGTTAGCCACTATGCCATATGAGTGATGTAATTCCCGCCCTCTACATTTTACTGCTGATAAGGAATAAATATAGTTGCTATGGTATGATAGAAAATCTTTTGTATTGAGTCAGGAGACTTCAGTTCAAGTAGGTGGAGAGAATCTTCTATGTCCTCATTTCTGTAAGTGTTTAAAGCAGAACTCTTTGATTTCAGGGGCCTCTGGACTCTCATATACTATAATACATTATAATCTGACATTTGTATGACTCTATGTATAAATAAAAATGAATCCAATTTAAACAGTTCTTAATAATCGTTACACTTGTGGCGAGTGAAAAACATACTTTTATTAGCTTTGGAATAATATTTAGGGACTAAAAAATAATATTTAAAAGAGAAGAAAATGTCTTCTGAAAATATAACCTGCACTCATGCAAAATTATAAAGACCTTATAATCGCACCTACAAAAACACATGATAAATATATAAACGTTTCATGGAAAGAGAAAGTATGTAGAAATCCACCAAGTGATAGAGTTGCGGTGGTGGCCTTGTGAAAGACTGATTTTTCATCTCAACATTATTTTTATTGTACTACGTTAAATTTTATTTCTAATTAAAAAGACAAAAAAAATAAAGGAACTTGGAAAGTGTTAAACACTACATTTTACTTAAAAATATTTGTGATTGGTCCTCCAAATGCCATTGCAAAAACCACTCGGTGTGGAAAGTCATTCTCTACTATCATTGAACAAAAGAAATCCAGTTGCATCTTCTAACGTCACGGCATCAGTGCTAGTCGTCTTCACTCGGAACTGTGAAGGACCCGTAGAAACTGAGGGCTGCTGCCTGATGGAGACCCCCACCATTCCGAGGGTGACGGGCCTGCAGCTGGACGCACATGACCCCGGCCTTCGGCCTGTCTGGGGGGTCGTGCCCTGAAACCGCGTCTGGATTTGGGGAGATGGCCCGAACCCTGCTGGACGGAGGGATCCTCCCTCCTCTGAGTCTGGAAGTTCCGTAGATACCGCACAGGGCAGAGGAACGTTCTGGAGCAGCAGATGAGAGCACCTCATCTACAGCTGGCTTACACAGCAACTCAGGGTCTGGGGAAGGTAATGGTTGGTGATCTCTTGAAAACGTTGGGCAAGATGTCATCAGTGACATATAAAATTTAAAAACGTCCACACCGTGAGCTGAGGCTCTGCTGTGATTGTGACAAATTCCGTGTCATCTGTGTGACACGTACGACTTGAGACCCGAAGAGCAATGGCCTTCGGCTGAAAGCTCTAAGATTTGCCCAATGTTTCCTCAGATTGTTAATTGGTCCAAGTTCGGCATACCAGTGAAGTTACTGGGGCTAGCAAAAAACTTGGCACTCATCCTTGGGGGAAAAAATAAAGCACCCCCCCCCAAAAAAAAAAAACCCTCACAAACCAAAAAAAAAAAAAAACCGCCTTGCCTTTGCTTAAAGGTCTGTGAACCTCAGGAAACCTCTGAGTGACCCTTCCTACAAAGTGGTGGCTTCTGGTGATATCTGAAACCAAGAATGTTTTGTGAAGGGTTTGGGTTTCACTTGGAAAGCTGTATCTAATCGTAGGTACTGCCTAATGAGTTGAAAGTCTGGTGCTCCCTGGCTCCTCAGAAAGGCAGCGCTATGTGTAAAACCCATGAATTTTACTACAGAGTACATTGCTCCTCTTAATCAGTCACTTAAAAGTACCTTCGGTAGGTTTTTAAGAATGTTCCTTCAGACATTTATTCTATCATCAATGTCACCTAAAATAAAGGTGTATATTGAGTTTATCATTTGAAGCTATGGCATGATTTCTGTTAAGTAACAGATGGTTATTATAAACGAAAACTATTTTTATTAGTATTACACGTTCTAAAAATATTTCATGTATTTTCTAGATTAAGACAGTCCTAAGACTAGAAAGTTTTGACCATGCGGACCCAGGGGAAGTAACCACCTCACCAACAGTAACTGACTGGCTGGTCCCCGAGGTGTGACGCGGGCCCTGGTGGGGGTAGCTCTGAGCTCTCCACTCTACCGTTCTCCCTGAGGAGGACACCCACAGGCCCCATGGACAACCTTCTCTTACAGCTAGAGAATTATCCTCAAAATGGGGGAAATGACCCAGTGCACATGAACGTTTGATAATAAAAACGTTTCCAAAATGTGTTAGAAAAATAACATCTACAGCTGATTTTTCATTTTCCAGGAAAGGGTACATTATTAAAAAAAATGGCTAAGAGACATGAATGGGGAATATCTTCTTTGTGTTCTCTTCCAGTCATCTTTCGTGGCTTTTCTGGCCTAAATGAATTTTTCAGTGTTCTTATTCTAAGGATTTGTTGTCCATCATTTTTTAAAAACTGTTTTTATATTTCAAAATCTTAGATAAAAATTCCTGAGAAGTTTTGACATTGTTTATGCTTCTAAATATGTTGAGACATCATTATTTTAGGGCCTGTTTCTATTTTAAGACTCAGTAGAAAAGATTTAAAAATATGAGATTTGTTAAGAAAATATGTGTGTGTGTGTTTTTCTTTCACTCGTCCTCAGCCACTATGTGACCATAGAGAGAAAAAATGTTTGTATTTATAATGACTGGTTGCCAGGGAATTAAAGACAAGTTCTAATAGGGCCAGTGAAGAAAATGAAATCCTGCCGAGATAAGAAATAGCCTTCCAACCCTGATGTGTGGGCACTAATACTTTCTTTTCTACTATTTTTCTGATCATGTGCAACCATGCACAGTTCATTGTTTAATTTTTTTACTTGCAAGTTTTAGCAATAAGTTTTAAATAGATCAATCACTTGATAACCGGAGAGACATATCCCGTGTCTGCGGAGGAGCCGCCCCGTGGGCGGCCTGTCTGTGGGCAGGTTCACCAGAGCCCAGTGCTCGGGTGTAGGAGCGCCCCTGAGACTGTTCTTTAACCCACGAGACTTTGTGAGCAAGTAGAACGTCGACGTCATTAGTCACATGGCTGCTTTCGACAAATACAACCCGACCTTCACTCTGTCTCATGTCGTCTCACTTCCATAGACAATGGAAAGGTACATGTGTTTCTTGCAAATTTTTTAGGGAAAAGATATTTCTCCCCTCTCAATTCTAAGGCCATTGTTAGCAAAGGCCAACTGATAACCAAGTGGAAGGGCCTCGGCTGGGGAGCTTTGGACCAGCACTCTGGAGAGGCTGCATGGCCTTGAAGCCACACCATCACCAGGGATCTTAGTTCCCGCCGGGGTTACAGTTATTGATCCTTCTGAACCACCTTATAAGCAACTGCTCAAGCATTTCATAAACCTCAGTGACTTTATATTTGACATCTCACTGGTTATGTTGTGTAGGCAAAATGCTTTGTCCTTCTAAACAGAAGCCATCCGTCTGCCTGTCCCACTGTTGGTGGCTTCTGATGCCTGCCACACAACCACCTCCTGATAGCAGCGCTCGTGTGGACCAGGACTGATGGTTTGACCCTTCTGCATGCTGCATTTGCATAGTTCTCACAACGTACATTTTCACGCCATCTGGTCACTTAGTGGTTGTGTGGGTGACTATATATGTCCCAAACTCATGTATAAACTGTCCACTCATACCTATCTATTTTTGTAGAGCATGGCCAATAGATCATGAATTATAGTACTACATTTTGCTAAGAGACAAAGTTATTTCCGAAGGAAGAATTTTATGATAGATCGTTAAGTCACTTTGAGGAATGAAAGTTTGCTTTTTGAGGGAAGCATAAGACGATGATATATGAACTATTATATAGAAAACAGACAAGCCCATTTAACTTGTTTTTGATGATAAAGATGATTTTACTCAACAAAGAATAGACTGCATGTGTTACATGAGTTGGTTCCGACTCCTGGTGACCCGTGGACACGCGATGTCCACCATGTCCTGTCCCCACAGCCCTGCTCCACTCCCAGACACTCAGCCTGCGGCTTCTTTTATGGAGTCAGTCCATCTCATCTTTGGTCTCCTCTTGTCCTTCTCCCTTCTGTTTTCCTCAGCATTATTGCCTTTTGCAGAAAACCCTGCTTTCTCATGATGTGCCCAAAGTAGGACAGCTTCCATTTTGTTATTTTTGTGTCCAGTGACATTTCAGGCTTAATTTGCTGTAGGATCCACTTGTCCATCTCTCTCACAGCCCGGGGTGTCCAGAGAACTATTCTCCAATGCTGTACTTCAAGGGAGCCAGTTTCCTCCCATTAGTCTCCACTGTCCAATTTGGCATCCATGTTTGGGAATACGAGGGTGTGGGTGGTCTCAGTCTTGGTCTCAGATCTTTGTTGCCGATCTTCCCTAACCCTTCTGCACTCTCCTTATGAGTCTCAGCCTTCTCTTGGTGTCTTGGCTGTGGTCTCCATTTGAGTAGATGTGGCCTGTCAAAATGTCAAGGTTAGTGACTTTATCATTTTGTCTTTCTGTAGTTGCTAGCAAAAGTGATTTTATTTCAGGAAAAAAAAAACATAATAACGAAGAAGCACTATTTGCCAATATGCTATTATTAAACTATCCAAAGGATTTTTTTCTTGTCCAGGTAAATTCACTTCTCTCTAATAAATGTCCCCATTTTTTCCTTTGACTACGCAGAATCATCAGAAACATGTTGATGAAGGGGGTCAAAACCACCGAGTGCAGTAGCCACAGATGATTTTCCTGCAGGCCAAGCGTTTCACACTCTCGGCGCCAGGTCACTCGGAGAGCAGGGCGTTTGGGAGACTGCGTTCCGAAGAGCCTGGTGCTGGGGAACCTCGTCTCCTGCAATCTGTGCGTTCATGGTCAGCTTTGGAGCAAGTTACTTCTCTGCACTGGGACACCAGGGAGACAGGAGGAATCATTCCAGGGCTCTGCTTCTGCCTCTCTCAGGCTTGTTTCTCCTTAGCCCAGAAGCTCTTGTGATACAAGAATTGGCAAAGGAGGCTCATGAAGCCTCATCTAAGTGGCAGGTAGAATTTAGGAAGCTCTTCATACACTTTCTCGATCCACAAAGCAAGCTCTCGAGACAGCCCCCAACTCTCACTGTTGTCGTCCCTTTTAGAGCTGAAGACGCCGATGCACCAGAGTTGAGTAGCTTGTCTGAGGGTGCAGTCCGGAGGTCCCGAATGAGGACGGCAGCTTTAGGGTTTCACACTGACAGCTGCAAGGCACATGGGTGATGGAGCTACACCCTTGGATGAAACATCACAGTCTCTTGTGTATGAACTGGGTTGCTTTGGGTAAATTAACTTTTCTGTGTCTCATTGTTCTCAAATGGGAATAATAATTATTTAATACATGCAAAGGACTTAGGGTTCAATGCAGAAGAAATGCTTAATAACTATTATAATGCTAAACATTCTTCAAAGAATTTTATTATGTATTGTCAGTATGTGGATCATAGAATGACATGTATAAATACAAGCATTCAGTCTTTCATGTTTGAAATAATTTTTCAAGAATGGCTGTATTATACTTGAGACATAATATATGTCTATTTTTTATGCTGAGTAAGAGAGGAATGCTCTGCTTTCTCTGATAGCATAAAATGTCACTTTTCTGTACAACATGCAAATGCTTTCTTTCAAAAGGCCAAATCTAAAGGTGCTGTCAAGCTTGATTTATTGGGCCTATTATAATCAGGACTGCTTCAGCATACAAACTAAATCGCTTTAAGGAGGCTATCGCTCTGGAAAGCGCATTATCATTTTGGCAGGGGATGACTGTGAAGGGCTCCTAGTGTATGCTCACACAGCAGGAAGCTTCCTGCACTGGAATTGGGCTTCTGGCTTCTCTTCTATTTGAATAGGGCAGCACTGAGGTGGGAAGGAAGGGAAAAAGCAAGACCAGACATCGTCACAGCACAAATAGCAACATGACAAAGGGTAAGCAGGTGCACAAAGATGCAGGCATAAATTCAAGTTCAAGAATCACATAACTCAGAAATAGGTTTCCATGGGCAGCCTCCCAAGCAATCCAGCCTACACCAGAGGTTAGGACTGTGGGATTGGAATAGCTGCCGGCGATAAATTCTTCATGGACTCTGATAGATTTACAACCACCTCCTCCAACCTTGAGTTGGATTCCACATTCTAAGAAAGAGCATCTGTCTTGTGGCTCAGCAGAAGGAAACTGAGGGCAGATAAGAGACTCTGTGAAGGTCTGTACCAGTAGAGGCATTAAGTCCCAGAGCCCGATTCTCTCCATTATAAAGCCTGCCTCAGGTCAAAGTCAAAATTAAAAATGACTTTGGCCATGAGCTACTGAGCCAATAATCTAACACTTAAGGATGACTAGTATTATATGATGACGAGCATAAGGGGAAGTTCCATTGAGCATGAATAGGCTGTTATGGACAGACAGGGGAAAGGGCACAGGTAATAGAAGTAACTTGGCTTTTTGTACTTGGAAAGTTGATTTGCATTAGCAGGTCAATGTTAAAATGCATTAGCAACAGTTTGGGAGCACGTCAGGAAATAGCATGGATGTGTGGGGGGCTAGAGTTGGAAGTGGACACTGATGAGTGGGTGGGGGCAGGATAGAAGGGGTGGGCTTTCTTTGCTTACTTCCTGGGGCTCCTGTCTACTAGTGCTCCAGGAGTTTCTTGGAGACATATGGAAATGCTAGTACGGTGGGTACTAGCGTGACTCAACCATGTTACTTTGTAAGGAGTACACCTGTCTTCAAACACTAAATTTTTTTCAGATGTGTTAAAATCTAGAACCAATAGGATGAGTATATGTATAAAGTTTGCCCAACACTAAGGGCAAAACAAACAGCTAGTAAGCAACCCACATAACCAAGCAGCATGGCAAGGACAGAGCAAAGGAGGGTCAGGATAGTGAATGTGAAAGAGTAGAATGATTCATCAAAAAACACTACAGCCTACCGTAGTCAGTGCAGAAAGTAATGCACTTTCCTGCAATGCCACCTCCAAACTCAAGACTTTGTGGACAGTGGAGCCTCTTCCTCATCCCCTTCTCTCTGTTCCATCTTCCTCTTTCTGACTCCCACAGTGAAAGGAAACACCTGTAGAGCAAGGGGAAAACCTGGGGCCGATGTCTGCTCTGCACGCCAGACAGGTGGTGGTTCCCTTTGCAGCGTGGTGCATGGTGTGTGGCACGTGGCTCTGCAGCTGCCGAGTCCTCCTCAAGAGTGCCCATCAGCATACTTGGCCCAAGTGCAGTTAGGGACCCAGAAGGCTGGTAGACCATGAACTGATGGCCAGCAGGAGAAGGGGACACGCCAAGTTCTGACTGAATTACACCATGCAGCGCTTCCTACTGTACTCACACCCTCCTTTTGCAGAGGCCAGGCTGTGGCCTGAAAAGCAAGTGCTGTGAGAACCGGTGCCATTGGAGAGGCTGGGCTCAGAGCACAGCCCACTCAGCGTCTGAGAGCTCAGTCAGCACGTGAGCTCTCCGAGCGGCCTGCCCCAAAGGGATGAGCTTGCAGGTGGGAGACAGGGGCTGCCGGAGAGTCAGTCCCTGTGCTTAGTGATGACTAGACTTCAGCGAGGTGCAGCAGGAATGAAAAGCTTTAAATGGTAAGGGTTTTGAAAAATATTATGGGGCAGAGCGCACATAATTACATCATAGAGGGAGAGAATGACTTGGATTTTTTTCTAACCTTAATGAATATAGGAATAAAAGGTCCCAAGTTCAACATAGTTTCATACAGTCATCTTTCAAATATTTTTAGTGCACATGCTATCATTCAGAGTTTCTTCTTTCTCGCTAGTACCCTCCTTCTGCTGTATTTAGCCATAGCTTTCCAATAGGGGCCTGGCATCGTTAAGCCAGAACACTCTCTGAGCTGGCTGAGCCGGACTGGATAAGGACGAGCACTGCTTCGTTATTCAAACTCACCTGGCGGGGTTGCAGGGTGAAGGCCTTGTTTAGCTTCAGCCTCAGTCAAGAATTTACCCTTGCATGCGGAAGGAGGGTTGCTCATGTCAGGGACTGGGAGCGTGAAGAGCAAAGCTATAGAATCTAGACACAGATGCTGCTGCCCTTGAATTGGCTAGTGCATCACACAGAGGTCAATGGGCGCATACTTAATGGAAATGCAGCTTAACTCTCATACTATTAATGACAGAAAAGATCTGCCACAATAAGGGGCATGCAAAAGCAAGCGTGCGGACAGTGAATACGAGAATGGGCAGCATGGGGGACCAAAGAGAAGCAGAGGACTCGGAACCCAAACAGAGGCCCAGGTTATGTGGTGGGTGTGTGTGTGGGAATGCTTATTGGGAGGTAAAATATTCGTGATGTTTACGTGAGACTTAATACAATGCCAAGTTGAATAACTACTTCTGTTACTGACTTAGGTGAGACTTTAGTTTGTAAGCTTCCCTGATGGTCCCAGTCAGCATGCTGATAAGCAAAGCGGGCTAAACCGATGCTGCTCAGAGTGTGGTTTGCACAGGACAAGTCCAGTCCCTGAAACCACACGGTGAGAACGTTCACTGAGTGCATTTTCATGTCTGTGGAGTCAAGTGGCGAGCAGTTTGAGCTTGTGTCTCCTGTGTCTGATGTTTTTGGCTTTTTTAGATGTTCACACTGTGATTTTTTTATGAAGTTATCAACCTGTAAAGACGGGATAAAACAGTCTGCCATAGTTTTGTGCACACTGCTAACTTAGTCGGCTTTTATTCTGTGTGTTCCGCAAGTATTTGTGCACAGGTGTGCTCACTCCAAAGCCCGTGTCCAGAGAGGAAGGCCGAGATGAAAGTTAGTCTGTCGTGATTGTAAAAGAGGTGTTAAAGAGTCCAGCATCTGCTCCCTAAGCTGTCTGCTGAGCAAGCTCTGTATTGTTGGGGGAACAATGAGCATTAAACCAGAGGGACTGAGAAAGTGGTCAGCATTTAATAATACAACTACCTTTGTGGAGACTCTCCATTTCCGCACCCATAGGCCCCATCGAGGATGTTATTGGGAAGAAATCTTCATTTGATACCATTCAAAACTGGAGATACTAATATTTAGCCTATAATGAACACTCCCTCTTTCTGGGTATAAATTTGCTTTACTACTTTTTTAGCAATCCATAATAATCTTTTGGCAATAGCCCTTTTTTCTTCTTGTTTTCTATACTTTTCTTCCTTCTCTGTATCTGTGCTGGGCTGTTGGGAGTTAGACAATTATGAGCTTAAAGTTTTATTAACTGGAAATGGAATAGAATGTTGCTTGCTAAGTATGTCATGGATGATGCATGTAATTTCACATTTGTGTATCTATGAGTAGAGATAAACATATGGTTTATATTTCCCAGTGCCAGTCTTAGGAATTTTTGGAAAGAAGTATTTGTATAAATCTGCAATAATATGATAAAAAAGAAACAATAGAAAATGTGAAGGTAATCAAGGTGGGAAAATTAGTTTTTAAAATAAGAGCTGCTTAATTCCAAGTTAATGCGGGAACCCAGAACCCTTACTTTGACGAGAGTAGACCTGTGGACTTGGCTCTTCACCGAGTCAGGAGAACCTCGCAGGGTGACTTTTTATTTCTGGTCAGACAGGTTTTCCTGTTAAAGTTCGGATTATCTCCAGCAGCGGTTCCCAACTCGCTAATCATCAGAATGGCCTGGGGAGCTGCCGAAGGGACGTCTGTGGGGGTGGGGCTTGCGCAGCCCTCCGTTTAAACCCTCCACAGGTGATTTTAATGAATGGTGTACTTTGGGAAGCACTTGTGTGGAGGTAATAGTCCCGAAAGAGAGAAAAACTAACATTTTTATAAGCATCCTAATTCCAGGAGGAATTTCCATTTCCACTCAAAGGTCCTTCTCTATGGCATCCCCTGAAACGTAGGGCTGAGTCAGGGGGAATGTGTCGCGCGTGAGTCCCCCCTGTAATCTCCTGAAGGGTGAGGGTGCAGGTTTCTTGCACTGCCCCCTCCCACACGGCTACTGCATTGCACCGCGCTGAGGGACTCGGATGCGGATGAGTACAGTGGCGTCCCCAAGCCGTGCGTTAGCAGGGCCTTGCGCAAAGGTCTTCCACACCAGAGGCTGGAGCAGCCTGCTGTCCGTGCCTGAGAAGGCCTCAGCAGTGGGGGATGGGCAGGGCTCTGTGTGCTCTCGGGCACATGGTGACCTCAGAAGTAGGGCAGGTAATGATGAGAACCCCAGCAGATTACCCATTGAATTGACTTCAGGAAAAAGCACATTTTAAGAGAAACCGTTGACGCTTGAACAGCATAGTTTTGAACTACATGCAGGTACCTATATGCATATTATTTTTTTAGTAAATACCTCTGTTGTTTTCCATCTGCTGTTGGCGGATGTGGAGGACTGACTGTGTGCATCGACCTACATCGTGGGTTTTGGTGTCTGTGCTGCGGGGGATCCTGGACCCGATCCTCTGTGCATCCTGCAGGAGGACTTCCATTTGGGGGGAGTCAAAATGACATCTAGGTGCTCTGCCTCACAGGAGTGGGCGCCCCTGGCCTCCCCCCCCGACACTGGTCAACAGTCAGCTGAACTCTGACTTGAAAGACGTCTGGAGAAGGATTCTCAAATTCACACAAATACTCCTCCGATCGCCAATGCACAATTGCCACTATTTAAAAAGCAGACAATTTAAAAAGCACTCAATCCTGGTGAATTACATATGTAAAACAATAACTAATTGAGGCAATAATTTTAAGAATGCATGATATTTACTAAAACAAACATAATTTCATATAATTGTTTTATTTGAGAAATAAAAATTTTCAAGGCCTGGGCTTAATGTTTTGATTAAAATGGCAGTGCTAAGCTAAGCAATATTTTTCATTATTTAAAATTATTGATAAGTAGTTGCTTCTAAGGACAAAATTATTGCACCATCTGATGCTGCCATATTTGGCAATTAACAATTGTGCTCTTTCATTAAAGAAAAGGCTCTTAGACCTTTTCTTTTGCCAGCTCTTAGACCCAATTGAGGGCACTGGTAAGGGTGAAAGAATTGCACAGCTACCAAAAGCACTCTAAAAATACCAGAGGCAGAGAGGCATATTTTGCAAGTGTCTTCTTTTTATATTTTGCTCGGATTGTACCTTTAAAGGCTCACCTTCATCCGTTGTACCCATCCCTGATCCATGGGATTAATCAATTCTCAGAGATCTGTAGAATGATAGAACAGATCACTCCCTGGTGAAAACCAGTCATTCAGCTTTTCTGGCATTCCTTCATCTAAATGGGTGAGCCCCGTTCCCTGACGTAATTCCAGGGATCTGCCTCTATTCCCACAAGTAGGTTGTTTAAACCCCTGGGTGATCTCACCAGAGGTTTCCCAACACAGAATTACAGAGCAGATTCAGCAATTCTGCTCCTCACTGTACTTCTCAGGGGCCCACCCAGGTCACATGACTTGCTTTGGGCAACAGTTCATGAGTAGCAGGTCCTACACCCCTGTGGGTGCTGTGTTATGTATAATCTTCCTCTTGCTACACAGGGACAGTGGACACTCCGAATACTGGACTCCCGAGTGAGGAGACAGGGGCTAAGGCCCGCATGCATTATTGATCAGATATTCATTTACTGCATACACAGTATGTGCCAGATTTTTTAAAAAGTGGATTGAGTTCTACAGAGAAGCCTGGGTATTTTCTGAAGTTTTTGAGGCTGTGAATTGCATGTTCAGGCACCAGAGACCCTGGGCAGAGCAGAGTGGCGGAGCCTGACAAGGGCCCTTGCATTGAGCAGAAGATGACAGCAGGAAAACTGGGCTTGCCAAAGGCAGAGAGAGCTGGGGGGCCAGCTAGCAGCACGTACAGTCCCATTGCTGGGTCCGGCAGCAGGCTCCCTAGCAAAGCAGTGCTTGCATGGGGCTTCAGGGAGCTCCTCCTTGCCTTCTTCCTAAATGGGGCGTAGGTCTAAGGTTATGCCCACTCGGTTGGTACCACCCTACAAACAAAACTTTTGGATAATCAAGGGACCCAGCATGGTTCAGGTGAGTGCAGGAGAAGCTGGGAGTGGGAAGGGGAGAATCATGTCCCCTCACCCAGGAGTGTTCAAAAGCAGAGCTGTGTTCTAGCCTTTCCTATGCCTGTTCATTCAGTCACTCATCCCCTCAGCAGAGACCCATCTGCTCACCAGATATTTAGATGCTGGGGATGCAGCAGTGATCAAAGTGGCAGATTGCTTGCCAACGTGATTTTAGATGCTAGAGGAGAGAGAGTAAACACATATGTAATGTAACAGGTGGGGAGAACTGTGCTGGAGAATTGAGTAGGGTGAGTCGGATGGAATGAGACAGAGGTCAGCTCTTTCCAAGTGCAGTGAGGGAAGGCCCTCGAAGATGGAAGCATTGGGACAGAGGCAGGAAGGACCCGGGAGGGGTGCTTGTTCGGAGACTTGGAAGAAGAATTTAAGACTGAAGGGCTCTAAGGGCAATGACCTGAATCTGATGGATGCTTGCAGGGGTAAGGGCTGTGAGGACATGGCCTTCCATGTCGCTGGAGAGGGAGGGGTGTCCTGGGAGTCCTGTGAAGAGGTCTCCCGCAGTATAGGACTGACGGGCCCTGGGGAGGCTCACGCTTACCCTCGATGAGCAGGGGAGCTACGGAGGACTCAAAACGCAAAATGACGTGGCCTGACTTGCATGTGCAGAGACAAGCCGCTCCGGTGGTTGGCAGAAGAGACCCCAGGAGGCAAGGGGAGGTGTGGAGATCAAGTTCAAAGTCATTTCTCCTCAGAACTTCAAAGCCGTACTATGCTGCAGGTTAGCGTTCTCTTCTGATAAATTTTATATGTGTTATTTTCATTCTTTATTTGGGAAGATTTTTTTCATTACTGATAAGCTTTTAGGATCTTCTCCTTATTCTTATGGTCTAAAATTTCACAATGCATTCTGGGTAATTATGTGCTTGTGTTTAAAATTTATCTTGCTTGGCATTTTGTGCAGCTTTCCATTTTAAAGACATGTGTCTCTTTTCAGCTCCTGGACCTCTGTTCTGTCATTTCATTGAAAAAAATTTTTTCTCTTATTTCTTTGATTCTTTCTAGAAATTGTATTAAAATATTTAACTTCTTGTTTTAACACTCTGTGCCTTTTTTTCTTACGATAGAGTTAAGAGTGTTTTTGCATCTCTGTCTCTGTCAACAGCAGGAAACCAAAGGTGGAGTAAGAAGACTACACGTCTCGAGCCAAGGTGGGAGGTTCCGTAATCTTGGGTGTACGCAATTCACTCAGACTCTTCCAATGTGCTTAATAAAGATGGTTCTCATAGACTTGTACCAGTTTGCTTCTTTCTGACCCCAAATGTATATTCTTTTTTCTCCTGATTTTTAAATACCATTTCAGTGGGCTATCAGAAAATAAGGGATACATTTGTCCTGTAAATTGAACCCATTTTAAAGATCTTATTCCCTTGAAGGGAGAAGAAAGTAGGTATTTGCTCAGTCAGTTCAGACTGTTCAGGTAATACTACAACTTCTTTTGACTAAAGCCCCCCTCACTCTCTCCCCTGTGTCTCTTAACCTTGAACCCATCAGTGGTGTAAAATAACTGCTTCACCAGTGGCTCCTTCTAGATGCCAACTCTGTTAAAATCGTTTGATATGAATGGCAAACAGCGGGATTATGCTAGAAGGCTGTTCTCTCTGGGATTTGAATATGGGCTTGACTTCGTGATTTCAAGTATGAGCTACAGAGATCATCATTTATCCATCGCTTTTTTAAAAGCGTTCTCAAAACAGTGCACTGATAAATTTTGAATAGTCTGTAGAATTTTAAAGTAAATGCAAAAATACAACCACATTGAGGACAGTTTTTTGAAAATCAATTAAGCTTAAGCATATAGATACACATTGCTTTATGCACATGAGAGCCGTGGTTCTCTCATCAGTGCTGTTTACAATGCGTGGGCATAGACACGCAGCACTCTATCGACGGTGCCATCGCATCCCTGCCAATTTGATTCTGGAGAAAGTAAACAAGTTAACCCGCCAAGAACCCCCAGCTGGTAAGAGAGCACGTGTTTTTAATGTGTGAAGAACCATCAATATGGCCCTCACCTCCTGCAGAGAAGTCGATGAGTGACGTGAGAATTTACAGTTATAGCTTGAAGAAGAAAATTTCCAGAGACAGGTGTTACAGGCTAATAGAGCTTAAAAATGAAACCAATTTTCTCTTTCCAGTTATAAAAACAAACTACTGCCTGATCTCTGAATGCCCAGGTGGGTTTTAAGTCAGGTAATAAAATTATCTATATAATGAAGTTAACTCCTAGTACAAGAGGTTCTGCATGATGCTATAGCCTATAAAGTGTGTCCCCCTTTCCCAGGCAGGAACTATGTAAAAAAATACTAGTAGATGTTTTTCCATGCTAAAAAAAATTCCCTGCCTGGGTAGAATTAATGTTGATTTAAGAATGATCCTGACGTATTCCTGAGAAGTAATTTCAGAAAACTTTTCAAGTGATGATACTATAAATGCATAAAACTCTAGATCTTTTTTTTTATGTTGCTTCCTTATTCTGATAAACATGGTATGAGTGCATGGTTTAAAGCAGTGATTTTAACCAGTGAGCTGCAAAAATTTTTAAAGCACGTAACCCCTGACTGCTGAGTCAGGGCACTGGCCTCTGTTTCCTTAGATGGTCAAATGGAAAAAAATGACAACAGCTCAGCACAACAAGAGCTGCCCAGTGTAATTGAGTCAAATTATACCTATTGTTTGTCGTATCAGCAAAACTATATTTCTTGGTGTGCCACAGAATTTTATAATTAGTTTGTGTGTGTCCTGAGATGAAGAAGGTTGAAAGCTTTAAGATATGGCTCTATCCTGTACCCTGCTCCTTACGCCAGCCTTCCCCCCTCAAACAGCCAGTTCACTAATTTCTCCTTTGACCACATCATACACGTATGTGCGGGTCCCAGAGTATCAGGCCTTTATCTCGCTGGATAAAGAGGAACTGGGTTAGTGGTCACAGACGTAAGTGCCTTCAGGAACCGTGGCAATAAACTAAAGAAGTGAACCTGCCGAGGTGGCTAGTCCTGGGGATGAGCTTTTATGAGAGCCCCCAGCCTCTGCGGTGTCTGTGGCCCAGCCACCCCAAGCTCCCATCTGTAGCTGTGCGTGTGGGTCCTGGTGTGTCCGATTGGGTCGTATCAGGTCTAAAGGCAAGTGGGAAGCTTTTTCAGGTGTATATTCAGCTGTTTTCCAGTAATGTGTCCATTCAGTCTGTTAACTGAAAGCCTGGTCTTGTCATCTTAGTTCTTACTCAGGGATGGGCAGTGCTCAGTCTCAGAAAATAGACGTGCAGCCAAAGCCGTTCAGCAGGTGGATGGTCATATTGGGGAATAGTGACCAGCCTCAGGGGACCTCCTGTGCAATGTTATCTAATGTGGTAGTGGTGAACTCAAGGTGGCTGTTTAAAATTAAACTAGTTCAAGTGAAATACAGTAAGAATTATGTTCCTCGGGTTCACTAGCCACATTTCAAGTGCTCCGTGGTCACACGTGGCTACTGGCTACTCCTGAGCTGCCCAAGTGAACTCGGCCCTCGCCGATGGAGCCCTGTGGCCAGCGATGCTCTGTCCAGGGCTGTGCTCGGTGTGGATGAGTGAACGGTGTAGTCGGGGCAGCTGGTCACTTGACAGGAGAGAGGAGGTGGAAGGACATGGACGTGGAGCCCCATGAGAGAGGGACCTGGGTCATTCGTATTTGTGCTCTGTCTCGAACTGACTCAGAAAACTGGGAGTGGCTGAGCGTGGGTGGCCGTGACGGCTGTGGAGTGGACTGCGTGGAGCTGGAGCTTGGCACAGACGTTGTCAGAAAGACAGGAGTACCGGATGGAGGCTTGCAGACGTCCCCGCCTTTTGTGCATGTGTTTTGGGCTGATAATAAAAATAATATATGAGCCCCGAGGAATATTCGAAAAGCATAACAACTTCCTTGCCTTCTTCAGCAGAAATACTAATTGTACTGTATTTACTCCCTAATGACTCTGACTCATCGTTATTGAATTATAGAGTGATGCATCTGAAAGGGAATAGATAGCAGTGTTCTCCCAGACGACCCGGCTATTCAGAGACTCAATGTGTGCATCTCTCCCCATATCAGGTGCCTCTGCAGCGTGATTTTCTCCTTGCCCTTCTTTTGCCTCCTATCTTGTCATCATCTGTAACCTGACTTGTCTGCTTCCCGCAGTGCCCCCTGTGTCTCCTGTAAGGTCACATGCAGCAAAGCACGTTAGCAGCGACCGGATAATAAAACTGGCCCAACAAAGCGTCAGCCTTGCTATGTAAATGCCTGTGGCCTGCTCTGCTACTGTGCAGCTTATACTGTGCAGCCTATGTGATTATTATCTCAGACAGTTCCTCACTCATCCCGTCCGGACTTCTCCTCGGAAAGTCTCAGCTGGGCACAGTTGACAGAGCAGGGAAGGTAAGTACTCCAGTCAGGGTTTCACTCGTGGCTCGGCTGCTGTGCTGTGTCTCTGACCAGGGCCAATCTCGGAAGGGCCAGTTTTCTCAACTGTCAGTTATCTTCACTGTTGGCATCCCTAACGCTAATAAAGCCCTCAGCAGGAGGCCAGCAATATGCTAAGTACTTTTCCTTTATTAATTCATTTTAACCTCACAGTACTCTATGAATTAGGCACTATTATTTATCCACATTTTACACATGAACAAACTGAGGTATAAACAGATGAAGTGACTGGTTCTCATACCTAAGTTTCCAACGTACAAGTATTATGTTTCTTTGAGAGACATTTAGTTGTCTTTTAGGTTTGTGATTTTATTCTGGGTGATCAAAATTTGGGGTAGTGGGTTTCTAACCAATAGCCCACAATAAAGCACTTTGGGAGTCTGGAGAAACTGCGTGGAGCAGTGCCCACTCTCCAGGACACCAGTGGAAAGCTATCTTTTCTAATGAGGAAAAGGCGGATTGTAGCTGCCAACAATCAACAGAACAAACCTGCATTTATTGCAAAGTAGCTAACGTTGGCCTTTCTAATGAGGAAAGGGCGGTCAGAGCACAGTGGCCTGGGGACAGCAGGAGTGAGGCAGCCTGTCTGGCTCCAGTCTGCTCTGGTTTTGTAGGAACGGAGTGTGTTGTTGATTTCAGCTTGAGATTTAGCAAGGGACCAGACGAGGTTTCCGTGACAAGGAGAAAAATGAGTCCATTGGCTTTTATGAGAAAATCAGATCTGGTAGAATCTTTGCTCAATTTGATTTTTAAGAAACATTTTCAAAGTTTTATTTTGATACTAAATGTTTCTGTTACTGTGAGCTCAGCAACCTCGTTTGGGAAATAAATGACGATTCGAGTAGAGTTTGAATATTATCTCAATGCCCTCTAAGGCATTCACTGTACCTCCATGTATAAACCAGGGACTTTATCCTAAGAGAAAGTCATGCTTGGCTGTTTTTATTTCAGGGAAGATGCAGATTCGTGAGAAGACACTTGTTAGGGAGGCACAACTAGTGGAAGCTGTCTTTGCTTAGACATGGCTCCCAGGGGAAGTCAGATGAGTGGGATCTCCCCCTGAGCCAGAGATCTGGTGAGGAGAGTACACAGTGGAGTCACATTAGCTAACTTCCATGTGAAAGTGAATAAAAAGTAGTAAAATCAACAATTATCTTCAAAAACACCACTTGGCTCAGAGAATGGGAAGGGTTTCCTCATCTCCCCATGGTTCTTGCACACACACAACTTCACACTCCAGCCACCGTCATAGCCATGCTCCCCAAAACACACAGACTGACTTTAGTGTTCATATATTTAAGAAAGCTTGTCATTAAAAAGACAGAATAGATTTGAGTTCAGTTGAAAGAAAAGCAATATATTGGGTCTAACAACACTGTCTTCCAAACAACTGTCATGGAATTGAATTCCTGCACAGTGACTCTCTGGGGCCATCTGCCCCACGCAGTGAGTTCTCTCCTCCCCGGCCTCTGGGGCCCTGTGCAGCGCTGTGCCAGGGGACTGAGCTCCTACGAGCATCTCTTTAGGACTGACCACTAGGGCTCAGGCTGGCTGGAGTGGCAGAGCTGCTGCAGTGCGTCTGGGACAGGTGACCTCCGAAGTCACTTTCATTTTGCAGATTTTAGGGTAGCTGCCAACAATCAACAGAACAAACCTGCATTTATTGCAAAGTAGCTAACGTTGGCCTGTATTTCTTAGTCTCTTTTTCTTCTTAAGGTATGTGTTACTGCCCAATGAAAGTAACATGGTTAAAGATATATAGTTGGCAAAATTCAGAATAATTCAGATTACAGTGCATCCACAGGATTTACACGCTAGTTTAGCACTAATATGTGTTTACATCTTAATAAAATTATTTTGATTATTTAGGAAATCCTAGAGGGAAAGCAGAAACGTAAACAACCTCATAAAATAAATCCTTATGAGGGGGCGCAGGAAGTAAGGGTTGTGGCGGCAGAGCGGGAGAAATAGACCTCATGGGAATCCAGCCTGTCTGTGAGTTTGTGCCATGTGCCTTCAGCTCTGGGCTGTGTCAGAGTCCTGGGAAGTAGGAAAGAGCTGGGTTGGCTGAGTCAACACTTATGTAAGTGTTGACTTACGTTTTGCTGCCTTAAGTTTCACTGTCTCTCTCCCTAACAATGCATCCCAAGTTTCTAAGCCATGACAATGCAGGCATTGTTATTATGGCATACTATATAATTTTTAAAGAACCAACTGAGTTCTCAGATGAGAACTTAAACCATCTGAATATCTCACTTGCTTGACCTTGACTTAACCATGTCTTTCCATGACCATATGAATTGCCCCATCTTCACTTCCATTTCCTTGCCATTGGCCATCCCTTCTCCTGCGTCAGCTGCTACTAAGATCCATTCTTTGTAAGTAATTCTTTGCTGCAATCTTTTTTGGCAGGCAATGCTAGGTTCTTTCTTCACAATAATGTGAATGAATTCCTTACATAATTTTAGCATGGAAATGAAAATCCCACTTGCTTTTTCCTTTGAGAAGTCAGGATAGTCCACAAGGGAATGGTGGAGGAAAGATGTTCTCTTTCTCACACTCCAGGATTGCGGCTTCTGGGGCATTAAAATTTGAGAGGGGTACCTCAGTAGAGTGGTTTCCTTCTCCACTAGATTAACGTGCATCTCTGTGACTCATTGACCGGCAGTGTTTTATAAGACAAAGTTCTGGAAGTCAGAGACCGAGCCTGGATTAATGACGTCGGGATTCTAGTAGAATCTACAAGGCAGGCTGCACCTGGAGCCATGGTGTTAGGCATGAGCTGAGGAGGAGAAGGCAGATGTGAGTTCCGCCCCGTGGCCAGCGGTGGGGCTCCTGGACAGAAGGGGTTGCAGCCCAGCATCAGGGTTAGAATGGAGATGGAACCAACTTTCCATCGTGATTTCCGTGAGCATCAAATCTGCACCCAGGTCTCCGCTCATGGTAGAACAGTGGGGTTTCCATTCTAACCTCCTACTTTTCTTCCCCTTGGATCTATCATTTTAAAAAAAAATGAGAGTAAAACTTCTTTGGCTTGGAATTCAGCCCAAAGTGAATTCCTTTCTGTGTTCTTGATTAAAATTCACTCATGTATTTTTGCAGTGGTTGAATATGGGAAGAAAGAGATTTATCAGTTTCACACCATGTAACTAAAAATAGCTTTTGTTTCTGCCTGAGGCCTGGCAGACAGGTAATAAAGGCAATGGGTTTGGCCTTGATTGAAGAAAGTTGGTATTGAGAAAACAAAATATGACACTTTCTAATTAAAGAAAAATAACCCACTCATGGAATGCAGGCACATGCTTACAGTAAAGTACAGGCTGTTCCACGTCTACTGCCCATCACATTGGCAAAGGTGGGGTTAGCCTGTCAGCAAGCGTGCATCCCCGAAAATCTCCGCATTTTGAAGGGTCCTCCACTAAAACTAGCAGGGCTCATGGGGAAAACAGGGCTTGGGGAAAGACTCCCCCAAACCCATGCAACTTTGTAACCAAAATGATGATACGTATATTTTTAAATCAGAGTTTTAGGAAAGAACTGAGCCTGGGATGCTGCGTTAGGGGTGTCGGGTAGGTGCAGCAACGATGAAGCGGGAATGTGGGCGTGGGGGCCACGGAGGAAACACAGCTGTAGGTGGAGGCCTGGCCTCTTCTGGCTCCCTGGATGTCATCCCATACTTCCATCATGCATGAGCTCACTTATGGCAAAAAAAAAAAAAAAAATGTTTATAGCAGGCAGCAGTCCTGTTGGGGGCTTTCTCCATCTTTCATGACTTCATTGTCCATGTCTATACATTTTTTCTATAGTTCATTAATTCGAGTGTGCCTACAAAGGACCTCTCCTATATCTCTCTCTATGTCACATATATTTCCCTAAATGTAAGGCCTGATACAAGCATAACGTAAATCTCCCCTTTTCCATAGCCACCTGTCCCTGGGCCCCATAGCTGAGGTAGAAGATGATGGATCAGGGTAGACTTGTAGAGGAGGAGGGGCCCCTGAAGAGATGGGAGGGCAACTTAGGAAGTCCAGAGCGTGGACAGAGGGGGCAGAGGTCACAGTGTCAGGCACAGGCAAGGCTGGCAGAGACGTACTGTGGGATAGGGGGCTGGTTAACAATCATGAACTTGTCGATGACTTTCACAGAAACAGTTTCAGATGAGCGCAGTGGCCAGAAATCAGGTTTCCAGAGTTTGGAGACTCAACAGGAGGGAGCCAGCCAAGAAAGAGTGTGTAGATGACTCTGCCATGAAAGCTGGTGACAAAATAGAAGAGAAAAGTAGGGCAGTTGTTGGGGGGGAACATGGCCCTCGGCATCTGTTTACTTAGGGGAAAATCGAAGGTTTAAATGCTGTTGTGGGTGCAGGCGACCCGGAACATAGCCCGGGAAATGAGGGTGCTATAGAGGGCGGTCCCCGAGACGGCTGGAGGAGCTGGGGACAGAGAGGAAGGGGCAAGGGGGCGAATGTGGGTCATAAGGGGAGGAAAGAGGAAGTGAGTAAGGCTGAAGGACTAGAGGAGAGTTCTAAGAGTTTTGTCTAACGTCCCCTATCTTCTCTGAGGTGGAAGAGAGAGGCGGGTTATAGGGCTGGGTGTTTGTCACATTTGCTGCTGAGGACAAGAAGAAGATGACGACAAGAAAGAGGTGGAAGGGGCCACTAGGGAGAACGGAAGGGTGGACAGAGAGGGTCCTCCCACCCCAGCCCCCAGTCATGCCTGGGCTCCACTGGAACTACCCCGTGGGTGGCCCGCATACCTCGGGACAAGGAACATGGCATAATCGTGCCTAAAACACATTTTCAAATCACATAAGATTTCTCCAGTGAAAAATCCTGTATTTTACAAAATAAGGATTTAGAGCAGAGCACATGACCTAATAAATTGGATCTTGTCAACAAATGAACTCCGAAACTTCAGATAAAAACACTAGTTCCTGACCTTGTCATTTGCAGTGAAAATACAGTGGAGACACATGTATTGCAGTGAGGCCTGAGGGAAAGCAAATGAAAGTGTGAGGCAGGAGTGAGGCTTCGACCCTCTAACGGCAGCTCCAGAGAACTCAGAAAGCTGTTGGAGCTGCTGTTTAACATGCTTCGCACTGACCTGAGCTAGCAATGGTGGAAAAGCCCTGCATCATTACTCACATGGATAAGTGGGACTCGCTCTAAATAAAGGAGTGGAGGACGGCTTGGTTCAGAATTCATTTCTAGTCTCTGACATCAGTGAAAAACCTCAGCAATCAAAATCGGCAAATTAGACTTCTGGGCTTTTATGAGTTTTAGATGTTGAGGGCACACTTCTTTAATATCTCTGATTGCACTTTAAAATGTGTCACTTTTTTTTTTTTTTAACACTGTGTAGAATTTTTCTCATGTAGGAGAATGCCACTGAGGATGTTGGTGGGGGCGGGCCTGAGTTGGAGAAGTAGCGCTGAGTGTGGAGAAAAGGGACCGGTGAGGATATGTGTGCACCTCTGGGTCAGGGACATGCATGCAATCATTTGAATACTGGAGGCAAAGGAGAAAAAAGTTGCAAAGGTGACGTGGAGTCTTTTCATTTGTTTGATTGGATGACTGCTGCTGTCTGTCACTGCAACTGAGTGTCTATCACAAGACGGAGGTTTGGAGGAAAAGTATGAGCGTCATTTTGTCATGTTTAGCACAAACTGCCCACTTGGCGGGATGTCAGGTAGGCAGCCGGATGTATAGATCTGGAAGCTTAGGCCGTGAGCCGGAGATAAAGATTGGGCTGTCACGAGTGAAAAGCTGGTAGTTGAAGTCATAACAATAGTTCAGATGGCTCAAAATAAGTAGCATGAGAGAAGGACAAAGACAAAACTCCGAGGAAGAGAGGAATTAAAGAGCAGCCCAGCCAGTGAAGCCCTGCGGGAGATGCCCACCCGGGGCAGGGCTCGGTGGAGTCGGTGAATCCATCAGGACAGGGGGGGAGCTATCCGATGCCAGGCCTCGGAGATGAGGGAGTGGCTGCCAGTGATTGCACCACAGAATGAGCAAATCCCACCCCCAGCAGCCCGATCCTGCAGGTAGGACGGTGTCGGCGACCACAGAGAAAGCGACTACTTCCTTGAGTGTTTTTAAAATCAGACCCAGTGATGAGGTGATTAGGGGAGACAGACTTCTGTTCTAGCAGGTTTGACCCATAGAGGACGGAGGGGGTTAAAGGGCCCAGGAAGAATTTTTCCCCTTAATTTAAGAGAGCTGAACGAATTTCCATACAGAAGGGGATGACAAGTGGAGAGGGGAAGGTTGAAGAACAAGCCAGGAAAAGTAAAAGCTGGAGGGGAAGTTTTGGAGCAGACAGACATGATACGATCTGGCACAAAGATGGAAAAATTAGATTGGCCAGAAAGAGAGCCATGTTTTTCCCTGAGGAGGAAAAAAAGGTGTATCTCTTGTAGCAAATACACAATTTCTTTTCTTTTTAATGGCTGGAGTCACTACTAGTCACCCCCAAACTCCGCGAAAGAAACCATTAGACACTGAGTGGATGAGGTAGGTGACTGGAGTCACACTAATAATCAGTCTCCCAGGTAAGAAGCAGGAAGGGCCAGATGTAGTGCTACCCAGGGGTGGCATCCCTGAGTTGTCCTATTTCCATCCCTGCTGCATGGCAGCCACATGGCTGTGGTGGAAAAGAAAGCTTCGGGCCAGGAGCTGGAGGCCACTGCATCCACAGCTCTGCATCCTCCGGGTGCCAGGATTCCCAGCCTGTCAGGCCTGCTGGCGACCTCCCCATGGTCAGGTTGCTCCTTTCCTTGGGTGGTTCGAGTTCTGTTTCCTTTTCCATCTGGTCCGTGAGAGCCAGTCCCTGGAAGACCAGTGACTGCTGGCTGCTGTATCCAGAGTGGACCTGGGCTTCGGAGCCAGGCAGGGCTGAGCCTTGGCAGAGATGACATCATCACAACCAAGTGCCCCACGGGGCTCTGCCCAGTGGCTGCTCAGCCCCCCTAAGTGGCATCGCTGTCATCTTTGATCTCCAAGAACAGCTTTATCAATCCGGATGTTCCTGAGATCGCACAAAAGGGGAATGGCAGTGGATAATAGAGTTCATCCTTTCATTCAAGTCCCATGCCCCAGGCTTTTCCCAGTTTTAGTGAAGGACTGGGAACCTGGGCCCACGCTTCTGCCCACACCGACCACGTGGCGGTGCCTGGGTCGGGCTGTGCGTGGCTAGTGGGAGGTCAGCCTTTAGAGTGCCTCTCGTCTCCTGTTCTAGGGTTGTTTCTGTAAAGGGAAAAATTGCTAAACATGATTTTTATTTCTCTTTTAAAAGAGGAAAAGCAAAGGTTCCGTTGTGACTAGAGGTTCACCATTTCACAGAAATTTGACTTCTTCGATGACCTGCAAGCATAGCTTTCACAGTTCAGTTACAGGTATGGTTGGAATCCAAGGATGAAAATTGTATTTTATAAGCCTTATAAATACTAGAACAGTAAATTAAGTGCAGGATACGCAAGCATTGAAAGTGCCAGCAAGAAAAGAGAAAATGTTTAGTGCTTTGAAGGAAGGGGGGGAAAATTAACTTTAAAAAATAGCTGATGCTCTCTGAATTGAATCAAAAAGGTACTTTTTTCTCTCACCTGCAAATTTTTCCTTGCAGATGCTGGTTCAGTTTCCCATTTTTTCATTCGTGCCTTTATCACTTGAAGGATGACAATATTTGATATTTGTGTGGTGTACAACCAAAGCACCCGTTTGGCTGCCTCTCCGTTTGGCTGCCTCTCCGTTTGGAGACAGACGGCATTAAGTGGGAGCAGTTGTGGAAAAGGAGGGATTTTGCGTACCTGTCCAAGTTCACAGCATTTGAAACTGAGCTGTTGATGCTGCACCACGCTGCTCTTGCTTCACACTCACGAGAGGCTCCCAGAAACAGTCAGAGCCTGTGGGGACGACGTCCAGGCCGGCAGGCTGGGTTCACAGCTTAGACTTATCTCATGCGCGTATACACACGTGTGCTGTGGGAGAAAAAAGTTTTTATTTTTCTCTGAAGTCAGGATTTGTCGATTGTTAAAGAGACTAAAGAAAGGATCTTTAAAGGAATGATGTGTACCGATGCATTAGGCTCCCCTCTGCGGGCCCTGGTTTCAGTGTCAAGGGCTGGGTGGTGCTTCCATCCGAGATCACCCTTCCCCGGGCTGCTCTGCGTGGCGGTGTCGAGGAGTGGGGAGAGAGCACTGAGACGGACTCAGGGGGCAGGGGGCAGGAAGCCCAGGGAAGAGCTTGGTGCTGATTGCATAACAGCGGGGAAACGAGGTTCTTCCACGGGAATGCAACGTCACAGTTTCCCTGATTTAAGAAAGGGGTTGTATAGTTCCCTTTGTGTTAGTAGGGCTCACCTGTAAGAAGAAGTGAAGTGACCAATAATATGACATTAATGTCAGGACCTGCCACATGTTGCAGTTCTGAGGCTTATGGAACATGTTAGAATTGGGGGAAAGGGAAGCCAGACTGGGCAGGGCCTGCGTGTCAGAGCCTGGTTTCAGGCAGAACACAGAGAGGCTGGGCTTACCAACCCAGCATCCCCCCCACCCCCCTGCAAAATAGAGTGTGCTTTCGTTTCTTTGCTTGCTTGCTTTCCTTCTGCCCTTTTATTAAATTACCTTGGGCTTAAACATCCTAATTAATAAAGGATATCCAACAATAGGCATTAGTCTCCTGTTTGGAAGTATTTTGACCTTCCTTCATCTTTTAATGTCTTTATGGTATTTTGATGGGAAGCTGTGAGGAGGCGTGTCAGGCACCGCCTGACTTCTGCTACCCCCACCCAGGGGCGTTTACAGTTCCCGAATTCTCAGCCTGCTTTGTGCCTGGCAGTGCTGGACTCTCAGATAGGAGATGGGCGAGGGGCGGGAGGTGGGCTGTGACAGGAGAGATGGTAAGAAATGAAAAGAAAGGATCATTACGTTGAGGATGAGATAGTTCAAGATAAAAGCAAACTTTTTCCTTCATAAGCTCTAATTACCCGCCAAGTGCTTGCCTCGAGAAACCAGTTAAGAGCAAAAAGCGCTTGTTAGAGCGATAACCGACTCTGTCCTTCATCCTCATCGCTGGGAATTTGCAGCAGAGCGTTCTGAGCTTTAAGCATCAGCCTGGTGTTTGGGTACCACTTCGCCTGCGTTTCCCCGGCCGCTGCTCCACGTCCCATGCTTTGAGGTTGCTGGAAACGACTCTGTTTTCTGTTATTCAAGTTGTAGAGGTTCTAATGAAACTCAGTCATTACTTCACTGGAGAAAACCCGATTTGTAATTTATTTTGATTCTTGCCGTAGTATTTCATGTCAAATAGAGAAGCAGGATCATCACATTTTAATAACCCCATCTCAGGTTTTGTGATGGTCGGAGAACCACGTAACTGGGAAACACATTTCCACATTCCTGGACCTGCAGGACTATCGTGCACGATCCTGTTGTCGCCCAAAGTGCCATAGGACCTGGCTCTCAGACCCTGTACAGCCTTTGTCCCACTTGACACCAGGCAGATGGGTGATTTCCTTACATTTAAAGAGTGTTGAGTATATTTCAATGTATATATTGTCGAAACTCACATAAAATTAATTTCAGTCCAAGTATGGAAATAAAAATCTGTTTTAAAGAATTATTCTACAACTCTCTGTAATCATGTAATAGATTTCCTAGCTAGCATGTAAGCTGTGTCTCTATCAGGATTCACCCTGCAGGTGGTGGAATAAGGTCCATTCACCTGGAAGTCTGAGGCGCTTTGCAAACAGGAAAGGGGAGGATCCAAAGGCATCTCGGGATAACTGGCCAGTGTTGGTAGAGGAGGATCATTTCAAAAACAGCCCAGTATGTTTTATTCAGATTGTTTTCTTGTCTGGCCCCCACAGACTCTTGCTTAATGCTATCAAAGCAAGTGATGATGCATGTGTGATAAATGTTTAAAAAGCAACCAAACATCTCCATGGACATGAAAAGTCAATGTGTTTTCTGCCAGAACCACTGGCAGCGAATAGCAATGGGAGAGGTCCCTTTGGCATAAGGCCGGCTCCTTCACATGGGCCCCCCCTCAATCCCCCAGCTTCTTTGGGACATGAGCAGGCATTGCCAGGAAGGGTAGAAGCTTTGTAGCTTTTCACATTTGGGAATTACCATAGCAACCAGAAAGGTAAAAGGAACTGTAAATACCAGGTGGTGGTCAGGCCCTAGGTGTGGAGCTCACAGCAGAGGGCCCTCCCCAGGAGGGAGTGCTTGGGAGAGTGGGCGAGGCTGGGAGCCGTTGGGCTTAGGAAGCAGATGAGACAGACCCATTAAACCCCCAGTGCTTGTGCTATTTTTATCATGGCCACTATTTTCTTCAGATTAATTTAGCTTCAGAAAGAGGGGTTAGTCTTTTGTTTTTATACATTTGACATCAGTTTCAATGTAGATTCTTATTCCTATGTTTAAGTAAGGTAGATGTGTTAGATATATAATCAAAATATTTTCTGTATTATAAAATCACTAATCCTCTATTAGGCTTTACTAATAACTTGAAACTTAAAACTTATAAAATATAGCATATTGTTTCAAAATAATGTGCTTCTCAGATACATTCTTCAAATTGATTCATATAAGCATTTTCTATAAAAATCTCTGCCCAATACCACCCTTAGTGACTATCTCTTTGTTTTTATATTGTACATTAATTATGAAAATTTTTAAATTTGCCCTGGCTGGTATAGCTCAGTGGATTGAGCGCGGGCTGCGAACCAGGCATCGCAGGTTCGATTCCCAGTCAGGGCACATGCCTAGGTTGCAGGCCATGTCTCCCAGCAACCGCACATTGATGTTTCTCTCTCTGTCTCTCTCTCTCCTTCCCTTCCCTCTCTAAAAATAAATAAATAAAATCTTTAAAAAAAATTTAAATTTTTCATAGATCAAATAGAACCTAATTCTGTAGTGAATTGATGCTGTCTTTGTAACCTAGTAATCAGTATAAAAAATGGACTGACTATGGAAATCTGTTTCAGGGAATACCAACAGCACATTAGGTATTTATAGAACAAACACATTCAGTCTTGACCTTGGCCGTGTATTTATGATCTAAGAAATCAAGAAGAGCAACTGTGGTATCTATATCCAGTTGTAATTGTGTGGCAAGAGGATGGAAACGTTCATAGAACAGAGAAATTAACCATCTGGACTTTGGAGACAAGAGTATACTCATTTGGCCCTCACTTAATTGAGTGTATTTCCTGGAGGAAATAAAGATTTGCACGGACTTACAGCTCAGAGATCCTCTGCTTGGTGGTCTTTTCATTAGGAAAAAAACACTCTGCAAACTGGCATGTTTTCCTCAGGAACTATCTAGACAAGGATTTCACAGTGTTCCTCTTTCCATCACCCTGGGCCCGACCTTGGCTTTGTTGGGGAGCCTTTTAGTCTGTCATATTGACTAACGTCCACAAGATCATTCAGTTTAGAAATATGGAGGATTTTGCTAACTTGAGTTTTAACAATTTCTTTCCAACATAAAGCAACATTTTTTTAAAGCTCCTTGAGTGCCGAGGTTTGTACTTGTCTTCTCAGCAGAGAAGGGTCGTCGTGTGCCAGGTCCTCATCAGTATTTGCTCAAGTTCCACTGCAACCTAAGGGCACCAGAAAACAAATCACACTTGCTATTTCTCTGTGCACATTCAGAGCATGCGCACATCGTGTGAGCCCTAGCTTGCTCTCACAACACCGCAGCCTGAACACGCCCTTCTTTAGTGAGGAGCGGGCAAGAAGGCCTGGCTTAAGCTCCATACATTCCTGGGAAACTGAAAACCCAAAATCTTTCTTCCTTCTGTACTTTGCTTATACTTCCCAGCACGGCTACTGTCTCCTGCTCTCTCTATGACTCACCCCGTGTTTCTTAATTCCATGGAGCTGCAGAAGCTGAAGTAACATTTGGAATAGGACTGTCACTGACAAATAAACTCTAAGTGAAAAAGAGAAATGAAGGAAAATTAGACTTGTAAGGCAGCTGGGCAGCTGGGCAGTGAACACTGACCAGAGCTGGGCCAAGGGAAGCATGGGGAGCCAGGCTGAAGAGTAGCCTGGACACGTTCTCTACCCCAACGGCCCGCCCAGCCAGCAGCTGACTGCCCTGTACCCCCGCTGCGCCTTTGATCCAAACAGGAAGAGAAGTGTGATCACTGAGGATATCGGAAACTGTGTTAGCTCTCTTGACAAATTGGATACATTGACATTCATGTTCTCTGACTTCTTCTACCCATTGAAAATCAATTGTGCTGTGTTGGCACTCCATCTGCCTCTTTTCACAGGCTCTGAAGTCTCTTTGAAAAAAGGAGAACTGTGTGCTATTAGTTCAATAGTCCATGGTTAAAGAATGTGTGATTTATTTTTAGGAACCATCAAGACATTTAATTAAGTGCTTCATACTGAAGAAGCCTTATAGTTAGTGGGTTTAAAAGTTGTGAGGGTTTCAAAACATGACTTTGTTTGTTAGTATGTGTGTGTAGGTGAGTGCATATACAATATATAAGTATAAATGTAATACGGGTTTTATATGTGATTCTATATATATGATGAGATATATATGACACACACATATAAAATGAGGCATATGGTCCATTTTTCTTTCTTTGCTGAAGCCTATTTGGTGCTACAAGACCATAATGTAGCCTAATGAAAGACCTGACTTTATTGGCGGGGAAGCAGTGCCGTGCCCCCGGGGGAGGGGGAGGGAGGCAGTGTGAGAGAAGGGTCTGTGGACGTGTTTTAAATAGACTAGGTCTCTAACTCATTAGAATTCCAGTCTTATTAGCTCAGTGGGTTCAAGAGTTCATAAAGGCATAAAGCCCCCACATAATATTTGATATGCTTTATGAAATCAGAAGTGAGTTAAGTAGATACGAGACAGAAAACAATGTTATTTAATCTTCTACCAGTTCACCTGAAGGCATTGTATTCAGCCCTAAGGTTTTTGTATCATTTTATCAAATTTTACATCAATTATATAATGTAAAACCAGGTTTTGTATAGCAGACAAAGTTTAAAGAAAGTGAGCGTAAGCTGTTATACAGTTAATAATCTGGATTATCCTGATTCTCATAGGCGAAACCATACATGAAGAAATGTAAAATGTGCATTATACTCAAATGATCTCTTAACAGTTTTTTTTAAGTCTCACTTATTTACATTGAAAAAAGAACCTCTTCCCTATTTATATGGACATCTCTGGAGCTCAGCGACATCAGGCTCCATTTGCAAACTCCAAAGTGGCCAGGTTTCCACTGTCAAAGCAGAATAGAAACCACCCAAGATAACCAAGTGAATCTGTTGCACAGTCACATTGACCCCAGGAAAAGAACATCTCTTTCATTTATAAATTAAAAAAAGTAAATGAGTAGATCAAAAAACTGTGGTACATTTACCCAATGGAATACTACGCAGCAGAAAGAAAGAAGGAGCTCCTACCCTTTACAGCAGCATGGATGGAACTGGGCAGCATTAAAATTGTGCTAAGTGAAATAAGCCAGGTGGGAAAGGCCAATACCATATGATCTCACCTGTA
The DNA here is from genome assembly GCA_004024845.1 of Tonatia bakeri. Taxonomy (NCBI): domain Eukaryota; kingdom Metazoa; phylum Chordata; class Mammalia; order Chiroptera; family Phyllostomidae; genus Tonatia; species Tonatia bakeri. The sequence continues at coordinate 323,769 of PVIA01000585.1, read as the reverse complement.
AGTGGAACCTAATCAACAAAACAAACAAGTGAACAAAATATAACCAGACACACAGAAATGAAGAACAAACTGACCATAACCAGAGGGGCAGAGGAAGGGGGATAATGGGGAAAAAAGGGGAAGGGTCATCAAGGAACATGTATAAAGGACCCACGGACACGGACAACAGGGTGGGGATTGACTGTGGGAGTGGTGGGGGAGGGTCATGGTGGGCTGGGTATAGGGAGGAGCAACGCAGGAGGAACTGGGACAACTGTCCTAGAAGAACAATGGGAAGGAAAGCAGGCAGTCCTGGAGGCCCCCCTTGAGTGTCCGCACTGACGGAGGGTGGCTTTAGGAAGCTCCACAAGCATCTCCCATTTTCTAGTAGCGCTTTGAGTTGGGTAAGCACTACCTTGACGTTTGTTTCCCACCCATCAGCCGGCAGAAAAGGCAGTCTTCCCACATTGTGTAGCAAAGTGGCAACGCAGCTGTCTCTCTCTCTCTATTAATGACCGCTGGCGCCATGGTGGCAAAAGAGAAACAAGGAAGTAGCACTGGCTCAAAGCGATGCATCCATGTTTCGCTTTCGCTAAGCATCGGCTATCTTTGAGCTCTCTCAAGAGTGACAGTCACCGAAATCTTCGGAATAACGCATCTCAGCGGTGGAACTCGTTTCTCTAACATTCATCGCTGTTCTCTTTCTTAAGTACTGCAAATAAGTACTCAAGTAAAAGCAGAAAAAAATAATGTTAAAATTTACGAGTGTTGAAGATGGTCTAGTATGGAGAAAAGAATGCTACTTGTGTTTTTCTCTTACAATAACAAAAATCTAGATGACTGTAAATTACAAGTATGAATAAATTGTTGCAAATATAATAAATATAGGTCAAAGACAAATATAATTTTAATAATGGCACTTTGAACTGGAAACCCAAGTATTCTGTTAATGGTTATAATCATTAACAAAATGTTTGGTTAACAAATATAATTCAGAGATAATTATGGGTTAGATAGCACATAAAGGGGTTACTCACTTTTAAACAAAAATCAGGATCTTAATTAAGAAACACATGATATTCTTGGTTATGCCTCATTAATTGGTATTTATAATTTTGACCCTATTTATGATACTATATGAAGATTTAAAACTCAGTACTTATTGCTTTGGCAACAGACCTTTAAAAAATCTTTTAAAGAATCAAAGATGCAGGGATACCACTCATTAGCATATCAGTGTCGGTGTGGGCACATGTGTGTGGGTGTGTCTGCATTTCTATGCACGGTATGGTCTCTTCTGTGACAGACTTGGTGACCTCAATTCAGAGCCTGTTAATACTGATTCCAGGCAAGCTCTAGGCAGAACATTAAGGCGTGCTATAGGAATGAGGAACGCGACCACATGCTTGATGGCTCAATTGCCTGGGCAAGGATGTAGGGTCTCTATCTCATTTTCCTCCTGTTAAAATGGGGAGAAGGGCTGCATAGGCTTCCTGAGAGAATTGAAGCTCTGAAGGTCAAGACAGCTCAGAGGGGCCATGGCCTGCCACGCTCCACGTCCTGGTGGTGGTGGCACTGCAGACGCACCTGTGCGCTCCCGCTGTCCCCTCTCTGTGCCCGGGTCACCTGTTCTGGTCCCAGACCACCTGTCCTCAAGGTGGTTCTGCCATTCAATTTAATGTTGTGAAATCACAATTCTGGCTTTATTTTAAACCAATTACAATGAAATGTGAAACAACATCACCATGCCACTGCTGTCACTGTTAGGAAATTGTCTTAAACAAACACAGCATGAAGATAGTTTTTATAGTATTGAACCAAATAGCAAAGCATTTCATACTTCTTCTTAATTAGCATCTTGATTTAACTTTATGACTGAGCAAGCCTCACTTGCTAGGTAATGACTAGAGTTATGAAACACCCACAGTAAAAAGTCTAATCTACTCCTTTTATTCCAAATACTCCAAGGCAGCAGCCTCGTCTTTCACCTCTAAAAAGACGATGTTTTGCTTGATCTGGCACCGAGGCCGGAAACGTTTGCCTCTCCTTTGGGCTGCTCACCGCAGGGGCAGGAAACTTCCCCTAGGACTGTAATGAAGAATGCAATGTTTTCCTAATAACCACAACAGCCTGCCTTATAATTGCTTCAGTGATTTTATCATCTTAAAGGACTGAGTGAGAGCAAATAGGTGGTATGGGGAGCTAGAAGTAAAAAGAGGGAGGAAAGGAGTGAGGCAAGGTAAACACGGGTGAAGCCGGAGGCAAACATACGGGTGTGAGAGGGATCTCTACAAGGGACCATCTGTCAATGGTGGTGGGCTGCCACATGAGGACCCCAGCCAAAGAGACAAAGAAACACAAACCTCCTTTGCCTCTGCTAATGTCTGTCCCCCCTGGAGGTTTCTAACCATCCTTTCTTATCCTGATCGTATCAGTTAGCTACAGCTGCGTAATAACATACCCCAGGCTTCACACCTGCAAGCGGCCGACTCTTCCCATCCCATCAGCTCTGTGGGTCAGGAACCCCAGGTGATATAAATAGGTGGTTCTTGGCTGGATTCTACCCCTGACAACGTAGGGGACTATTGGAGGGCTCTGCTGTCCTTTGCAATGTCAGGCGGGTGAGGATCTGCTCCTGAGCTCTCTCAGAGGACTCCTGACAGAGCTCAGAGGACCGCTGCCACCTCAGTCATGTGGTTCCCTCTGCAGGGTTGCTTCATGCCGTAGCTGCTGGCTTTCCCCAGAAGCAAGAGATTGGAGAGCATACTAGAGAGCCACAGCACCCCAGGTGACAGCCACAGTCTTTCACAGTATGATCTCGGGAGTGACATATTTTGTTAATCACAAACAAGTCATAAAACCCAGCCCACATTCAAGAGGAGGGGCTTGCACAGAGACGCGAAGACCAAGAGGTGGCTGTCGTGCACTGACACACTGAATTCAGTGCTGTGCCTCGGGTGGCCCCCAGCCTGTGGGCAGGGGACCAGAGAACTCAGGTGGGTGCCTGTACAAGGATAAGAATGTGCGAAGGAAAAGCTTCTCTTTAGTTCAAGTTCTGCTCTTCATCTAATAATTCAGAAGTGCAATCATGCCAGCAAACAACAGGTCTTCTCTCATATATATATATATAATTCATTTTTAATGTTTAGATTATGACATCTGGTTTTTGCTTTAAATGACTCAATTTTAAAATATTGGAATTTAGAAAATACACCATGGCAAAGATGAGTTAAGCATTTGTTGAACTGGTTTATGGACACATAAAAAAAAAGAAAGAAAAACCAGTAATTTATCACATCTAACAGTTTTAACCATAATTTCTTAGACTAATGTAACTCCCAGGAGATACTCATAGTTCCCAGTGCACCTTCAAAGTATCTTTTTGGAGTGGGCTTATTTATCTAGGATCCAAATAAGGACCCCCCTTACTGACTCAGCTAAGTGTATGTGGGTAGCGTTCTTATGTCTCTCTGTCTCCCGTATTTTCCGTAAATTTCTTTTCGTGTCTAGACTGGACACCAGTTCAGCTCTTTCAGCAAGACTATTTCGTAGGCGGTTCTGTGTTCTTGCCCTGCGACATCAGGAGGTGTGCAGTGACGCTAACTCCATCACTCTGTCCAGGTGTCGCCAGCCTGAATAGCCCCTTGTAATAGTATCAATCTTTCACCTAGTTAATTTAGCCTTGAGATTATTTTGCATATGAATTCTTCCATTCTTTGCTGCAAAACAGTCGTTTTCCAATTAGATTATTTCTTTGGCCTGTGTAAGTTAGGATTCTTCTGTAAAGAATGCATTTATATCTCTTCATCTATTTGGTTTCCTTGAAGTGTAGTTTATACAGAAAAGGCAAGATAAATGATGGATTCTCTGCTTCTCGATCAATTTTTCTAGTAAGTTATTGTCCTAGAAACCTGAAATTAATCAATGAAAGATTTTTGGCATTATGGGTTTTTTATATATTTGATATGTTTCAGTACATGGTTGCAATTGTTATAAGCCTTGAGATTTTATAAATCCTTCTGAGTCCTTATTCTTCTCAATTCAGAAATGTCATTTCTCATGTCAATGACAGTGTTTTGAGATCCCCTTTGTTACCTGCCCTGTGGGTTTGCTTACACTGAGGCAGTACACTCTGACAAGATTCAAGATGGCTATGAGGAGCACCTTTCTTTTAGAAAGTAAGAGAACAGCTCTGAAGTGATATGCCCATCATAGGTAGACTTCTAGCCTGACACAGTTTAGGCTAGCGTACATACAGAAACTGAAGATTTAGAAATTGATTAATTTACAATTTTTGATGCCTATATACCTCTTACAAAATTTCTGTGTAGCTCAGGTGCACACTTGGAATAGTCCTAGTCACTTAACATTGTTAAGTGATGCTTGAATAATGAAGAAATACAGATTTTACATTATTCCAGACATTTCTTGCTTAATTTTTGTCCATAAAAGTATGCATAGTAAATTTATTAACCTCTCAATAATTTTTGTAAATAAACAGAGCTATACTTACCATCTACAAGATACGATTTCCAAGAAACTCTTGCCAATAGCATACTTGATTTGAAATTTAATGCTGTGTGAATGAGAATTCCAAAACAGATGTTGGGCGACTTTGTGTGACTAATTAAAGATAACTGCCATATCCCCACAGTCATTAAGCTGGGGTAGCCTTTGGATAACACTCTTTGGGCTCCAGAAGTGGGTTCGTTCCTAAGAGAAACTATCTACTATAAAGAGCTTCAAGAAAGTGAAGAAAGAATATCAAATTGACATCATTTCTCAATCAAGAAAAATGACTCTCACACATCAGGAATGTGTTAACTGCATGGATTTTTCCAGACATGGATCGTTTAATGTATGAAAGAGACAGAATGCAACATTTTACTCATTTCTGTTTCTGAGTTTCTCTGTTATTAAAAGCCTGCTTATTGTACTTCTAATAATTGGTACAAAGAATGAATTGCAAATCAATGTTTGTAGGGAGCTCTATTTTTGCGTTTCCCTCTTTCAGGTTCAACACTTACACAATGCAAAACTGCATGATTAGAACAATGATGCCGTAGCTTTCCCTGTTTTTAGCTGCATTATTTCTTTCAGGTGATCTGATTCAGGTGTTCAGTTTGCTTTATTAACCAAACGTTCATTAAGGACCTTCTTTGTTCAAAACCTCAGTCTGTAGGACCCCCGAGGCATGACCCTCCCCTTGAGGCAAACTCCTCCCCTCTGGAAGGGACAGACAGGTTGTGAATAAAGGAGGGAGAGGAGAATGGATGGGTGCCTGGCCTCGGCAGCGCACCCAGTGAGGCTAGGAAGAGACAAACGTTCATGTTCCTGCTGAAGCGGGGGTGCTCTGATATGGAAAAGGGAACTTTTTAAACTCATTGAGTGACTAAGTTGTTCTTGGATGGTAAAGCAATAATTCTCTCTTCTTTTCTTTTTTTGGATACCTAAAGTCAGCAATTAAATACAACCCGTTTCATTAGGTGGTTCAATGGGCTTCTCATATGAAAAGAAAAAAGCAACTGTGTCTCTTCCATCTCATTACAAATGACTGATGCACTGGGAAAGATGGGATTCATTGTTTGAACTTAGAAAACCTTTTCCCTTTTTGGTCTGGATGACATTATATTAATGATTGCATTCTCTCTGCCTTTGCAGCAATTACATTATCTGATTGTACTTTTTCCTCTGCTGGGAAGTTGGGAGATAGTACCTTTTCACAGGATTCTGCGTCCAACATGGATGGTGTGATTGTCAACTGTTACAATGAATGGTAGCCATTTAATACTCCAGACAAGAATGTGGGACTAAAAGAGGCACCTCACCCAGAACACAGAGTCTGTAGCTCCGACGGTGGCTGCTGTGGTGACTTGCCAGGTAGCGGCAGAAGGCAAAGCCCCCACCCCCGCAGGCACAGCCACCAGTGTACGGCTGTGAAGGTGAGAGGCCAGCAGCAGAAGAGCGAACAACCTGATATTCGAGGAGTGGTGGCAGACAGTACTTTGTGGCTATGACACATCCTGCTCTTTACAACCAAAAAAAAAGTAATTGCTGCCGTGAAACACGGTTACACTGCCTGGAAGGCTCTATGAACCCTGAAAGGACATCTGTGTTGGGCCAGGTGCCAGTAGTCCCCTGGCACAAACCTTGACCATCCAATGGCTAATTGTGTTGAATGGGAAGTGGCTTTTGGTTGTAAGTACCCTGCACCCGTCGTGGATGTTTATCTGAGAAATCAACACACATACCTGCTGTTTTATGATGCCATTCCCTCCTAAACTGCGTTTGGTGCAAATTGCTTTTGATAGTCTAACAGAAAAGAAAAATGAGAGAGTGTCCCTCTTTGGCCTTTTATTTTAAAGCCACCAACCACCAACTAGCACCAAGTGGTTCACTTATGTCTTCTGAAGTGCTGTGTTCACGAGTTCACACATATATTGAGTTCCATGCCCTTTATTCTCAGCTCGAGAGCCGCCCACGCTGGTGTGGACCGCACTGCACATGCGACGCAGGAGCAAAGACCCGGTCATGTCTCCTCATAAAACCAGCCTGATGATTTTTTAGGTTTACCATTCGCTCCCCAGCGAGCTGCACTGGAATGTTACATTAGCTGTATTGCAATACAGTTTCTGCTTCTCCCAATTTTTTGGGCTGTCTTTGAGAAACCGATTAAAATAAAATGGTCTTCCTTTTTAACATAAAGTCAGGTCAGTCAATGTTTGGTCTACTCTCTCTTTTTGTTAATTGATAGTTTTGTAACTTAATTAGAGAACGGAAATACATATGCCTGAGTTTTACTGTCGATAGAGAGGCTTTGCTCCCCAGGGGGATTTTATTTGCAGGGCTGGGTGAGTTAAAGTGACTCTGGTGTCTTCTTCAAGAGGCAACTGTTAGGTTTGCTGTCTTCACCCCACACGGAGGTGTTCCCTGACACCTGCGCAGTTCAGAAGATGGTGAGCGCTCCTGAGTAAACTGGGGATTGGAATGATGGACAAATACCAGAGTCTTTGGGATGACACTTGATCGGATGGGAAGAGGGAATAGTACAGAAAAAAAGGATGCATAATTTGTAATTGTTATAAAAACATTTCCTATTTTATACCAATAAAACCAACTTGCAAGGAATTTATAACAGTGGATTTATGGGAGGTGTTTATAGGTCAGAGACTCTTTCGTTTTTTTATTGTCTATATTAATTATTTGCCTTTCGATAACCAATTGCCATTGCTTGAATAGTTGATTGACTTGCAAAGGTAATACACAGAGGGCATCTACCTGGGAGACTTAGAATGCTGTGTGAAAGATGGCACACCTCACTGGTCTTTGGGCAAAACTGATACAATCACTTAAAAATGAAAACAATTAAAAAGTTAAGCCAGTTATAATAGCATTCAAGTTTTCAGCTTGAAATTTGTAGGCTGTTTATACCTTAAAAAAGTAGAAATATAGTAGTGAGAGGAAAATTCTATGGTTCCTTTCTGGGAATTTCAAAGAGCTCCAGGGACTTTTCAAGAGTTAATAAAACTTTCTTTGAAATCAAATGTGAGAACATAAAGTGAAAAACTAATTATAACCCAGGATAATTCCAAGTGACCACATTCACTTGTCTTGTGATGCTTTATTGAACGTCACAAGTAGAAGAACACTCTCCTTGATGATTCATCAGATGTTCTCTGTACCAGTTGAACTAACTCAGACGTGCACTGCGGCCCTCAAAGGCAGGAGGGCACACTCAGCGTCCCCACCCTTATGCCCAACGGGAAATGGCTAAATGGGAATTAGCCAACTGCTGACTCATTAAAAATAAAATAGAGGTTTCAGAATAGATGAGGTTCTGGCTTAGATGATGAAATACCCTTATCCTAAATAAATAAATAAGATAAACCTAAGTATGATTTTTTAAGCTAATTAACTTATAGACTTGCTATTTATTCATAATCAGAAATATCCACAAAAGTGAGATTATCAAAGTCGAGTGGATTTCAGTCACCTACTCCAGGTGACCCCTTTCAGCCAATGCAAAGATACTTAATCGCACTCTTACACTCTCATGACTGTGGATCAATCAGCTACAACCTGTCACACAGGAGACGTTCAGTCAGGAAGTGATCGACTGAGTGAATGAAAGTGCTGTTGAGCCCAAACCGGAATTTCTGTAACAGTTTTCACATCAGCTTTCATGCAGGTGCAGCGCGCATGGGGTTGCCGGTATAAATTTGTATCTACTGGACCCCCCGAGCGGCTTGTAGCGGTTTGTTTCCAAAGAGTGAGCTACCGAACGAGCCCCACGAATCTTCACGAGTGCCATCAACTCAAAGGAGTAATGTAATTTCCTCTTATGAAATTGTGCCCTGAACTAAATTAACAGAGAATTAAAAACATCTGGTGTTTGAAAACGGCTAAGTTGATTATGAATAAAATTTGTATTAGATGAATTTTAAAGTTAAGAGTATATTTCTGTTCTTGTGGGTTAGAATTTTCTTCTCTTCCCAAGATGGGTTAATTAGAAAGTAAAATTTTATCTTGCCTAATGGTAATTTTATTATGAGGGAAATGTCTACTCTTTTTTTTTTTTAATGTGGAGGAGGACATGACATTTAATGGTTATTTCAAAGATTTGGTCATATTTTAGGCAGATTCAAGAGTCGAATGGGCAAGTGCAGTGAACCCTTTATGTCCTGCAGAAACAACTCCATGCATTAGATGAGGACTCTTCTAAAAATAATGGGAACAAGCTAATTTCAAGTAAGGACTCTGGCTGCTGGCTCTTCCAGCAATGTCCAACCCAACCTGCTCCACACTCCGGAGTCCAGCCTCAGCGTGACGACCAGTCAAAAGGGATTTCCCATGTTTTCATTGCCACAGAAATTTTGCTGTTATCCCCGAGAAAATAGAAACAAATGATATCTATGTTTCATTCATAGTCATTTTGCCTTGTCCCTTACCCAGCACTGGGTCTCCTCTACACCTTTTACATCAGACTGGCTGCTTCCTCAGTCAGTGCTTTGCTCCGAGCCACCGTGGCAGCATCTGCGTCTTTTGCTCTAAAGAGTTAACAGATTAGATATTGCAGCTGGGGATCGCTAGCAAGGGGCCGACTCGCAGGGGCAGAGGTGACAGGCTGTACTCCCACCTCAGTGTGTACTCACTGAGGCCACAGTTTGCATTTCTCTCCAGGAGCAGTCTGCACATGAAATATAAATGACAAAAATTAAATTTAAGCTATAGTTTTTTTGCTCTAAGACTAATTGGGAGAACCTGAAGGTAGAGTAATGATTAAAACTATAGATTGTCACACCAAGGGACCATGGCATTTTATGGTATTTCCATAAATTGAATTCAGGAGCACTGTGGAGTTGGGTCAAGGACCTCAAAAATCCAGTGACCGTCCTCATTAAATATACATATACACACAGCAATGATTGTGTGATGAATTATTCATCCCAGTTACAAAGTGCATTCCGCATTTTAAAAGGAAATGCTAATCCCAAACTTTTTAATGTTAGCACACACACACTCTCTCTCTCACACTCACAGGACACTGTGCTGTTGACCTGTAGCCTTGATTTGAGTCTTCTGCTCAAATATTCCGATTGGTGCCCTTGTCATATCTCACAAACAAATCTTGTAGATTATCGCTTCTCTTTAGTAGCACATTTTGGAAGACTGACCTGTATTTTTTTAAAGCTGACTTAGATCCATTTTGGACTTAAAAAATGGACATGTATTCATATGCACAAATTTGCAGATTTGAGTTTAAATCGTAGGCCTAGGATGTGTACACTGGACCTAGGTACTATGTTTTGGATGGTCCTACAAGAACGTGTGAATTAATTACTTGTTCGACTTCTCATAGTGAAGGGGATTTTCAAGCCTACTTTTTTTTTCTTGCAATCTGAGTGATTGTAACTTCTCATTCATTAAAAAAATATATCATGACCATAATAACCTTTAACAGTCTGATTTGATTCGATGAAATGTCAGAACCCCCGCTTCCTCTGCTGCTCGATCAGCTCCTGCATGGCATGTTACGTGCTTTGCCAGCCGCAGCGTGAGGCTGTTCGACTGGGAATTTCAGTCTTGAAAGTCTTCCTCTAGGGGCTGTGGCCAGAAAAAAAAGGGGGGGAAATTCTAACCTTCTCGAACTACCCCTAGTCTAGGACCTTTGTTTCATTTTATTTTTGAATTGCAGAGCTCTACTTGTAGGAAATAAGTTGGAATATAGGAAGAGCACAAAGAATTCAGAGGATAGTAACCTTCCATATTGTAAAAGGTGACCCCTTGATAGGGACTCTGCCCATTGAAATGCTCCCTGCAGTCTCCACCAGACCAGTTTCCCAGCATCCCCAGTTCCTTCCATCAATCGGTGATTTTGGACTGGTAGCTTTTCTGTCAGATGCTAAGGTCTAGTAAGAGAGGTGCAAGTCCATCCTTCTGGGCACAGCTCTGTCCTCATGCTTTGGGGGTGCTAGCCTACGGATACAACGGATCGAAACCCAAACTCGTCTCAGGGCAAGTCACTGTGACCCAATGCACATTTGCCTTTTAGTCATTGTTCATTCTGAATCAAAACAAAGTTATTGTCTGAACAAAATACCTACTTAGTGCTACTTTTTCCATATGTAAAAGTTATAACTACTGCGTACAAAAATTCCAGAATATATGCTGATACAATTTCATCTCTTTCTTCATTCTAAGTGAGATAATTATAACAACTCTTGAGAAAACTGCTAGACACTAGAGAACCCCAGGATTTGTGAGATACATTAGTGCTGGATTTATCTTCCCACTTTGCGAGGCCCCACGAAAGGTTTCCCCCAATATGAGAAGGAGAAAGTGGAGTGAATTGAAACAGTCAGTTTAATCTATCATTTGTTTGAATGATGGCAAAGATAAGCACTCAAATTTACTTTTCCTAGTAGTTTTATTTAGTCATCTTTATTTTTAATGAATTTCTCTTTCCTTGAAACTCCTCAGAGCATGCTGGCACCCTATCAATCAGTAGCAAAAACAGAGAAATCACTGGATTCTCTACTGGAATGAAGTGGATGGAGGCTGTGTGGAAAATAGCGTTGCCAAGCCAACCAAGCACTCCAAACAGATTTCAAATCTCATGATAACTCCAACCACAATGCGCCAAGAGGGAAACAAAAACGAAATTGTTCCCAAATGAAAGAGGAGGAAAAGCAGCATGGAGTGGTCACACTCTCGGCCCTTTGAATAACTTGCTTTATGTCCTTGGGTGATTCATTTAATTTCCCTGGGTTTTGAATTCCTGTCTGTAAAATGAGAAGATTGGACTAAATCAGTAGTTTCCAAATTACGAACCTTGGAATAATTGCAAGGAGGCCTTGAATTCATATGCTTTATATTCCTCCACAATCACTAGGGTTGGAAAGCCCAATTGCAGCCATGTGGGAGTTGGAAAAATATTTTTATATTTTTTATAAAGATCTTTATTTGGAAAACCTTGACGCTCTGCCTGAATGATATGTGAAGCCTTTTCAGATTATAGAACACCACTCTTTTATGAGTTAGATATCCAGATGTTGAGCTGGGTTTCTTCTGAAGCAGCCTCATTATTGGAGAGGACAGTGAGGTAGATACCAGTTAGGAGGATGGCGTTCCAAGCCAGACTGCCATTCATTCATTACTTTTAACCTTGGGCAAGTCATTTAAATTTTCATTCCTTTATTTGAGATTACTATTTGAAAAGTGTTAGAGAAAAGTTTAAAGCGTTCATCAGATGCAAGATGCTGTTGGCAATGGCTCTCAGCCTCCTGAGCTCCCTCTGCAGAGCCAGGGCCAGAAGTCGCTGCTTCCTCCGTCTCTTCTGCCCCTCCTGTATTCGAATGCTGTTTATCTCCGGTTATTTCTCTACTCTTAGGCCGAGGTACAATTTGTGGTTTAAGGATCTTTAATACTTATATAATAATTCAAGTAGTAATCCTTGTTATTCATGGAATACTTGTTATTCATAAAGAAATAATATACATTCTTATCAACAGTTAAAAGTAAACCAATAGAGCACCTAGAAATTCCATAGAATAATAACAATTTAATATTATTTTATATTCATAAAACTTAATTTTTTCCCTCTTTATTGGCCTTCTTCTTCCCCATGTTTGTAAAAATATTCGTAGAATTCTGCCTTCTTCCTCCCTGTGTCACGGTGTTGGCCTCAGTTCTCCCCTTGTGCTGTGTCCTGTGTGGGCTGCCGTGACACGTGCGTTTGTGCTGCTTCCGGAGCAGTACTCAGTCTAAGGTGCCATTACATTCTCGCCAGTGATTCATTCTTTGCAGTCCCTCGCAGCCGCCACTGTGCCGCTGAAACTGCGGCGGTCTTGCCACGGCCACCGGTTTGCTGAGGGACCAGAGGAAGTTTACTGCTCGTCCAGATGCTGGTCTCAGTCCTTCTACACTCAGGAGAGCAGATGGACTGACTCACTTGGAAATGACAATCAATGGTTATCTCTTGAAACAGAAGGGATTAGGGTCCTGTGTGTCCGATGGCTGAAGCACCCAGCCTTCAGAATTATTGAAGATGCCACTTGAAAATAGCAAGATTCCCCAATGCTCAGCCAACTTAATCTTCATATTAATTTTTAATCAGTCTTTTAACAATGCCCTACAGACACGGATGAATAGTGCAGAAGGTCAACCAACTTAATATTCAGTAGAAAGTATGCTTAACTAAGGGCTTCTTCTTCTTCTTCTTTTTTTTTTTTACCTTCAGGCAAATCCATGAACTAATTTAAAACACAGAGAGATGTACTCTACAGCCCGATAATAAGGGATGCAGTTTTTTACATCTGACATACTTGGCCAGCAAGCACAGGGTTATTTTGGTAAATTGATATGTTACCCTTAAATAAGACTCCTTGATAAGAGCAACCTAAAAGTAACAGCAAACATTTGTCTTGAAAACATGATAGTAGTAAAAATAATTTTATGTGGATTTACTTTTAAAGGACTCCTTTTATCAAAATTCCTTTAAATTGAGAAAAAGATCCACATTAAAAACAGCAGTTTAGGACATTTGCGAAGGTGGCCTGATCAGAGATTATTGATGTTCTTGTCTCTTTCAACTTCTTTAGTTTCCCTCTCACCATCTGAACATGCTGATTGTATCTTTTCTGATGTCTAAGAACTTTTCTCCCAATTAAGCCTGGTTCTCATTTTGTTCTGTCCGAAAAATGTTCTCTTACATTTTTGTGATACGATATTTACTAGACAATATCTCAGTCCATGAAAAACTTATGACTGAAAATGATATAGCTTGGTATATGTTCTTCTTAAGAGCAGTCCACAATTTTAATGTGTGCAACTTTCCTCAGTGACTAAAGGGAATAAAAAGAGTAAGGAATACAAATGCTGCTGTACCCGAGGAGGTAACCAAGTTGATTTCAAATAGAATTTGGTGCAGACGAGGCCATGTTGTTGGTTTATTTCTCGCCAGAATAACAGCCAGCATTTGCTGAGTAAGTATTAGGTTCCAGAGACTGTGCTAAGCACTTTAAATAATCCTCAATTTTTCACAAGAATCTTTCAAAGTAGATTTATGATTATAATTTTATAGTAAGAGGAATTGGTCTTAGAGAAGTTAATCAACTTTTGAGATTATCACACAGCAAGTAAGGGATTGTATCATAACCACTAGGAAGGATTTATCGTAAGACTTTATTACACCAATTTGACCTCATGCATCTGTGGGAGCTGGCTTAAGGGTCTGCATAGGGGCCACCTCTCTGATGCTGGAGGCTGAAGTCAACCTCGGGGCCCACAGTGGGGCAAGAGGTGATGGATGGGTCTGCAGTATGAGGGAAGGAGGAGAACCAGCCCTGGGAAGAGAGCCTGGAGCTTGTGTCAGCCTCCCACCCCCAAGCCCCAGTTCTGATGATGAAGGCGAGGTGCAAGAGAACCCAGAGCCCTCCGTCATGGAGCCACGCACACTCCTGACCCCAGTACCGGAGAAGCAGGAGGACGGTGTCCCAGGAGCTGGAGGAGTCACAGTCAGGCCGCTGGTCCTTGCACCAAGCTGCACTAGCACTGAAGTGACAACATCGTGACATGTGACAGCACAGGGGCCCCTGCAAGATAAGGGCATGAGTACTTGAAGCCCCATCACAAAGCTCACTTGGAAACAGCAAGAGAAGAGACAGTGGGAGGTGTAGTCGCAGTTTAGCAACTGAGCTAACTGACCCAACACCTCGAATCCACGGTGAAGCCAAATCTTGCCTGACACCAAATTCTAGTCCTTGCTGTGCAGGGACATAGTGTCCTATTTCCTTACGGGTTACAAACGATTTTAATTTGGTTTGGGCTCTGAAACCAAGTATGCTCCTACATTTTCTCACCCATGAAACCTGTGTAAATCTACACATTTTAGGAAATAAAGGTGAAGATACACTAAACTTTCACTGTCCAGATTAAAAAAAATCTCTAAAAATGAAAATATTGCCTTGTTTTATCAGCATAATAATTTCAACTGAGATCACTCCTCCTGTCCCCCTCTTTTGTCTGTGTAGGGGTTCAGAATGAGGCCCCTCAAGATGCGCCTCCCTGGCATGTGGATTACTTTGAGCTAAGAACACCCTGTGGGCTCAAAAGAAACTTCTGCTCCTTCCTGTCACTGTCTAGAAGAATTTAATTTAGGGGCCTGGCCCATGAAAAGAGTTATCACCAGAAATGACCTTACTTGTCTAAATACATGGCCCCTGGAAACTACTGATTACTTAACATGGACGCTCCTGCAATTGCTTTCCGAAGTTCCAAGGGGCATGACCTGGTCCCTTGCTCAGGATGTCTCGTTAACCTCAACCTCCCTTCTGTTCTCTAAACCTTCCATGCACGTGAGGTCTCTGACTTTGTCATGTCTGTAGGGTTCCCATATGTACGTATGTAATTAACTTGGTCACTTTCTCTTGCTGGTGTGTCTCACATCTATTTGATCGGTAGACCAGCTGGAAGGCCCTCCAGGGTGGAGGAAAGTGTGTTCCTGCCCCACAGCTGTGTCAGGAGAGAACCCCAGAACTGTCTGTGCTTCAAGAAGACCCACACCTTTACCCACTCCCAATGGCCAGAACATGGCTGCCCTTAAGAATCCCCTTACCACCCTCTTTATCCTTCTTTCACTCGGTGACCCCATGATGCCCAGAACTACCACGTGATACGCTTTCCCCAGAATAATCCTTGCACGGTCTGCAGCATCTTCCCTTGGCATCTACTCGTCACCCCTCCACAGCCTTGGTGGGCTCACTGTTGGCCCCTTAGCGGTATTGTCAGCCCATCTCTGAGTGTCCCCCTCTCTTGCTGTGACGGAAGTGTGGCTCTCCTCTGAAGACTCAGAATGTCCCGTGCCTTCCTCAGTAGGGGCTGTGCCCCCTGCTGGGCCTGTGTCTCACTGGCCGTGGACATGAGAGAAGTCATCGATGTCTCACACTCAGGTCATTCCAGGCCAGTTTCTTCCCTTTGTGGTGCATCCCTGGCTCCGAGTTTCATGCCTGCAGAGCACCCGGCACCTGTCCCATCCTGTGTCACCTGCCACAACTGGGATGCTGTCCATCCTTCATGAAGATTTTTGTTCTTACCTCACTGTCACTTCTCCTTGTTACTTCTGTCAAATTTCTAGGGATTTCATCATCCTCTTCCATGAAACGCACATTTCTAGCCACATTAATATATGTATTTTTGAAATTTTACTACAACAATGATGTTTTTGACTCTATAAACTCACTATCTCAAGATCATAACTCTTGCCATGATTCATAACTGTAATCATCCCATAATCTCAATTTTGAGGATCTTGTTCTTAGAACACCATTTTTTCCTCAACTCATGCTTCCCATGCCCCGACTGCAGTGGCAGGCCACCCCTGCCTGGCCACCTCCCATGCCCTGGCTCAGGAGCAGGCCATCCCTGCCTGGCCTCCAACACCTGGGTCCTCCTTTCACATCTGCAGGCTCATTATTTTGAGACTCCCTTCCACCTCATTGCTTCAAATCCCTCCTACATGCTCATGATTTCTGTTGTTTTTCTATTTTAATTTCTCTTAAATGTAGATTCATATATATATTCAGAAGCCTACTTGACGTGCTACTTGAATGTTCACTCTCAAACTTAACATGTGTCAGACTGAGGTTTTGTTTTCTTTAAATCTCTGCCTCCGCCCACAAAACCCTACTTCTCTTGCCGTCTTTGACATTCCCATTGCTGGCACTTCCGCCTCTCCAGGTGCAGACCGAAGCCTTGGAATCGCCCTTGACTCTCCTCCCTTCACACAACTTGTGCCTGATCTGAAGGCACACTCAGTGAACTCTGTTTGAAACCATTTGTAGACTATCACCCTTTCCTTCACTTTCCATAGCACTGCTCTTAGGAAAGCTTTTACATTTATTTTTATTTATTTATTTTTATTTTTCGGTCTGGGTAGTTTTATCCCTTCTACCCTTTTTTGTCCATTCTCAAAACACAGCAGTCAGTCAGAAACATTCTATGAAAATATTGGCCAGAGCACGTCATTCTTCTCGAGAGGCTTTGACGGCATCTAATGTTGCTCAGAGAGTAAAGCCAGGGCCGTTAAAGGATCTGAGGGCCTCTGTGTGATCAGATGCCCCGTTCCTCTCAAACACTGTTTCCTGTTAATGCCCCTCTTGTAGAACTTTTGAATAGGATATCACAGCCCCAGCTTCTGCCACTTGGAGCTCCCCTTGGCACGGCTGGGAAGCTAAAATGCGCATCTCCTAGATTCTCAAGCATCTGGGGTGAGAATGGTTCCCACCAATCAAACGTACTTGTGAGCCATTTAAAATGTGGGAGTGAGGTGGAGGCCAGCTTCTATGTTCTGCACGTGGACTTGGAGGCCATTGTAGTGGTGGCTTCAGCGTCCTTAAAACTGACCCCAGGGTCACACATGTCTCACACTGTGGTGGCTTCACGGCGTAGTGGCAGCCACCACTTTCTGTTCTTCTATCTCAGCCAGGACGGTGAACCCTTCAACTACCCCCTGGAGGGCAGACCTTCCTGCCACCTGGACCTTGCACCCCGTGCCCCTGCACGAATGAAGAGAAGTTTCTGCTCCCCGTGCTCAGCTCCTGGCTGGTGTTCTCCTCCTCACGCAGACCCCCAGCAGGGTGCCATTGTCTCAGGGGGCCCGACGGGCACTCTAACCAAATGTTCTTCTGCAACACACTTCCCCTCTCCCTCCGTGACTTATATTTCCTTAGTTCTTGCTACTTTTTAGTACACAGTCTATTTAGTATATTGTGCCTATTTATCTTATTTATGGAATGCTTCTACCTAAAAATGTAAGCATTACACGGGCCAGGATATTTTTTTTTTAAATTCAGTGAGTGCTGCCTCATCTGCTGCAGCTACTCTGGAAACACTTGTTGAAAGAATGAATTTGATTGGGTACAGTGACCCTCTATTCTGTACTTCCATGCATGTGTAAAACTGTAAGGATGTACGTATGCATATGCCCTTGCCAGGCACATGTGTTACTGATAAAACACCGCCAGGCTTCCTTAAATCCCCTTTGCATCGCAGTGTGAGGGAAACGGCATTCAGTACTTCAGCAGTTTCCTTTCTCTCTCACGGGGTTACAAGGCAGTGCTATGTTTCAGCACTGGGCTGATAAGTTGAAACAATAGCTACAAAATCTGAGAACTTTTCTGAATGGAAGAAGGAGTTCATTGTTATGCTTGCTGACCCCAGATTCCATTTGGAATAACACGAGAAAGGCATTTCAGTTTTCCAGTTGACCCCGGATATTTGGTGGGTTCGATCAGGCTTTAAAGATTCTTATTTTTAGCTGCATAGCTGTGCTGAATCTAAGTTTCCATATTTGTCTGAAATGTTCTCTGTAGCTTCTTTCTTCATTCTATTCAGCATCAAGTAAAAGAACAAGGCAGAAGCAGAATCTATAGGCTCGACTGCCTCCCAGCCATTAGGAAAATTAACATTAGGGAATGCAGCTTGCCTCCTCCCATTCTTTATATTCTTCTCGTCCTCAATGGCTGTTTTCAGAAGCCATGAATACTTCCATTGCAAATAATTGGCGCTACCCCCCCCCAGAAGTACAGAAGCAGACACACTCAGTCATCCATATTCACGGGCAGGCGCACAAAAGGTGCGGCTCTCCCCCAGCCACGCACCCTCACAAAGAAAACTGACGAGGAAAATGAATGTGTCCTTTCCAAATTGGGGAGGTTATGGTGGCTTCCATTTCCAGGCTCTGGTTTTTAGCTCTCCATCCTGTGTTGAAAACTCGAAGAGATCAGTGCCTTATTTCCTTATTATCAGGCATCGGGGAAGCTGAAACACCTCTCCAGGGCTTGTTTTCATTCACAGAAATGAAATGATTTGCTTGATACACAGTTGGGTTGAGTTGAGGAATTCTGTTCCTTTTTGTTGAACCAGATCACTTATCATTTGAATTAAAGCAAGAAATTTAGTTCCCTTTAGGGCCTTAGAGTTGCTGGAATTGATCTTCTGCTTCTTCCTGTCTTGTCCCTGAGCACTCTGCCCCCAGGTTTGTTTCACTCGTTAGATGCTTTCAGAATTGTCTTCTGTAATTTTCAGAGAAATAGAGGAAAGGCTCAGGAATCAATGAAACGGTCAGGGACTGAGGCACTACACACACACACACACACACACACACACACACACATATAATTTACAGATTTTAAAAAAGTGTGCAAAGACTCGGGATTTCTAGTATAAAAATGTAAGTATCTGAAATACCGAGGTTCCACTTATATTAATGTGTCCCGGAAGAGAAGCACAGACAAGGAGCAAAATGCAACTACTTGTCATTTCCTGGGTCCCATTTCCCCAGGTTTGTGGAGGAAGTCCTCTTTCCAACAAACACGCAAACACAGCTCTTCAGGCTTCTGTGAGACTCTCCATCACAAGTACCTTTAACCACTTTTCTCTGAATCAGAGAAAATGAGATAACACATATATTCTTAAAATGCAAAAGTATTATGTCAAAAAGAGAGTAACTGTTTTCCCATGAATTACTTCATTAAAGAAAAAAATGAGCGATGATGACATGTCTCAAAGGGTCACCAAGTCACAGTCGCTGTGGTCCTCGTCACCAGTGCCCACACAGAGAGGGGAGCCTGTCACGATGTGTCCTGGGAACCTGTCCGTCGACTTGAAGCCAAAGTAGACTTCATCTGTATGATTGCGAGATAAGTGTGTACACCTGTGTATTTATACTTATGGGAAATTTGCCTCATAAAATAAAGCAAGCTGAATGGCAGCAGCACAAAAATGTAGGTGATTTTCTTGGCGAACAAGAATCATCTGAATGTTATGGTTTGTTCTTGGTAGATGAATAAATAGAAAACGGAATTCTCAAGCACCTTGACTTTTCTCCCCACTGGATGAGTGTCGCTGCGTAGGCCCACGAGTCTGTGCCGTGACCTTGAGGTGTGGCTGACACCTCACTGCGTTTACTAAAAGATGCATTAACCATGGTCTTCAACCATGAAAGGAAGGTGACCATGGAGGTTTTCCTTGGTAGTAATTTTTATTTGTTAAATATTGTCAAACCTTAAAGCCATCCCCAAAACTGTGGGCTGTGACCACCAGTGTGCGAGCACCGACTGCCCTTCGATCTGAAGCAGCTGGCGAGTGTTCCGACGACCCAGGAGTGGGTTTGAGAAGTAGAAACAAAGCCAGACCCTCAGCTTTGGATTATCTTGTTGTGAGAAATATGAGAACAGCATATGAGAGGCACTGAACATTTTGACATCTTGGAAAAGAGAATACTTAAGGCCCTTTTAAAACTTTTGTTGATTTTATTAAACTTGGAGTTTTAAAATTATTTGTAAGCTTTCATTTAAAGTTATTTTATTGGATGCAGATGGGATACACTTGCTACAGGCTGATTTTCCCATCAAAACAAACAAAACTGAATTGTACTACTTAATTTTTGATACTATTTGTGCTTGAAACTTAGGGTCTGTACTACTAATTTGGAATTGGACAATGTAGAAACTATTTTATGTAAATGCTTATTGAATGATCGATTACCAAAATTTTGAAAATAATATCTAAAAAGTGAAAAACTGAATTTCCAATAATTTATCACTTAAAAAATCAATATTCGAAGAATAGTATGCTCAGGTAGTAAATCTGACATTTGGGTTGCAATATTACTACTTTTTAATTGTTAAAATTTATAAAACTCAGAAGCGCACTTCTATGGACATCAGCCATAAACTGTAGAGATAAATACTGCTGCTTAATTTTTATAGTAAAAACCACCCTACTAACTCATTATGCTGTAAAATCTAGGAACAACAGATTTTCAAATTCCAGATTTATCACTTACAAGTTCATGGCCTTGGGTTAAGTTACTGAGTAACCTTTAAATTGGGACTAATTCACACAAATGTTGTGATCCCCATACCTAGTAGCTTGGTACCTAGTACAATTTCAAAGAGTTTATAGTTGATATAAGGTTTAAGCATAATTAATAACCGACACCAGAAATCTCTTTATGAAGAAAATGTTTTGATGGTCCAGCTGGGAGCTGGAAGGCAGTTCCAAAGGCAGAATGTGCAATTGCTGTGTTTCCATATAAAACAAAATACCAAGGACTTGATTTAAGGGGAAAAAAAGGCAACAGAGAACTTTAAAAAGGCTGTACGTGGTCATATAAAAATATTAATGTAATACTGATGAAACTTTAGCGAGGCATGGCTGATAGTGGCTGAAGAACTTTTAAGCTTAGTGATTTTAATATATTTCATACGTTGGATGTGGTACCCCATTCTGATTTGTGCTTTAGGACTGTAACTCTTCCCTTCACAAGCCTTCAGTAACAGCTTTTCTGTACAGACTTATAGTGACTTTGTGTGGATGGGCCCACCCCTGCCCCTAACCATAGAGATCAAGAAGTAGACTTGATTGAGCAATACCTCTGGGGTGGCATGAGGATGAACAAGAATAATTCTACAGATTTAAAAAAAAATAAAAAATAAAAATAAAAAGCTCCATAAAAAAGTCACTGAAAGCTGAAACCCAGCACCAGAAGAGGCTGGAGTCGCTCGTGGGTAGTGAGCTGGGTGATCAATAGCACCGTTCTCCTCCCTCTAAGTTCTCAGACAGGGCCGGACTAAGTGCAGGCATCAGGCAGAAGGATAGTACAGTCCTGGTCCGCTGTTTCCCAGCTGCGTTTGCCGGACTGGAGAATCCCCCTCCCCCTCTGGCCTGGGTCCTGCTTCCCTCTGTCTTCCCCTGCTCACCACTGTGGACCTCCCCTTGATGGGGCATCGCTTTCCCCTATCCGGTCACCTTCCCGAGGGCCCAGAAGGGATTTGTCCCACTGGGACATTCCCAGAGGCAGAAACTAGATGGCGTTTTCTTACATGCTTGTTCCCTTTTTCTGGTTACAGTCTTGAGACAAATTATTTTCCCCTGTTCAGGGAGAGACGGGAAGGTCCCTAGGAAAGCTTCTCATGGGAGAATGCTGGCAAGAGAGCCGTGGTCCTGTCTCATGTCCTCAGGCATTTGCTGTCCTAGCCCGTGGAACTCAGCAGTCAAGAAGCTGGTCCCGGGGGTGTAGCTGTCCCACTCAGGGACAAGGCGGACTGTCATTGCCAAGCGCTTCCTGTGTTTTCTTGTGGGGCCACTGGAAAGTGCTAGGGAAAATGCCTGCACCCACTTCTTGCCCATTTATAACGGGGGAGAAACCTACTCTGTGCAGGACGAACAGGGGAGGGGGGTTGTTAGACTTCCTTTCCCAGAGAAGATCGAAGAGCCTGGGGAGGAAACGGGGTGTATGCAGCTCATCTGTGGGAGGAGTTTTCTAGGGGGGCCCTTCTGTTCGCCCCTCTAGTCCGACTCTCCGCTTCCCTTTAGCTTGGTGTCCACCCAGGAGGTTGACCTGGGTGGACGATGTTAAGTGGACCTTTGTGCTCTGGGTGGATATGGCCAATGAGAGTTGTGGCGGGAGAGACAGTAAGGCAGAACAATACGTCCAGGCTGTTGGCTGTCTGGCCAGCTCCCCAAAGGGTTTTCTGAGTCCTCTTGACTGTGGTCCTCGCCACCAGACTTCCTCCCACGGAGCTCTGGAGCTGCTTGGTGCCCCAGGCTAGAAATAGCTCTGCTGCAGTCAGCCCACGGGTTTCTGGCATTCCTGGGCCCCGTCCTCACATTCCTAGATAGCTCCTGTGTTTGACCTTACTTACATGTTCCTAATTTCATTCTCAGACCTTGACTTTTACCCAGAGCAGAGATCTGGGGGAGGAAGGCTTAATTCAGAGAACTATTAGAAGTCTGATTTTTGGCTCTAAGTCAGATCATTCTCTAATTTAATCATACTCACAATAAAGTTGATTAAAGCTCTCCATTTCTCTCACACCAAAGTCTAATTTCAAAGCTGGTCTGGAGCTCAATAGCAGAAGATAGGAATGTTATGTCCCTGTAAAACTCTGATGCATTGGTGGGTGGCCAGGAACCTTGAGGAGTGGGGGAGTCTTGGCATCTGAGGCCCAGAAGAACACATGCAGGGAGGGGCTTCCACTGTGGACAGTGCAGGAGCCAGTACGTGAGATTCCAGTGGGTGAGAGTCAGCCTTCAGGACTTCAGTGAGCTTCTTGGCTACTCTCGTTCCTGCGGTTGTTTGTAACAGCTTATATTGAGCATGCACAACTGTGTGTATATACATATTTTTAACTGGCATGATTTTCAGTAAGACACCTGGCTTTAGTCTGTAGACTGTCGTGGTTAACCTTGAACTACATAGAAGTGCATGTGGCCATGACAAGGTTTAGACCTCAGCGAAGTCTCAGCCTACAGACCATCTGAGCATGGGTGGGTAGGATACATTTTCTTTCCTCTCTGCAAGATGTTTCTCGGTTGGTTCTTCAGCTGTCCAGTTCTGTAAAGATTAAAAGGCAGTCTTCAGTGTAGAATATGGACTATTATTAGAAGATTGGCTCTTAGTAGGAGCTGGCATTTCTATTGCTAAGTGATAGGCAATAGAAGGTTGCAAAAGATTAGCTGACAGATTTCCCAGTCTTCCTTGGAATTGCTTCCTTAGTCACATGACCTCAGGCTGACTATCCCCTCCCCCTTCACTTTCCCACAATCTAGGGTCTTATGTTTACTTTATTAATAATCCAATCTATGACCAAGCATTTTGAATTTTTGAGGTTCTGATTGAGTCTTCACTCACAAAAGTGAATGAATAATTAAGAAGTAATATAAACCTTATTAAATGGGAAATATTTTATTTTCTTGGGCTGAGAACACTATGAACAAATCATTAACCTAAAGCCAAAACGTAGCCTAAAAGTAGGCTGCTGAAATCCATTTGTTTCAGGAAGACTTGAAGTGCCTACTGTGGAAATAATCTTTCAATGAAATGAGAAGTGAATACCAGCAAACTTCTACCCCACCCTCAGCTGGCCCTATTTTTGCTATTAACACATTATTACCACATGTTTGAAATAGCAAGCCATATTCTGTTACAGTAAATTACAGCATCAAGGGCTCTGCAATATTTTATGTGTTATGTCTAGTCGCTGAGCAAAGGAACAGTTTAAACAGGGAAGGGAGTACATTTCAAACTGCAAAAGTATCACTGTGTATTTGTGTGTGTGTGTATGTAATACTGTAGCCACTTGGGCCGCTTTTTGTTTTAAATATTTGAGAATTACATTTCTAAATTTAAGCACACTCATCTCCCATTCCATACGATGATCTCCAAGCTTGTCTTCACTTAGCACAGAAGCAGATGTCAAGGGATGGATTTCATCTCCAAAACTGCTGACAGTGGGGATTGGTTTTGAAGGTTTCTTTCTGTTGCCACTTCTGTGAAAGCACCCATAATTATCTGCCACCAAATGCACACCTGGCCCCTGTGGCCCCGATGCACGCAGTGCATGTCACCGAACAGACGCATCCCTGGCGCTGGGGACAGGGCCAACTGTGCCCCCGAGGGAGCCAGGGTGCAGCCGCTTCAGGGCTGGTGCCCGGGGCATCCCCCTCCCCCCACCGCAGCACACACTCCTTGCACGGCTGGAGAGGCAGGCTTGTGAAGGTGACCTTTCACCCCATTTAAGACAGGCTTGGGTGGTTGAGTTGTGGGGGAGATGAGAGAAGAGGGTTATGACAGTTTATGCCATGTCTGCTAGCGCAGTGCTTCTGGTAATTCAGCCGCCCCCTGTTTGGCTGAGCACGGAACACACCCAGGGGTTTGGCTTGGAGGGGATGGCCCTGCCTCTGGCAGCTGGATTGCATTTTGCATCGGGGAGCCCACGTAATGTTGTGAGGAGATGTTGTCTTTGTAATTGGTGATGGAGTTGATTGCTAATGAGGCAAAACCCGAGTAGAAACGCCAGATAATTCACACTGCGTAGCAGATTCTGCTCCAGACAGCTGCCTCATTTTGCCCCAAATTGCCAGTTGTCGGGAGGAGCTCATGGAGACGGCGCTGGCAAAACCTGTTCATTTCCCAAACTCCGCCGTGCCGATGCCCTCCCCTTGGTCGGAACAAAAGCCGTCTAACCTACTGAGGGTACGTGCGCCATGTCCTTCCGAGGTCAGCTTTGACATAAAATGCTGCGGACAGAAGTTGAAGCCTTGTTTGTGCCTTCCACTGATCCTCCCTCTCTCTCTCTGTCTGTCTCTCTCTCTCTCTCTCCCTCTCGATGTAATGATAGCTTTCAAGTTGGTATGATTTCTATTCACATTTTTACATCTGAATGATAAATGTCAGGTAGTCATAAACTAGGAGTAGCATTCACTTTTGTGTTTTTAAAAACAGAGTTTTGCAGTTTGCTTTTTTCTTTTTACATTAAAAAATTATAGTTGATGGATATTGCTCTCGTTTACTTGTTTTAAGGGCCATGTAATATCCCACCACATAAATATAATATAATTTTGGGGGTTCATTTTTAAGTAATAGTAAGATTTTTTTTCTATCATGAGCGATGCTGCCTTGAAGACCCGCACACACCTGCCTTCCCACGTGGGTGTGTCTCCCTGGGGTGCGCAGCTAGGGACAGAGTGGCCCCACGGCAGGCCAGCAGCTGCAGGCCCACTGGACAGGGTGCTTCGAAGTAGTTGTGTTAGGCTGTGCTCCCACCAACCACTACAAGGATGTGCCTGAGCAGCGGTGTTCCCACACACTATACATTTTTGTATTTGTTAGAGAACAGTGCTGGTTCACTGTGGTTTTGATTTGCACGACTGTGATTACCAGTGCAGTTGAGTGTTTTTGTCATATTTATTAGCTGTTCTCTGAATGGTCTGTCCGTATCAGTTAATCTGTTTTCTATCAACTTGCCCTTTTTCATTGTTTTGTAGGAATTCTTCATATATTCTCTGAACTACCCCTTTGTTCACTTCTGTCCTAGGAGGGCAGTGGTCGGTAGCACATGAGTGTACCTTAATCCAAATAAGAATGACTTTCACTGGGCCCCCCAGCAACTGTGGCCAAAACATCCTCTAAACTCAAAGCCAACAAGGCCTTGGTGAATTCAGACCCCAAACTTCTATTTTTTTTTACATGCATCAGCATAGTCGCCACTTTGTGTTTTAAGTTTTGGTTTTTCGGCCAACGATCGCTCCTCACAAGATCCATTTTTATATCAGACAAAACCCGAGAAGCCAGTTTATTTCCATAACAAAATTCTCTGTCTTCCAAGTTCCAGGGAAAATTCAGATTGCTAAAGTAAGAACTATGATAAGAACTGGACGCACATTAAGCCACGTGTTATATGTGTATGTGGGGCTTAGATTTTGATGACTGGTTTACAGTAAAACAGTCAACTGTCTTCCTCTGTCTTCAGAACCTGCTCCCCAATTTGTGAGGCCCGTGGTTAAAATCAGCAAAGACTTCCGTGACGCGGGGCCTTCAGAGCCCAGGGGCCCGTGCGGCTGCACGCGGCATGTGAGCGGGAAGCCGGGCCCTGCCAACATGAACGGGGGGTTCACTTCTCCTGCACCTTCGGTCACACTCCAGCTGTTACCTTTCGCTGAGCACATCTCACATGTGCAGTGTTTTCCTTCATTACACAATCAGCTTTTGTGCGTTAAAAATGCTGAACTCCGTCTTTGAAATAGAAAATGATTTTAACCGTGCTTAGGGAAAGTGAGAAATCAATAAAATGCAGACACTGTTTTAGAGGTTCTCATGACTGGGAAAAGAGAGAACTGAAAGTCATGTCATGCTTATGTTTATTGTGTTAGCAGTTTATGAAAATCATGTAAGAAAGTTTTGGTAACACTCATCCAAACGTTCTAAGTTCAGGAGAATGCTGGCCCTGCCACATTCCTGAGGGTGAGTTGTCAAACCTGCTTCCCCGCAGGGGCCTGCGGTGGGCCCCACTGGGCGGGTGGAGGCTGCAACTCTCCAGCTCCCGTGCTGACTTGCAGGCAGGGCTGCTCAGGCATCGCAGGGAGTCCAGACCTGTGGTTGGACTATTCCACAAACACTTGCTGACTGTCTGTCTGCCAGACCTCAACAGTTGGGAACACGAGGACAAGGCAGAGGATTGCTTTTTACTCAGCATATACAGCATTAGAAAACAGAAAAAGTAAGAAAGAAAGAAAGAAAGAAAGAAAGAAAGAAAGAAAGAAAGAAAGAAAGAAAGAAAGAAAGAAAGAAAACAGAAAAAATAGGAATAATTTGTAATCCTTGACACTTTGCTATTCCCAGAACAGAAGAAATGGCAGCGGTTCCTCATGTGAAACAGGCCCAGACAGGCGAGGGGAACTTGAGGTAAGCATGGAGTAATTTAGAATTTGCTGAAGCTCAAAAATCTGAATGTTTAGTCCAGCCCTGATTACAGGATTTTAATTTACTCTTGGTCTAATGAACATTTAAGGGAGGACAAATTTACATTTAACCCAGTGGTGAGGAAAATGTAACATATGAGTTGCTATTAAGACCGTTTAGATGCAAAAATCTAAAATTTGCAGATGAAGGTATTTTTCCTACAAAAAGGCTATTTGTTCTTGAGTTAAAAAGTACCATTTCCCAGGTAAAATTTAGTCGTTTTCTCTAGTATATTAGGTAGAGGAAGGGAGCGCAAGAAGATAATCTAAACTTTTCACAGCTATCCAAGTTGGAAATCTAGAGATTATTTTTCTATAGCTCATTAATTAGGCCTTGGATTCTTGGCATTAGCATGAAAACTTGTTTTTCTGTCTGTCTGTAGTAACAATGAGGTTTTGTTTGCTCCATATGGAAAACAGACAATAGCACCGGCTTTCTAGGCTACTGAGAGGGGTGTGGGGCCTGTGTGTGCATGGAAATGTTCTCCCCGCTGGACTGGGACTTGGAGAAGGGGTAGCAGCCAGACGGAGGGAGGGGCCGATGGACCGTCACACGTAGAGCTCAGCTGTAAGAAAGATCATACTGTTCTTAAAAGAACCGACGAACCAACACTGATTTGTTTTTTTAGGAGAGGGTTAGATGCTGTCCATTTCAGTGACATAAAGCACACTCTCATTGTGCAGTCTTCACTCCCTACACTTGGCTTGAGGTAAATTGTTTCATTCAGCTCTGAATACTGGATGAACTATAGCTTGAATGAAATTCATTCCTCCCCTTCAGGAGTAACCACCTACTCAGGAAACACTTTTCTCTGAGGGCGTGTGTGTAACTCCCTGTCCTTAGGGCCCTTGCTCAGGCAGCCCCGGGACAAGGCAGAGGAGAGGATTCTCAGACCAGATGATGTGGCTTTCACCTCAGTCTCACCATGTTCAACCTGGATGGCGGCCAGCAAGGGATTATGATTTTTTTTTCCTAGAGATTGAAAATGAAGACAATGAAAATAATAATAATAATAATAAAAATAAATAACAAATGCCTACCTTGCAGTGATTGGTTCTGTAGAGACTGAATAAATGTTCAAGTTGCAAACCTTATTGAACTCTAACCTTATGCTAAAACAATATAGAAGTGTCCTTCTTGAACCATTTTTGTATGAAAACCAGCCTGGAAGACACTGTTCTTGGTTTTGTGTTTATGATTTGTATTCTCATGGTTCCCTGCGGTCACTTTCCTGGCAGCCCAGGGAGCCCCAAACGGCCGAAGTCCCCCCCCCCGCCCCGCGGAATAATCTATTGCGCAGAACACGGCAAATGCGTGCAGAGAATACTGGGAGGAGAAGCAAGAACAGTCCCCTTTGTGCACCAGGAATCTCATGCGTGTTAGGATGGGAAGATGAACACATTCTCAGAAGCTGAACTGAATGAATAAAATGTTGGCAGGATCTCTCCGTCGGAGTCAAAAGTAGGAGAAACAACTTACATCGATCCTGTAAATGGCGAGGGTGACATCATGCAGCAAATAGCATCAGATAATTTTGGACGATGAATGGACTTTTCCTTATCGTACACTCACTGGAAAAGGCAGATGGTATTTTAACAGAAACTGAGAAGAGAATTGCTGCCGAAGAAATTTGAAGAAGAAGGCCGAGGTAGGGTGGACGTAGTGGTATAAATATAAATAAAGTTTGAAAACTTAAGAGCGTCCAAAATGCCGTTTACCTAGGTGGAGCTCATCGTGCGCTGTAGGTCCACATATCTCAGTAATCCTACCTTCATTATGAAGTAGAGTGCGAGCTGAGAGGTGCATCTGTTGCATTAAAAATGAACCCCCCAGAAATCAGTAGAACCCCTGCCCTGTCTTTTTTCTAGTATGTGGCTGGCCAGCTCTGACCTCTGATCCTGCTGCTTTCGAGACATTTGTCTGCTGTCCTGTTCTCTGATCAAGTAGAAAGGTTTGGTTCAATTGCAAACAATATGCAAAATGACCTCCGTCTGTCTACATTTTGAATATTTTTTATAATTTAGGAATAATAATAATAATAATAATAATAATAAATGTAATGGCTAGTACTGATGGGACCCCTGGGATGGTCCAGACATGACACGCGACACTAGTCATTTGAACACTCCTTAACCTGTTTGCATCTCCATAAAGCATCACCCTGGACCTGCCAGTGAGTAGCATTATCTTGACTTTAAAAACGGGAAAAAAACGTATACTTGTTTGGTAAGCCCATGTAAGGGAACACTGAGTACAAACTCACCAGACTTCACTTGACACGTGGCAGTGTGAGTCTCAGGAAACCATATATGGCAAACTGAACCATGTGAAAAGATGGTCCTGTTTAGGAAAGAACACGCGTGTGCACGCACATACACATGAGATTATACCAAAAAAGGCAGCTCTTAGAATTGGAGAGCCTTTATCACCAGGACTTTATTTGAGAAACATCACTCTAAATTTTATTGGACTTATAAACTTTGGTAATCAGTTAAGTGCCAGTTAGTTACTGCATTTTTAAAAACAGTTAAAAAGGGGAAAACTTCACTTTATTCCTTACTTCATGGTGGCTTTTCCTAAATTTGTTTAGAATCTAAGCACTTATAACTGAACATAAAGAAAATAAATGGTCTCATATTTTTCATGGAGAAATATATTTATTCCTAGTTGGTCAGAAGTAAATTATTAAAGCTATTTTAACACAGTCTACTATGTTTTGTCTTCTAATAACTTAAAACGGGGTTAATGCTGATGTCGCAGTCTAGATTGGGGTTCGGGGACGTCTGTACGTTTGGGGAGCCCCATGCCGTAATGCTTTAATCTCCCTGATGAAACTCTTCAGGTGAAGCCAGAAAGGGATGGGTTATCTGGAGGGCAGGACATCCACCCAAAGCCGAGGCAAACTGGGGAAAAGTGCTGAGAGGGCTACGGTGCTGCCCTGGGCAGTTTTATGGACCCGAAGTCCTCCCTTGATTTCAAACTCTGTTGTTGTTGTGTTGCTGCAAGAATTAAAATGACTTAATTACTTTTTAAGGAAATGTCTGCTCTACCTGCCTATATCACAGCAGCCTGTTTGCAATGGGGAAGGGCTTCCACACGGGCTCGCAGAACGGGCGTGCTTTCTCACCCCGTGACTCCCTGCTGCACCTCTCCCAGGTCATTTGACTTTGCAGATATGCAGCCACCTGCCTGCACTCTGCAATGTAAAGTACCATAGTGTCAGGCCGTTTGGGAAAGATGACCAATGTGATGTCTATAATACTGGAAATGGACATTGACATGAGGAAAATGTGTAATATATTGGGAACTCAAAGGGAAACGTGAAAGCGGAACAGGTCCTCAGCACCTCCAGTTCATCGTCCTAGTGAGTCCCTACCACTGGTGACCAAGTGAGGGCAATCCTTTGGCTTCTTTTCCTTTTTTCAAAGAAAAATTTATTTATTTGTTTGTTTATGTATGTATGTATGTGTTTATTTTTAGAGAAATAGAGAGAGATAAACATCAATGTGAGGTTGCCTCTCAATCATCCTCTACTAGGGACCTGACCCACAACCCAGGCTTATGCCCTGTCTGGGAATCAAACTGACAACCCTTTGGTTCTCAGGCCAGCGCTCAGTCCCCTGAGCCACACCACCCAGGGTTAGTTTCTTTTTCTAAAAGCAGGAAAAGACTAAAAACATAGTTATGATTTTTTCACTGCACTATTTTACATTGACGATACATTTCAGTCAATAAACTTGCTTGGAATAAAATATTTTTGGATAAAATATAATGTTATCTAAGCTTTAAAATTTTCCATTTAGCCTTCTTTTTATAACAAATGAACTTGTATATTTCTTTAAAACCTTCCATAGTATTAAGGAAAATATTTCAATATGTGATTTATAAATACACATCTGAACATTTTCTTTGTTCCATAATAAATTGAGTTTACAAAGCTATACACTATTCCGAGTTTATCAGCTTTGGGAAATGATGACCTCCATTAGAGTTTGTAATGCAGTGTGGGTGATATCATAAAACATGTGGCAGAAGGGTAATTTCTCAAAACGATCACCTTCGGTGAGTCATAAACTGCTTGCATATATTCATAAAAGAATATCTGGATTAGTTCAAATTCATATGCACATATCTTCACTTGGAAAGTGTATAGGAAATGGATCACTATATTTATGACGAGTTTTCAGCTCCTGCATAAAAAAATCTGTGCTTTGAGAGTGTTCTTTTGTGGGGATATAAAAATACTTAATCGTTGCTTATCAGACTTAAGCCTATCAATTTAAAGAAAACCATCTTTTAAGTGTTTACAAATGAAATTATTTAAATGCACATATTTTCAGGTCTTTCCACTGATCTCTTATTCTTATTTAATGGTTATGCTTTTGTATGTCCTCATTTCTTCTCATTAAGGATAAATGATATTTTATGCTATTATGGAAGATGAAAATATATTTCCTTGTAGTGATTGCTGGGGAGAGAGGGATATAAGGGGACTAAATGATAATGGAAAATATAATAAAGATTAAATTAAAAATATGTTTCCTACCACTGATAGTAATAATAAACATTGGAAGCAATTTGGGCTCTTCTTGAATAGCTTTTTAATTATCTATGAGTATGGATCATCCAGGTACATATTTCAAGAATAATATATTCCCTGTATATTAAGAACATAACTTATAAAATTGAGCTATTTTGTAATATTATTTTATTAATTTAAGCATAAGTACCACTCATTGCAAATATTATAAATTGAGAATATATCTCTTACATAATTTACTAAGGGATTTACACTAGTATGCAGGATCAGAACCCAGAAATGAATGCTTAAGTGAGTTCTGAAATTTAAGTATCATTAAGCCCTAACTTTGCATTAGGAACTCTCATCTTCTGAACTTTCAGACATGTCCCATTGACTTTATTACTCTCTGCCTTACATTTTCTGTGGATCTATGTGTCTATCATATATGGCATTACAGATGTATATGTAATATATATTTTATATTGTATGTCCATACAAGGTGTGTATTATGTACATATGTGTATTTTATAGAAAATATACAATAAAATATGTATTTCATATAATTATAATGTAGATCTAATTTCATCTTCTCAGAATATAAGATCTTTTAAAAGAATATTTTCATTCTTCAGTTATGGCGAACGTTCAATATTACATCAGTGTGAGGTGTACAGCATAGCGCTCAGACAGTTATACAACATATGAAGTGATTTCTTGGTAAGCCCAGCACCCCCCCACCTGGCATCACACACAGTTGCTGCAATGTTACGACAGCATCCCCTACGCTGCACTCTACACCCCATGACTGTTCTGTGACAACTAATCTGTGCTTCTCTGTCCCTTCGCCTTCTTCTCCCAGGTGCCCAGCACCCTCCTGTCTGCTAACTCTCCGATTGCTCTCTGGATCCATGAGTTTGTTTGTTTTCTGTTTGTCTAATTATTTTGTGTTTTAAAGCCCACATATACGTGCAATTACATGGTATTCGTCTTTCTCTGTCTGACTTACTTCACTTAGCACAATGACCTCTGGGTCCATCCATGCTGTTACAAATGGTGATGTTTCATTTTTATGGCCATTTAATATTCCATTGTATATATGTACCACATCTTCTTTATAGGATATAAGATCTTTATTTATAAAGTCTTGTCTGTATCTCCCTAAGGTATGAACATAGCAATTTTCACAAAGCAATGTTTCAGTCAAACTTTTCAATCAATGATTAAATCAGTATTTCATCTTACATTTCTATTACTTAAAAAGTCAAATAAGTAGCAGTTGCAACTAATATGTAGGGTCGTTTCTCTGTGGCAGCCACTGTTCAGTTTGCTCTAACCCCAAGGAACCACAGAATGAAATTGTCAATAAAGAGTTTATATGAATTATCAGCATTTCATGGTGGTCTAATCTAATTTCCTTTTCTTTTTTTTAATTAGAATTATTGGGATGACATTAACATTGGTTAATAAGGTTATATAGGTTTCAAGTGTACAGTGTTTTGATACATGACCTGCATGTTGCTTTGTGTGCCCACCACCCAAAGTGAAATCTTCTTCCATCACCATATATTTGGCCCCCTTTGCACACTGCTACCTCCCACCCCTCTTCCCTCCGATAATCACCATACCATTATCTCTGTATATGAGTTGTTGTTATTCCTGTTTGTTCATTTGTCGCTTCCAGTTTTATATACCGTATATGAGTGAAATCATATGGTTCTTAATTTTTACTGTCTGATTTATTTTGCTTTTTATGTTATTCTCAAGATCTTCCCATGTCTTTGCAAGCTGCAGTATTTCCTCTTAGTACTACCAAATTTTATTTTTATTTTCTTATATTTTATTTCTGTTTTAACTTTTATTTAATGTTAGTACTGACTACTAAATTTTATTTTCATTTACATAATTTAGATAGAAAATTGCAGAAAAATAATTAAAGAAATATAATATGAATTTAAAATAAATGGATTATTGAAAAGAAAATAAGTAGAGAATAATTTAATATCAACTTTTTCAAAGTTTGAATTATCTTGGGAATGAGTTAACCAAGTTCAAGCACATAGAAATGAAATTGTTTCCAATACTTGAGTACTTAAAATTGACTAACTAGATACTCTCCGGGATTTGTAATATGGGACTAATTCAGTATAATTGTAGAAAAATTCAGGTTCTTGCTAAATTCACTTAGAATGTTGTGTCACTGTTCACTCTGCAAAGCATGTGACTAATGTTTCTTATATCTTATACTTTAAAAACAGTTGTCTCTTGAAAATATATTTCTTGTGTTTATTTTGCTTTTGAAATCAAATAAGAACGTTTGATTTCAGGTGTTTATTTTTCATAAAACAATTTATGTCACATGATTTTGTCTATTTTATTTTCATCCAAGTAAAAGTAGCATAGAATCTACTCATGACTTTGCCAAGTATCACAGTTTCATAGAGAGAGAGTTAATGGTAACATCCTCTTGATTTTGAGACATAAATGACCTAAATTCAAATCCAACGAAAACTGATACCTCATTAGATTTTAAGAGGCAAGTAATTGCTACTTTTAAATGCTTTACTTTGGAGCAGATGGGAACGTCAAAGCAGGAGTGAGGAAGTGAACAAACCCAGCGCCGCGGCCTCAGAGCTTGGGCACGGCCAGGGAAGGAGGAAAAGAGGAACTGCCCGTGCACTTGCCAGGGCAGAGATTACTTTCCCTGTAATGTAAAGATGCACAAGAATAAAGGGAAAAACAATACCTGCAGTGTCATCCTGGGGAATGGCAGTGAGAGTTGCTTTTACTGGGGACGTGCCACAGTGGCATCTATATTCATTAAAAAGCTGTGGCTTTTATTTTAACTGTGATGATTTCCCTCTGTGGCCATACATTAAATGCGGCTCCTATTAAATTTAATTACTTTCTGTAGCAGCACGCAGCTGGGATTTTGCTCTCAGAAGGGCAACCGCGAAGGGGGCCGCTCCTGCGAGCAGGTGGCACTCTTTCATTCATGTCCATTCGGATGCAGAAAGATGGGAAGATGGAAACATTGAGCCACACACTGCACACAGGAATTTGATTTCAGAAAATAAAGTCGAGATTGCATGCAATGGCACGGCAGAGATGCTATGAGAATATCTCAGTATGTTCCCTAAGGAAGTGTATTCTGTGCAATGAGCAGCAGTGGTACTCACCATTCCCTGTGTACTGATTAAGAACACAAATGATAGGACCTGCCTCAGTCATAACTACCACCAGCAAATGGCCGCTCTTTCTGCATCTTATTTTTTCAGTGCTTCTATTACAAAAGCCTTGCAGGGATTAATGACAGTGACTCTGAACAATATTCATAATCCTCTTGAAGCAATGAGGTTATCTTTGTCCCTTTGTTATAAAAATGAGAAAACATAGGATGCTTTGCAATGAGCAGCCCACTTGGATATACAGTTAAACAAAGATACGAACCAAATTAAAGTTGATTTTGCAAACAACTGTAAACATCATTGCTGATCTTGCTCATAAAATTGTGTTTAGTTGAACCTAGTTGTATCAACATTGACAAAAGCTTATTAAGAAGTGACTATCTTTGACTTACAGCCAAGATGGAGGCATAGATAGATACTCTTTGCCTCCTTGCACAACCAAAAGAAGGACAAAAACAAATTTAAAAACAAAAAATAACAAGAGCTCCCAGAAAATCAAACTGTATGGAAGTCCAACAACCAAAGAGTTAAAGAAGAAATATTCATCCGGATTGCTAGGAGGGGTGGAGATGGGGTGGAGAGGATGTGTGACAAGGCAGTGGCTGGCAGAGCAGATGGTCCTACACTCATGTGTGGATACATCAGCAGGAACAACTGGGAGGCGAGACAGACTGTGCAACCCAGGGTTCCAATGCTGGGAGATAAAGCCTCAAACTTCTGACTGACAAAACCTGTGAGAGTTGAGGTGGCAGAAGAAACTCCCAGCTTCACAGGAGAGTTTGATGGAGAGACCCACAGGATCCTAGATCATACACAAACCCACCCACCTGGGAATCAGCACCAGAAGGGCCCAATTTGCTTGTGGGTAGTGGGGGAAATGACTGAAAGCCAGCTGAGAGCTGAACAAGTGGCAGTTTTCCTTCTGGGACCCTTCCCGCACATATAGAGCCACAACTTTGTGACGTGGGTTGCCCCACCTTGGTGAATACCTAATGCTTGGTCCCTTACAATGTACATAACAGGCACGCTGAGACAAAGGAATATGAAAAACAGATCAAAACTCTAGAGAAAGAACCAAGCAATAGTTCTTTTAGCTAACCTATCAGATGCAGAGTTCTAAACACTGGTAATTAGGATGCTCACAGAAATGGTTGACTATGGTCACAAAACAGAGGAAAAAGTGAAGGCTATGAAAAGTGAAATAAAGGAAAGTATACAGGGAACCAACAGTGATGGGAAGGAAAACAGGATTTAAATCAATGATTTGGAGCAGAAGGAAAAAGTAAACACCCAAAACAGAATGAAGAAACTAGAATTCAAAAAAATGAGGAGAGTCTTAGGAACGTCCAGGACAACCTTAAGCATTCCACCATCTGAATCATAGGGCTGCCAGAAGAAGAAAAGGAAGAGCAAGAAACTGAAAACTTACTTGAACAAATAATGAAGAAGAACTTCATCAATCTGGCAAAGGAAATAGACTTCTGGGAAGTCCAGGAAGCTCAGTAGTCCAAAATGAGTTGGATCCAAGGAAGCACACACCAAGGCACATCATAATTACATGACACAAGATTAAAGATAAGGCGAGAATCTTAAGAGCATCAAGAGAAAAGGAGTTAGTTACAAAAGAGTTCCTGTAAGACTGTCAGCTGATTTCTTAAGAGAAACCTTACAGGCAAGAAGGAGCTGGAAAGAAGTATTCAAAGTCATGAAAGGCACCTATGTCCAAGATTACTCTATCCAGCAAAGCTATCATTTAGAATGGAAGGGCAGATAATGTGCTTCCCAGATAAGGTCAAGTTAAAGGAGTTCACCATCACCAAACCCTTGTTATAGGAAAAGTTAAAGGGACTTACCTGAGAAAAAGAAGATTAAAACTATGAATGGTAAAATGACACCAAACATAACTATCAACAACTGAACCTAAAAACAAAAACAAAAACAAAAAGAAACTAAGCAAACAACTAGAACAGGATAACAGAAATGGAGATCACATGGAGGGTTATCAGTGGAGAGAGGGAGGGGGGAAGAATGGGGGGAAAGGTACAGGGAATAAGAAGCATAATTGGTAGGCACAAAATAGACAGGGGGAAGTTAAGAATAGTATAGGAAATGGAGAAGCCAAAGAACTCATTTGTACAACCTATGGACATGAACTTATGGTGGGGGTGGGGGGATGCTGGTGGGAGGGGGGTGCAGGGCAGAGGGGAATAAAGGTGAGATAAAAATGGGAAACTGTAATAGCATACTCAATAAAATATACTTCAAAAAAAAGAAGTGACTATCTTTCCTTATCCTACTCAAAATTATTTAAATTTTTCTATTCCAGCCCATATCAAACAAGACTTTTTATACCAAGCTAAATGATTAACCAGTGCTATTTTTGACAATATATGGAAAGCTAAGGACAGACATAATGCTTGCTCTATTAAAGAACTATATTTTAGTATGCATGGAAACAAAATATTTTAAGCTTTTTGCATTTAGTAGAAAACAGTCAGTTAAACCCTTTAAAAATAGTTCAGGTTGAACTGAGCAAGAGAATATCCATAGACAGCAAGAAAGAGGATGAGGGTCAAAGTAATAATAGACTAACGTAAAAAAATTATCGAGATAAGTCATTTTTATAGCAAGAGTAAGAAAATAGAATGGATATGGAGAGGTAAAAACTAGAAGTTTTGCCTTCCCCCTCTGGGGAAGTCAGGAACCACTCCGCACACGGACCACTCTCCTGGTAATTTAGGGAGTGAGCCACCCCTGGAACGGGGGGGCCTGGGAAGTCCCAGGCAGCCGCACAGCCCAATGACACCACAGGATCTGTGGAGAGGCCCTTCCGAGTCAGCACAGCCGGGTCTCTGAGGCTTCCTCGCTGCCTTCATTAGACTGAGGTCTCTCCACCCTCAGCCCCTGCAATGGAGATGAAATGTGTGGGAATAAACAGTACCTGCTATTGGAGGGACCAGCTTCCCCTATTGTTATTTTAATTGTTTGTATATAGTTAGAAAGGTATCTCAATCAGGATTCAAAGATCTAGGAGTGTTGCCCTCAAAACTATCACATTAGTAAATTCCATAGATTTTTAAAAACATTACTGCCACTT
Organism: Tonatia bakeri; assembly: GCA_004024845.1. Lineage (NCBI taxonomy): Eukaryota > Metazoa > Chordata > Mammalia > Chiroptera > Phyllostomidae > Tonatia > Tonatia bakeri. Next base: position 286,180 of record PVIA01000585.1, on the reverse strand, counting down.
ATCAAGACACTTAGTGAGCATACTTTTCAGAATTATATTGGGAGTCACTTGGAGGCCACACCCTCACTCCTCTACACTCAGAGCAAGCTGGAGAGGATGGGCTTGTCGCACGGCCTCCTAGTAAGGGTGGGAATGTCCACAAAAACTTGTTGAGCCACCTCGTGGAGGAGCTTCTGTCCAGACTGTTTCACAGTCAGCAAGTCTAGTCCATTTCAAGAAGATGTCCGTTCAGTTTAGGTGTAAGAGTTTCAGCCGTCTAGTCACCTCCCTCCTTCTTTGGATACCAGTCACTGTGGGACATTCCAAATTTCAAAGTCGCCTTCAAGGCACGGCTCTGCATGCTGCTAATTCACGTCAAGGGCAACAGCTTTTCCTGCTCAGAGACAGACGCTAGCTTCTCTATATGCTCACAAGATCGTACAGGGGAAGTATCTCTTATTATTATGTCCAGGGAAATTTTTCCTTCTTTCCAATTGTACAGATGGAGTCACTCCATGAAGAGACAGCAAAATCTGTGAATTACCAGAAGGAATATTAGTATCTCTGTATTTTATATAAGAATAGTAATTTTCATACACTATTATATGTTTGTTGTAAGGTGCTAAACAATTGTATAATTTAGTACAAAAAAGTTTCTCAACATTTTACTTCAATAAAAACAATTTTAGTAACAACATAATTTTGGAGTAAAAATGCAGAGTAAAAATGTATTCATATCACCTTAACATATCAGTGTTGAATTTCTTAAACATTCCCTAACAGTGCCTGTCTAAGTGCATACATAATTTTACCAAGTACTCATCATTTTGATGGAGTCTCATCTCATCTAAATATATTACTATGATTTTAAATTTAAGAACACTTGAAAGGCTCTCTAAAACACCTGTAACTAAAGCTAAATGAATCTAAATTTTCTCAAAGGCTTTAATTTCTGTAACATTAACATCTTAGCTAAACAAAACAAAACAAAAACTTTGAGATGTGCTTGTGATAATTACTCATGACATTTTCTGCTTACCAATTGGACTACCTTGTAACTGTATTTTTCTATATAACCATGTTATAATCAGTATTTCTTATTAACATTTTATTCCTTAGAATTTTTTCCAGATTGCTAATGACTGTATGTGCTATTTTTAACTCTCAGTACATTTTTACAGTTTTTATAATTACTCTGTTTTTACAGTCAAATCACAAAATAGCAGATTAAAAAGAACAGCCTTTGGCCTCATCTTCTCTTTGTCTCTCTCTGCTTCAATCATATCCCTGTCGTGTTCAAACCCGCACAATTAAACACCTAAGCAACCACAAAACAAACTAACCGTCCGTTTGGTGGGGCGGGGAGGAGAGCCCAGTGCAGCCCTTGGAGCTGGGGGTGCCCATGGGCCGTTTTCCCTGGACCAGTGTCTCCTGGGTCAGTGATAATTCCACAGGGTTCAACAAACTGGGATGAGAGAAAACAAAATGAAAATATTCCCGTCATAAGACCATTTATGAACAATATTGGAAAGCCTCACTAACTTTTAAAAGAATATTGTTCTTTGCTGTTCACAAACTATAAAACTATCCACGCAATATGTTATTGTAACATTGACTCTGGCATTACATGAAGGTTTGTATCGATGTCTGTGGAAACGAAATCAATAAAAATCTTCAAATGAACTTCTGTAAAATGTATTATAGAGAAGCAGCTGGCACAAGTCTATTTTATATGCATTTGTGCTTATATGTATAAATACGCTTCATTCTCAAAAGACCTAGGAGGGTTCATAAAATTACATGGATTGAAGCAAGATAAAAGTGCATTGAAAGTAAGAAAAGCAGGTAAACCAGAACTAGAGACACGGAAGGAAAGCAGAGCTAGGTGAGGGCGGCATGAACATGTTGGTGAAGATTTGCATGGTGGAAAGTATTCTTTTGCTTCTGGAAGTCCTTTGAACCCCCTGTTGTTGTGTGTGTTCCCAGCCTTTCACCCAGTGGTTTCCACCGACACGATTCTTGCTGGTCAATGATAGTGGCCAGCACTATTTTCAGTGACGTACAGGGAAAGAATGTACTTACTGATCATTGTGAAACAATTTTATATCATAAAATTTTATATTATCTGATGAAGACCCTTCTCCCTTTCTTTATGCCTTTGAATATAAAATGAGGAAGTAACGTTTGGAGCCCTCGCAATGATTTTGTGGCCAGGAGAAGGGCAGATACAGGCCTCAGGCTGTGAAATCTCTACAGCTGCTACCACACTGACAACTATGTGCCTCAGGCTTCTCGTTTGGGAGAACGCACCTGTGTTCATGTTTACTGGCTACTGACCACCTTCCATCTCAGACAAACTGTATTCTGACTAAAGCTGGACCACATGTTGACTTCGAGTTTTTAGTTTTCAACAGGAACAAGAAAACATGACCGGTTATGACACAGTGTTTGTAATGAAAAAATAAACTCCCAGGAGTTCCTATAAATGACCATACTATATGATGCGCTGACCCAAATCCTTCCCAAGCACAATGACTTAAGGAGAATGCAGGCAGCCACCTTTAAAAAAAACTTTGATCTTTGATAGAATCAGGGTGAGAATTGGGGTTTATAAGGTTAATACCTAGAGCTTATAAAGAAAACATAATTTACTACTTTCCCCATCATCACCCAGAATGCTTCAGAACACAGAAATTATTAACTCATGATACTTGGTGGCCGACCTCCTTGCTGAATCACTGTTGGGAGGGGAGTCGAGATTCCGGCCATAGACATCAGAACAGGCCCCACACAAAGTCACTCCTGCCATAAAGAAGGCAGATGGTTCTTTCTTCTTCTTCCCTCCTCCCCCCCTCCTTCTTCTCCCCTGCCTCCTCCTCTCCCACCCTGTACTCTAGAAATGCAGAGCCTGGACCCTTGCATCTCATTTACACACTGTGATTGCCCGTGGAGACAATGAGATCAGCACTTTATCTCTACAGGGGACTGGTTTGCATAAAATGTACTAAACAAGAAGAAATTATTTGTCACTCCAAAAAACCAAACTTGTGCTTGTGTAAAGGATATTTCCTTAAATCAACACATGACTGTCAGTGGGAGATAAGTGGAATGGGAAGTACCTACTCTTGGACCTTCTGATATGGAGAAAGGAAGAAGGTCCAGAAGTTAAAGAGCTCTTTCCTTGGATCACCAACTCCCTCCTGAGAAATGACTGATTTTACTATTGGCCAAGGAAGCGCTTTTACTTACGGAGGCCTTTGAGGGCACCGCAGGGACACGATTGCCCGTCTGAGCGCCCCTTTAACTGTTAGGAAAAAGGAGAGCTAACACAGATTCTGGAAGGTGAAAACTGGAGGGGCCCTAGTCTTGACGTCCTCTGAATGTCTGAGACAGAGGTTTGCAGAAAGCTCTTACTGCTGGTAGCAGAAAATAAGTTGTAGTTTAAATGAACCCTTTTGTTGACTGGCATATCTCGAAGACGAGAAAGTTTAGAAAGACATTCGTGATCAGTCCACAAGATTGAAAGTATCTATAAAACTCGATGCAATTTCGTTTATGGAATTAGATTTTAATTAGGTGGTTAACATGAACACAAAATCAATCAACAGTTTTTTTCTCTGTCAACAGCTGGGAAAAGCCAAACTCCCTGATGCTATTTTAAGAGTGCTGGTGCTTTCTTCCTTCTAAGGAATTGTCCTGGACAGACGCTCACTGGATATTGAAGGCATTATTTCTAAGGCAGTTAATGCCTTGCATCTGAGATGGTTGAAGCAAAAAAATGAAAAGACCATTAGATGGACGGGTAACCCCATCATAATTCCCCTATGAAGGAACTAACTTTTCGAATAAAGAAATGTGCTGCCGGGCTAGAATTAGAAAAGAGCAGGTGATACCCACAGTTTGAAGAGTAGCAAGCTAAGTCCACCTGGCGTGCCTTTGCAAGTATAAAGTTGACTAGAGTTCAATATTCGTCCTCAGCTCCAGGATGCTTTCTTTGACGAGCAGAGATTCTGAGCTTATGTTTTTGTGGTTGCTGTTTCCTTGTTTCAGGATTACTCCTTCTACCTTATTTGTGTTATTTATTTGAGAACTCATTTGTATATACAAAACTAGACTTTTTCCCCCATTGAGTTTCGTCTTCCTCATAAAGTCAGTGGAAAAGATTCTTCTTACAAACTCTGGGAATATTATAGCTGCCGGTTCAATCAACTACAAACACTGATTATATACCTATTGTGTGTGTTTAATGTCCAGGGCCATGTTTTATCCATCTTTCTAATAAATATCCTGGTTCCAAAAGTAAAAACAAGAATTTGCACACCATATCATAAGAAAAAGTCAAGTCTTGCCATCTAATTTCTCTGTTTTGCATCTTTAAACTTTTCCCCACATCACTCTTTTTGCTCAGTCTATTTGGGTCTTGCCTATGTTAGCCAAACAAACCTTTTCTTAAACCGGTGTCCCACCTAAAAATATCATTTTAAATTTTCTTAACTTTTAGTGTCAATTTGTTTTAGTCTCAAAAAAAAAAAAGGAAAAGAAAGAGCCACCGTCTCACTTCTTCCCATTTCCTATTTGTTCTTTGAAACACCCGCTGGAAACCAGCGAAGCTGTGCACATCCAGGGTCTTTGGCTTCTTGCTGTGTTCTCTGTGCCATGTGGAAATGTTAACTACCTTCTCCTATCCCTCTGATTTTCTGGCCACCGTTTGTCTGTCAGCTTCTCTAACTGTCCCCTTCAGCATCTCCTTAAACACTTCCTGAGTCCCTTCCCTATTCCAGACCCAGGGCTTATCCCCTTACTGACTTTCTCCCCGTGCCATTGAACGTAGGTCCCTCCCCCTCCGCGCCCTACCCTCGCCTGTGCAAAAACCCAAAGACGTGTTCTTAGCTCTTTTCCTTTTCTTCCTCACCATGTTGTTTTTAAATACCCTGTTGCCTTCCACATCCTCAAATAGCATCTCCAAAAGAATTATTTCTGCATTCTCACAGAGAGCCGTAGTTGGTTAATGCACGTTTTCCTCACACGATTTATCTGGTACTGTACCCTCCCTGCCCATCACTGCATTTGTGGCCACTACGCCTGTCCCGTCACGTGGGATGTGCAGCTCCGCACCCAGGCAAACCTGCCACACTCCTGGTGTTGTCACACGTGAGCTGTGGGATATCGAGCAAGATTCTTACCTGTGGAGTGCAGTGTATTGGATAGGTTTCTTACCCTTCCCAAGACTTATTTCCCCTGGTAGTATGCAGGGTATAATAATGGTACTACTTCAGGTTTGTCTTAGAAACTAAAAGAAGGAGAGTTCTCAGGCACAGAGCATGAATCAGGGTGTGGAGAGGAATAGAAGCAAATTGAAGAGAATGTCCCAAGATACATGTGGGTCACAAAGACTGAGGAGAGATGAGGGCCCTAGAAAAACGATTACATTCAACAAAGGACTTGGCAACCTCAGAAGTAGTTTCTGTTTCATCTCTATTTGGTAGAATTGTGTCTGCTATTTGCATAGAATCTTATTTTGGCTCCTAACTCAGTCACATATTTTATTCATCTTTTTCAGTACAATAATTTGAGTTCTGAAACGAAGGAGGAAATTAGATTCGTTCTTACATCTCTGTGTTTGCATGTATACCAGTCATTATTTCACATAGCAAGCATAGCAAAACGTTACATTCATAGATTTATTTGTTTTATAATAGACAGTATTTTGTGTTGTATGTTCTAGTAAAACTTGCTTATATTTCATCTCCATTTAAAACAGGACACATTTTTTACTAACAAGTTTAGAAAAGGCAAATTAATGTATTGAATTAAATATGCTACACAAGCCAACATTATTTTTTGGGGGGTGGGATGTTCTTAGACTCTAATTAAGTAAGAACAAAAAAGAGTCACATTCATTCTGTGAAGCAATGAATTATTTACGAAGTTAAAAAGTTCTTCAAGGACCATAAAGTGCAAAGAGAAATCGTCCTGTATTACAATTTCTTCTTCTTCATAAACTATTGATATTTATAGAAAAGATAAATGTATATGTTATATGTAAGATATGATATAATATAAATACAATGATATTTAATATATAACTTTATATATCTTCCCATCAAAAAGTTTTGAATTAGTTTTTATGGATGAACTAAACTTTCAAAAGCTTGAACATGGGGAACTGCTACACTTTGATGTAATATGAGCAGTATTTTCCTGCTTGATTATCTACTCACACAATGCCTTTAATTATTTATAGTTGTACCTAACATTCAAAAAAGGATTCTTTTGGGGTGATTTATTTACACTAGCTAATTCTGAGATTACACACACATTCTTATTGCCATGTGACCTTCACTCTTTCCATGCTAGTGCATCTTGAGATGATTTCAAAGGCAGTAATGTCACATCCACAAAAATCTGGTTAGTCTGTCAGTCACGGTTGTCTGTGTTCAATTTCAGAAAAACATAACCTATCAAAAGATTTCAGTATGATCACTCCCTTTCTCTTACCTTGCTGCATACATTCATTTCGTTTCAATTTTCTCTGACTTCTGTAAAATCATTTGCGGTTAGGGAGGAATATTGGGTTAGATGACCTCTCAGGTCTTTTTTGGTTATAATTTTTATCGCTCTACACCACTCAGTTGTTGTATCAGGTAGACAGATCCTTTGTGTTTACTTCATCCAGCTTTTTTTTCCTTCCTGTAATGCAGGCAATTTCCTTGAAAAAGACCTATGAGGCCGCTGGTGCTTTTCCCTTCGGACTACAACAGCCTTGTAGAGACATAAAACCGAAATGATGCTTGCATGTCGAGGTTTCCTATTTTAGCTTCTGAATCCTTCAGAGAGTAGTTGTGTTGAGAAAGCCAGCTTTCCTAGGTGATGCTCAGTCCACGGACAGGTTTCAAAGGAAAGTAAAGAGAACAGGCGTCGCGTCTAGACAGTCATCAGTGTACTGCAGGAACATAATGGTCTCTGTTATCAGGGACCTTTCCACTGATTACCTTTGAGAGCATTTGCCTGAGCTGTGACTCAGCCCATCCTCTCCTGAAGTTCATTCACACCGTTCACAGCATTCTGTTCTCCCCTCAACCCAAGACACCACCTCCTGTGTTGGGTGATGCCTGGCGTCGAGTCAGCTGCTATTCCTGGTGACCCCATGAATGAGTGAAGCTCACGGGCTCACCTGTTGCATAGTTTTCATATATAAACAATGTCAGTGGACCATCCTACCCAAGCCCCACTCACTGCTCCAGGCCCAGCTCAGGGGCCACCGTCGTGAAAAGCCTCGGTCAACTGCTCCTAGCTGGAGTGAACCTGGAAACCATGACACCAGACACTCAGTTAACCCAAATATTAAAAAATATGTAGATCTTGGCTGAAACTACAACTAATATCCTCAACAATACCCACTATTTCGGAAATGAGAAAATATTCATTCTAGCCAGGATGTGCTGCATGCTGCACTGTTACACAAGGAAAGGGGTCTAGAAAGTGTGTTCAGGCTGTTATGGGAGGAGCCTTAAAATTGAGGGGAATAAGGGGACCCAGTCACTCCTCAGTCTTTTCCTAGGGAGAAAGCCATTCCCTGCCCCACCCCAAAACATTGATTAGGTCCTTAATCTGTCCCAGACACTCTCACAGAGATTATTTGAACCTTGGAAAGGGCTTGGAGAGAACCATTTCTCTGGTTAACAGGTAATTAAACGGAGCTAACCAATGATAGTGAAAGGGTTGACGTCTAGGTCTATCACCCCTTTTGCCAAGTAGTGAAACATCTAGCTCTCTGGAATTGGTGTGTGTTCATGGGGGCCCACGCTCAAGGCCACCGAGGTGACCTTCCTCCAGCCACAGACTGCTTCTGGTCTGTAGTGACTTCAGCAGAAAGCACACAGTCAGGGTGGCTGGGGGAAGGTGGTGCCCTTACAGGCTCAGTTTTAGCTTCCAAGGCAGAATCCAAGTCCTGCTGATCTGCTGGTGTCCTGTGCTTCTACTTCAGGAGGCTCGAAGGTGCTGGAGAGTAAAGCAGGATGTACCAGGGAGATAGAAACATCCCTACACCTCCCTTTGAGCGTGCCCCTCTGCCCAGGTTAGGCCTCTGCAGAGAGGGGGCCGGGCAGGACAGTCAGCCAAATTCTCACTCATATTTCACGTAACAGAGGCCATTTGCTAAGTCTGACTAGCTGAAGTTAGGATAGATGTATCACAGTCCTATGCATTGTGAGACTAATGCCAAAGATTGATGTTCTTCCCATTTCCAACTGCATCTTTATTCTCCAAAAGTTTTTAATCACAAAATTCAATACTGTTCTTGAATCCACTCTTTTATTGCCAGTGTAATGAGTTTCTTTAATGCAACTTGTGAATTCTATTACCTATAATAAAAACACATCTGAAACAGCTGTTTTACAAATATAAGTAGGCAACTAATTTAACTGAAAATTTCACCATTTTTAGAAGCGCTGAACACAGAGGTGCGTATATTCAAGAGCTAACACATAACAGTTGAAGGATTTAAATCCTATGCCTGTGCTTCCTCCATAATCTCGTGAGAGTAGGTGATTATTACAAGATAAGTCGATGGATATACACTGTAAACTCAGGAATTGTTGATCATTTGAAAAAACACTTTTCTGTAATCAGCTGCTAAGGAGGTTAGAGTGCGAGTATAATCGGTAACTAGCAGAGTTTGGGTGTTGCTTTGAAATGAGGGCACTTTCTCTCTCTTTCTTTGATGCTGGGTGTTAGACAAAGGAAGGTGACCTGGTGCCCCTCAGGGTCTCAGTTACCTGAGTTGAGAGATTAAAATATGTCAGTAGAATCAGAGTTTACCTGGATTTTGAGTCCTAAATAATTTGAACAAAACTCAGTTATGGCTGATGCACTCATCGAAATGCCAATAGAATGTGACCCTCCATTCCCTGGCTCGGGTTAAATGCTCATGGGCAATATGCATGCCACTCCCTTCCAGGTGTCCGGGTATCGGGCAAGCAGACTGGCAATCAAAGTAGCTTGAGCAGTGGCAGTGAGAAAAGGGGAGAGCTAAACTGCTGTCCACAAGAAGTAAATAGAAATTTAATGGGCGTAGCTGTGACTGAGCTAGGGTGTTTAAGGAAGTTCGGGTTATTATTGCAATCAGTGGTACCAATTGTCTAAGTTCTGCTGTGTATCGATTACATATAATTTCCTAGACAATCTTATTTAAATCAGACACCGCACTGCATGATCAAATTCTCTTCACTTGTCCTACCCTTTTCATTGTTTTCTAGACATGTAATTTTCTCCTTTGTTCCTCACTTGATTTGACATAGTATGAATCTTACTAAAACTCCTTTGTTATTTAAAATTGATGCTCATTTTGAATCTTTTGTTGTAGCCGTGCATCTGACTTACAACCAAGCTTCCTTGTTATCCATGCCCCAAACCACCTTACTAGAAACAGCCTCTTTTCATTCAGATTGACAGGACACAGCACTAAGTTAGTTATTTGTTCCACCCTCAGCTGCATTCAGCAGCAAGGAGCACTTGAGGCAGCAAAGGCAGCTGGTGATATGAACGCAACGTAAACCACTATCACAGCTATAAAAAAGACAGATTAAGTTCATAACTGTGGCTATAACCTTGGTCTAATAAAATAAAGCAGAATAGGGCCCATCGTAGTGTGTTTATTGCCATCTGTTACGGAATGCTTCTCTCAGATAATTCTGGAAGAGCTTCACAGCCTTCACACTGAGCTGGTGGTCTGTGAAATGCAAAACTCAGAGGAATTAAAAAAAGGCACATTAATTCACATAATGCATGCAAATCCCGTATGTTCAGGCATGTTACACTCTCGATTCATGCTCTCTGAGTTTGCCCTGAATGTGATTTCTATCCAGCTGGGGAGCCAGCACGAGCTGTGGGTGGTCATTTTCCATGTTCTTCACACACACGAGGCCTATGACCTTTACCCAGTTTCAACATAGCTCTTCTCTACCACTCACCTTTGAAGAAGTCACCCCTCTAGTTTATGGAGGATAAAATTAAACGCAGGCAAGATGCAATGGATTATGGCATTGAGCTAGAACAGACCAAAATTAACAGATGTCCCCATGGAATAATGGTTCACCCATAAGGCAAAGGCAACCCACTTACCCCCAGGCACAGAAGAACCGTAGGCTTTGCTTTGGGAGAGACAGGACTGCTGGAGCTGGTTCAGTCATTTGAAGAGCGGTAGAGAGGGAATGAAAGAAAGTATTTCTTCCCATCATTAATCTGCATACCCTCCCTGCTTGCTCTGAACCCCATGCACTGGACCTTGTCCATTCCCCTAATGCTGTAGAATGCACAGGTAAAGTGAGCAGAAAGTCTAGTCCCCTACAGTAGCTCATGGTGCCTCACCTTGTCCTCATGTGTCTGCCCTTAAAGATGCTGAGGAGGAGGAGGAGGAGGAGGAGGAGGAGGAGGAGGAGGGAAGGAAGGAAGGAAGGAAGGAAGGAAGGAAGGAAGGAAGGAAGGAAGAAAGGATAGCAAAAGAAAAGTCCTGTCTCTAGCAGGACCCACCCTTGGTAGAAAGCAGGTTATTGACAGACAAGTGGGCTGAAGCAGGGTCTGGGGAGCTTATCCTCAGATGGAAGGAGCTGGCCAGGCTGCCCTTCCAGCTCCGTGCTGCCGTGTGCTCCTGAAGCGGGCTGCTGGTGACAACAGTGTTCTCTGGTGGAATATACTCCATCAAGATGGCTGCCCCGGGCATCTGCCTCATGACCCTTTCCTTAATCCACATCCAACAGGAGGTCTAAACTGCAGAGAGAGAGGGAGAGAGAGAGAGAGACGGGGCAGACACAGGCTCTAATGATGCTCAGTCGAGGATGAGTGGGGCAGCATGGCTGGATGCCAGGAGGAAAAGCAACAGGAATAGCTCACAGAACAGTCAGGGAACTGGTCCAGCTGCGTGAAGGTCGTGCACAGTCCCTGAGGTGCAGTCCCCAGGAAACGGTGGAAGACAGGGACTGTCTGGCCGGTGTTTGGTGAATGCACTAATGGAACCCAGGGGGAGTGCCTCTCACAGATGATTAAATAAGGTTGAAGGCACAGGCTTTATGATCTTTCGCCTTGAGGAAGAATTCATGCACAAAATTTATCTTCTTTTTGTTCTGCCTAGAGTAAATGTACCACAAGAACAATTGAGTTGAACAGTTGCTTCTTTACTGAGTGTCACTTAGAATCTGGCGGAGCCCCTTTTTGCACGGATTCAAGTAACAGTAATAGACTGTCCATAAAGTATCCATCCTTGTACTATGAAAAATAGAGACATTTATTGCACAAGATAGAAGAAACACTGTACATAGGACAATGACACCTCAGTCCCCTTCAAAGTAGGCACCTTGGGACCTCACACAGTTCTCCCAATCACCATCAGCTGTCCCCTTATGTTTTCCTGAATTTCATCAACTGTCTGAAATCTCTTCCCTTTCAAAGGTGATTTTAGTTTGGGGAAGAGCCAGAAGTTGCATGGTGACAAATCAGGGCTGTAGGGGAGCTGAGTCATCTGGGTGATATGATGTTTTTCCAAAAAACTCTGGATGAGGTGTGATACATGAGTGGGAACAGTGTCATGATGAAGCTGCCAATCACCGGTTGCCCATAGCCGTGGCCTTCTGAATCATCCAAATAATTTCAGTGGGGGAATGTTTAAGCTTAAGACAAAATTTGATGCAGATTCTTTGCTCTACTCGCTTGGTCATTTTGAATGCAATGGCCACACAGTACACATGCTCACTCAATGGTGTCTACCGCCCCCACTGACTAGTGCAGTGAAGTCATCATTGTTCACACAGGTGCATTCCAGTTGCTCTCCTTGGCTGCCAGGTCATGCTGGTGTTGCACACACTGTTCTCATTATATTAACAATGGCTGGACTTTTTCCAGACAGACCTTGACTTTGCCAACTAATCAGCCTTCTAAAGTTATGGTTGGCATTTTGCATACATAGTGCTAAATTTTTAGTGTTTCACTGATCTAATTTCTTAAGTGCCATTGTGTTTATTCTTCCTCTTACTATCCAATTCCAGGGCACCGTGAAATGCGATGTGTTCTCATAGCACTTGACTGTCGTCGAACTACCTGCTCCCTAAGTCTCAGAAGCAGTGAAATTGATAGTTCTTGTGGTTGCATACTGAGAAGGTCCCTGTCAAGCTTTGGATGTCTTTTTCTGATAGCTCTTTTCTTTGGGGGAACTTTACAATAGAATTCAGATTTTACTATGTGAATTCATCATAGCCCTTCAGTTAAAAAAAAAAGTAGTATTTACAAAAGCATGTTCAGTAATATTAACTGTATTTGTGTCATTTAATTCTGAAGATGGTGAGATGAAGTCGATTTCAGAGCATAAAGCACGTGGTAGTGATCCAGCAAACGTCTTCCAGACCCTAAGTCTGATATTGATAACGATGTCTCCTTACAGCACGAAGGTCACGTGTTCACACTCCCCGTCCATGTTGTAAATAGCATGTTTCACCTGGTTTAATAACCTACTTAGTAGGTTAGGTAACTTTGACGCATAAAAGTTCAAGTTAGAGACTGCAGAGAAACCAGCCAACATTCCATGCAGCTGAAAGGGCACTTCACACGTGTGTGTGTGTGGAGGGGGGAGTGCGGAGGCCAAGAACCAGGGGCCAGGGCTCACAGTGCAGGTCGAGTAATTTCATTTGAGTTCTTGCTTCCTCATCTGGGAACTGGAGGTGAAACACATGCTCCACTTCTCAGGCTTTTTGTAAAATCAAATGAAATAAGGAGACAATATTTTTAAAACAATTCATGAAAGATTTCTTGTTATTATTGATACTCTATCGTTAATGTTATGTTTCTGAAAGACCATTTTTTTTTGTTTGTTGGCATTCAGAGCTAATCATCTGTTAAGGAATATAGGTCTTTTGACTTGTGCCTAATTTCAGTATTCAGTTAAAGAAATATATGACTTGCTAATAAAATAATGTTATACAGATATGATAATTAGCCTTGGTACATGAAGTTTTTGTGCTGGTAAATCAATAAGTTTATGTTTTTTAAGTACCTATTTATGTGTGGATATATTAAATAGATTTGGAAACTTCGGGGAAAAATAAAAACTAGACTGCTTAACATATTAACCGATGGCAAATGTGGGAAAAGAATGAGATATTGGCAGATTAGATGGTCATAAAACAAAGAAAATGTCAAGGACTATATTACTTTAATTTTTTGAGATGTTTCCAAAAGAGCCAACTTCTCTTTAGTTAAATGATGACATTAAAGATTTAGAGTAAGCACTTTGTAACTTCTGACCTCAGATTTCATTTCCATTTCTGTAACATGGAAATCAAAATAATTATTCCTTAACCACTTTGTGCAGTTTAATTCTACTTTCAAAAACTCTGTATTTTTATGCAGAATATTTATGAGAAATCAGCTCTTCAAATTAGTACAATCTGAATTAAGTTTCCTTTAAAAGAGCATACTCTGAAGAAGCAAAATGGTATTAAGAATGAAAATATATTATTCATAGTTTCAAGTGGGTCCCTCCTTACACACCATATTAATATGCTTGGTAGCATTTTAAAAATAGCTTTAAGATTTTTCAGTGTTGTGACAATTTTAGCATGATTATAGTCTTACTAATGAAACTCTTAATGGTGTTTCCCTTCACTCCGGAGTAGTACAGAATAGTTATCAGGCAGAGCTTTGGGGGTGACTCTGCTGTGACACTGATTCCTGTCTCCTCCTTTTTTCTAACTGTATCAAGACAAGTTACTCGACCTCTCTGAACCTCAGTTTCCTCACCTGAGAAACGAGTGTGATGGTACCCACCTTCATATGCTGACACAAGCACTTAGGAATGGACAGCTTTTATTCTTCAAGCTGCAGGGAAGAGTATCTTTTTACAGTTCCCAGTTCTATGTCAATAGCTGGATACAATGGAAAGACATTGTTTAAAAGGGCTTGTTAGCCAACTGGAAACATTTTTTTTCCTGAGTTAAGAAAGATATATTCAAGCTTGACAGGTAATATTTAAAAAGTTATCCATTGTCACCTAAGTGAAAATTCATATTCTTAGTATTCCATGATGATCAAATATAAACTACTTCTAAAAATAGGGGTAAATTTGAAACGTGAACATTTCATTTTGCATTACGGGAATTTGATGAACCTCACAATACCACCAGAAACTAGAAAATAAAAATTTATCTTTGAGAAAGCCATTCTTTGTTACTCATTTATATAGTGAAAATACAACCGGAATTGTGATATCACACAAAATAAAATAAGCCTGAAGAAAAATTTCTAAGTTTGTATTCTCATGATAGCATTCTGCCATCAGGAGAAAATATATTGAGTAGAGTGAACAGTATTTATGTATAAAGCCTCATGCAGGGACACAGTTTCATTAGATTGTTATGCAGTAGCACAGACACAAAATATTCAACCTGATGCCTCGGTGAGAACCAGGCATCCGCTGATCTGAGGATGAGCTTCGGATGATGGATGCAGTTACCGTAATCTACCCGAGGCCATGCTGGAGGCCATGCAGGCCGGCAGCTCCCCTGTTGCCCACAGTATTAGCCGCTGCACCCTGGGCCCTGAGGGAAGCGTGAAAGGAGGCAGCATCACGTCTTATGGCGATCTTCACAGAGTGACAGGAGTTACCTGGCTTTGGCTATTATGTCACTTAATAGCTCTGTAAATCTCAAAGGACAGAAACCAAGGCTTATCAATGATTTTAGAGTATGCTGTTAAAAACGAATCCATCATTTTGAAAAATTGTAAACTAATTGATAGCCTACAAAGTTTTCACCCCTGCCCCCAGGATCTGCCAGACCTTGACTTGCTAGCTGATTTGTTAGATAAGTAAACACAGTCTTTTCCTCGGGCTGGCCGAGAAAGATTTAAATGGTATTCTGCAGGGAAGACTTCCTCTCTGTAGGGAGGGCTGACATGTTGCTTTCTGTCTGCCCTTTCTCAGCGGGCATAGTGGAAATGCAGCTCTGTTATTGTAGACTTAAAAACAAATATTTTCATCTTATCAGTAATACAGAGGTGAAAGCATTTCTATGCCACTGAATTTATCAAAGCAGTGCCTCAGGGAACTCCTACTATGTGACAAACAAAAACCACACCTTGCAGGATATAAGGTCGAAAAGGTGATTTAAACAAGTAACGGTGGTGCCACCAGAAGCATCTATTGAAGTGTAAATTTAAATAAAATGCCTACCAGAAAATGTGCTTTTGGTAATGACATCATATGACCCTTTGGTCTCAGGTTTTCTTTCCTCCACCTCTTCACCAAGCAGCTGTTAATGACATGTGACAGCCACACAAGAAAGCAGTTATCTCTAAAGGCGGGGCTCGTGTGTGTTAAGAACTCTTGTGGCCTCGTTTCAAGGAACACGATTCATGGGGGCTTATTGTCATTATTATTGAATCATTTCTCACAAAGGGCTCTTCCGAGATGAAGTGGGATGAACAATATAATAAGTATGTACATACCTTTCTAATATTGATCCTGTGTTGTAAAACAATTAGGACAGATGAAAAGCTTATTTTTCACGTTAGTAAAGTTTAAAGTTTTCCAAAAAATGAGTCAAATTTTCCCCAAAAAGTCCTCATAATGAAATGGACAATACAATAGCTTGTATTGTAAGCAGACGCTCAGGTCATTATTTGTTACCATGAGAAATCGGTAGAAAGAAGCATTCTACTTCGCATCCTTAGACGAGCAGATGCGGAGGGCTACACAGTGCCCACGTCAGAGCTCCCGCGAGTCACTGACAGAGCGCAGGTTTGCGTTCTTGCTTCCAGGGCGACTTTCTCTGATCTGCGGTAGGAAATGAACAGAACTGTTGGGAGCACCTCTTACTGTCTGGCATCTGTAGTATTAAATGAACAGAGCGGCTGCAGGGGCTGTCGGGAGCACCTCTGCGTTTATGGCGCTAGGATGAGCCCGCTTGACTGTTCTGCGTTTCGTTTTGTTCCAAATGTTTCCCTTCTTACCTGGCTGGGTTCGCTCTGCTCCTCCTCGGGGCGGGCGTGCCTGCAGTGGGTGTTTCCTGTCAAGACAGGGACGGGCCTGGGGAGGCCGACTCACTCTCCAATTTCCAGTCTCATCTTAATGCTCTATCTTCCGCTGGCCTTCACGTCTCTAAATCCAGAGCATCCGCAGGAGAAGGGAAGGGGAGCCGCAGGGAGGGTACGCTGGGAGGGTGCGTGAGGGAGGCGGACACCAGGAAGCGACATCCTGCCACACTAGGCCGAGGCGGTCTCCGAGGTCTGCCTCCACTGTTTCTCATGCTTCCCGCTCCTGAGTCGTCCTCCTGGTGGCTCAAAAACTAGTGTCCCTGCTCCTCCTCTCTTCTACTCCGAAGGCCGTTAGGTAACAGCTATTTCCATTTTTCCAAGTAATTTACTGAATCCTCCCCACCACTCCCTGTAGTCTAAAAATTTATTAAAATTTGTCATCTCATTTTCTCTTTGTCCTCGTGGGTTTACCACTTCTCGTTTTACCACTGGCCTTTCATGAGCTTTGGGGAAAGGCCCATATTCACTTTATGCAGTAAATCTGTCACACTGATCTGATTTCTGTTGGGACTTATGGGTTACTAATTTCACCGCACACCATCTCATGCCTCTGAGATCCTAACTATTTAATGTCTTCGAAACAGTACGTGTACGTGAATCAGCAAGGTTCCAGGGGCCAGCACCTGGGAGTGAGGGGTGCGGAATGCTATATCGCACTTCTGTCGTTGAGACCCTTCAGCGCCTTTTAATGACTTGTCTCTGACCTCCGGGGCACCTTGGGGACCCAGCTCAGGTACTTACCTCCTCACCTCCTGTTTTCAGGGTGTTGTTAAGATACTTTCTGCATGAGAATGAGGCTTCAGCCTCTAGAAAGGCATCTTTGAAAGAATTAGCTGAAGAGAGGGACAGCTGTATTTTCAAGATAGTTTGATAATCTGAGGGACTCTGCTATTGAAAACGCAAGTATGGTTATTTTGAGTGGATGTATTTGCATAAAAAAATGTTTGTCTAGCCATTTAGAGAAAGAAGAAGGTGGATTCTTATCTGCTGGGTGGCTTTGCATCTCTGCCTTTAAAGGGCACGAAAGATTGGCAGTGGGAGAAAATTGCTACTTTTGTTGTGATAGTAGCGAGCTAGGAGGGGACTGGATAAAAGGACAGTAGGTATGGGGTCGTGGAGCCATGAGACTTCATGAATTTATTCATTGAAATGTAGCTACATCCTCGTCAAATGTCACCGTTGCAAGTGTGGGTCATTGTGTTGACCCAGACTGCTGTCTAACCCTGCTGCAAGGGAGTCATCCAAAACTGGTTGATGTGTTTGACTGAAAATAGAAAAATTATTAAAATTTCAAAGAGAAAAAGAGCATAAGGTCACTTTTTCGAAGATTTAGCCTTGTGCGTTTTGATAACATTTTATTAATGAAAATGTATGTTTGTGGAAAAAATGAAATAGTATTTTTGTGGATAAAATGTTAATTTTTGAGTTATTCATAGAAAAACAAATACAGGTGTCCTAAATCTAAAGGCGGCTAAGATCAATGGAGCTTCAGAGCTGCCTGTTCCACAGGGCGAGGAACTGAGCGAGGCCTCTGACGGACAACTCAGGGACAAGGGGCATGGTGTCTCAGCCTGAAAGACACTGAATACTGACCACTGTCGCCGTGTCAGCTTAGAGCTGACCCACCCCCTAACCCCTGCTAGGCCTCATACTGGATGTGTGTTAGAGGCAGGTGAGTTTGCTCATTAGCTTCACAGACTGGAGGAGGCTGGACTTAAGTAGTGCCAGCCACATCCTGGGAGCCCCACTCACACCCAGATGTGACTTGGATGATGAGAGTCTGAAGTTTGAGCTGATGGTGTGATGAGCTGTGGCTTCTGGAGACCTTAGGAGGGTGGAACGAGTGTATTTTACATGCGGGAGGAATAGGAATAGCTGAGGAGCAGATGTCAGAACAAGACAGGCATGCCTCTAAAACAGCCCCGAAGTTGTCCATCTCTCGGCATGCACACCCTCGTGCAATCTGCTTCCCCTGGTGCGGGCTGAAGCCAGGGCCTGGCTCAGAGTGAATCGCATGTGGGGAAGGGCATGGATGTCACCTCCGAGATGATGCTATGAAAGGCTGACTTCCATCTGGTCCTCTCTCTGCTCTGTTTCTCTCTCTCTAAGGAATCGAGTAGCCCTGTGAAGAGGCCCCCGTGACAAGGAATGGAGGGTGGCTTCAGGCTAAGCAGCAACTTTTCAAATATGAAAACTCAGTTCTGGAAAAACCTCAACTGTTATCTCCTTGAATTTCACTTTTCTGCCGTATCTCCATTGCACTTTTGAATTCTGTAATGCTCTCTTCATGAACTTCCTGCTTCTTATCGCCTTATCTCTGAGCATCTTTTGCTGGGTTTGTTCCCCATATTGTCTTTCAATTTTACTACTTTTTTTTACTACTGCAGAAACTCTACTTTGTTTTTGAGTTAATTTTCTCTATACATTATTGTGAATTTCATTAACTGTGTTTTAAAAATAGGTTTTATTTTTTTCTTTTCCTGGACTCAGAACCCAGTGGATCTGCAGCTTCACCTCTTCTCAGCTCTAAGCATTTATCTTTCATTTGTGCTCCGTGGAACTAATTATACTGTTCTGAGCATGGGAGAGGTGTTTAATTTTTCCTGCTTTTGTATTTCATGTGTCATTCTTAGCTGTTCAATTGAAGGAGCAACACTTTCAAAATGTGAATTTGTCATGCAATCTCGACTAGAAGTGTCAACAGTTTCTAGATTTTTTTTGTGTGGAAGTACTGTGTGGGAGTCAGAAGTGAAAAATCAGGAGAGTTCTAAAAAATTTTTATAATATACACTTAAAAATTTTCTCAGATAATTTTTTTTTGCTTTTAGGTAATGTGAACGTTGTTTTCAGTTTGTGAAACATATTTCCTGGCATGTTCTGGATAAACAGGTGCTTACTATTGTATCACATGCATTGTGATGTTACCAGGTCATGAAGCTCTTCTGCCGCACAGTGGCCCTCCAGCCGCCGAGCGCCAGAGCCAGTGCGAGCCCCCGCTGGCAGCCCCGGTCCCCGGACTGGCGGCAGATAAGGAGCCACTGAGAAAGGTGGCTCGGTTCATTTCTTCTGCTCCAGGAGCGGGGTTTGGCACGCACAGCACTCGAATTCAGCTTCAGATCACGAAGGGCAGCCGTGTCTCAGGTATGCAGGTAAAATTCTGAATCATTGCAACTCCATTATAAAGTTGTTTGGAAAATATATTGATGGATATAACATCAGGTATTCTTATCTCTATATTAGAATTTCAAGCTAATGGCCACTCAGACATTCAGTATCTTATCTACAGATTTTATAGCTACCCCGTCAAATCATGATTTCCAGAGCAAGGCCCTCACATGCTGAGGAGAATGTGGGTGGATGAGACCAAGTGTGACTTTCCTCTGCGAATCAGTGGATCCGGCCTCCAAGTAACCGGATCTTCTCTGAGTTCTCGTGTTTCCCAGGAGGGTCCTTCAGACGAATCTGTGATGGTTTCAGGTTCTGCCCAGAGCTATGTAAGAAAGACTTGCTTTTCTTCATCAGCTGTGGGGTAGGAGTCTCTGCTTTTATCAGGCATGGTGGCATTTGCTTTTCGGCTGGCTGGCACTGAGAGGTCCATTTCTCAGAGGATTTCGCTGCCAGTCCAATGCTCCCAGAGTGAGCTCTCAGACCCTGGCACACAGCGCATGTAGGGGTGCTCGATACGGTGTTATCGGGTCTCTTCCCTAGTGTTCTTTTGATGCCATTACTACCCTTAAAAGCAACTTGTAGGATTTGAAAATTCCCTAAGAACCACTTCAAAATTATAGTTTAAAGTGAACTCACACTGAATGCAAAAAATGTATGCATGAAGTAAAAAAAGGAATATATTCTTTGTCATGCTTTCTGACAGAGTGATTCAAATGCAAGGTAAGAATGACCAAAAATGGAAAACTTTTTTTGTGTGGTAAACTAATTAAGTTACCCTTCATAGCTGACTTTTGTGATACATTTCATATATGGATTAATGAGCCTGTAACCGACCTTCCTGGGGAAAAAAAAAAAGAATTTTTTGAGGCATTTCGGACTATTCCATAAATTAAAAGTACTAATGGCTAGGCTTTATCATGAGTTCTTTTTAGACAGAGCTTCCCCCGTGAAGATGCAGTGAAGTTGTATCTGTTTTAGATAGAGCTTTTCCAGCGAGAGACTCCAGAGCCGCCCTGATAACTAGCAAACACACAGGACCGCGTCTCCTCCCACAGCTGGCTTCAGACAGAATGAATGTTTCTGTGCATATTTTGCAGAACTCATTTTATTTAGTTAAAAGTCAAATGCTACTGAAAGTCAGTTTCAATTGGGAGACCCATCCAATTTTTCAAAAAAAGGAAAAAGTCTTTTTGGACAGAGTCCACATTCCTCAAATATCTAAAGCTGTCCTCGTAAAGCATGTGTTTTGAGCAGCATTCCCCCCACCCCGGGTGCTGAGGGTGGGTGCTTTTCACTGCATTTGCTTCTTAGTTTGTGGGCCTCAGAGTGACAGATAGAATAGACTCCTGGGATTTTTGAACAATGCCATATGGTGTGTACCGAAGTTCCTTAAGGGCAGAGGACTGGGTTTTTAATCTCTTTGCAAGCTCAGTGTCTTTTTAAGGGTTCTATACTAAATTCAATCAATTATAATTACCTGGACTTCTTAAAGTATACACCATGTCTTCTGGAAAAGCGCTGTATTTGTTTAATGAACTAATGTTCCAATGTGCTTGAAAAGGATGGAGATTTTTTCCCTCTACTGGGTAAACTAGTAAGAGTCTTTCTTTTACAATTGTATTTTCCCTGCCCCCAATGGCCCTCAACACCTTCAAAACCCCAACAAAATCACAAGCTTCATAAATCCTGGGGTTTGGGGTTTTGTGGGGGGGGGGTGTAGTTCATTGATTTACCCCCAGAATCTAGAATAATCGTGCATGACACATAGCTGACATTTGGCGCCATTGAGTGAAGGAGTTAGTAATGATCTCACATTTGGGGGTGGGGGCTGTGAGCTTTTGGAGGGATCCCCAGTAGCACCAGCAAAGTTGAACACGAGAGCTCAGTACATGTCAGCAACTCCTAGTGTCGGGCGTTCTGGTGTCTGGTTTTGCTGATCAAAGGTGACTTAAGAATCACAATTTTAGGAGGTGATAAGGTAGGCCATGTTCCACCTAATAAAACTTATCAAGGAAATTATGCTCAAATATTACGTCTTCCAACAAAATTTTGAAATGGCTCAGTTTAGAAACAAAGGAAATATTAAATTTGTGCCACTAAAGTGGTCCACAATTCCTTTTTAAAGTAGAAGATTATAAACAGAAACTTTTCTCTCTCCCGTAGAACTTTGTATTTCCATCCACTAATGATTTTTAGTAGCTCTTGTCTGTCTGTCTTCATTTTGTTACAAAGATCACTATTTTTATTTTATTTTTTTAAGACCTTATTTATTTTATTTTTAGAGAGGGAAGGGAGGGAGAAAGAGAGAGAGAGAGAAACATCAATGTGCGGTTCCTGGGGGCCATGGCCTGCAACCCAGACATGTGCCCTGACTGGGAATCGAACCTGCAATGCTTTGGTTCGAAGCCCGCGCTCAATCCGCTGACCTATGCCAGCCAGGGGGTAAGATCACTATTTTTAGTAGCTACACATGATACCCATTATTTGGAATTTTTGATTCATTGTAATCCCAAGACGCAACAAAATGAAATATGCTCCTTTTTGGAAAACAATACTATTTATTTCAAAAGAGTCTATATTTTTTACAAGTGTACAGAGTCCAGTAAATGATACAATGATTCCAACATCTCAGAAGGAAGCAGCAAGGTCTATAGGTGAAGAGATACAGGTTTGCATGCATGCAATGACATCCACATATTTATAAATCTCTATAAGTAACTACCTATGTGTAAACTGCATGTACGTGTATATATTAAATGCATTTCCACCATTGTGTCTATTTTTCAGTCTGTTTCTTGCTAAACTTAAATGTCTAAGAGTTCGCTCCCAGTTATTTTCCAGTGAGTTCCCAAATTAAGTGCATTTTAAATGAACTCGCCAAATATGAGAAATACAAGATACACCTTTGAGAAAGTTACCATAGAACCTTACCAAGCTGGTTTGCTTGTCCCTTTTTTCCCCATTCTACCTACAATCCATGTCCATTTCCTTTTTAGTTGTCAACACAGAAAACTGCACATTGGTATTTGGTCAGCCTAGACCTGTGATTAACGCTTTCATTATAATCGTTTAATCAAAGTGCTTTTTAATACAGTCTCAGTTTGGAAGGAAAATATCTACTTTTATGCTTCAACTTAGGCTTTGCAGAAGATATTCTTAGATTGTATGTTGGAGTAATAAGTAAAAATTAACTACCTGAGACACTAACCAAGCAATGTTCTGTAATCCAGTGTTTTTAGTAGAATATGTTACCCATGTCTACCATTCACCATGAGAAACATAGTAGGAAATGCAGTAAATCAGCACAAGCCATGTCCTGTACCTGGGGCTGTTAAATATCTGTATAACACTGCATGACTTTAGTGTCCTGTAAATTAAAAGTGCACATCGACAAAACCCATATTCTTACACTATGATTTTTTATAACAGTAGCAGTAAATAAGTGAGTAAAGCAAATTGTATAAAAGAAAGCAAAATATAATAATAATTTCAAATTCTTTCTTATAAAAATAGAGCTTCAAGTGCTCAAGAGCAAGAGAGGGATAACAGAAACCATCTCCTTCCCCGTCTGCCTGTTGCCCCCGGAACACAGAGCCAGAGGCATTCTCCCAACGTGACAGAGTCATCTGGGGTTTTTCCACTAAGACACTGCGAGGTAAGTCTTCCGGGCCATACCTAGAACTCCTAAAACAAGAGCTGTGTGGGAATGTTGCTTCTGGGAATTGTGAGTTGTGAAGGGTTCACTGGCACACTGCCCTCCGTAATAACTAAAAGCAAACATCAAATTCACTGTTTCCTTTTTCTAAGCACAGGGAGAATAAATATGTTAGATGGGGTCAAATGGTTTCCATGTAGTCATGTGTAGTTCCAGTTCCTTTTTTACAGTATTCTATTGCATGAAAATGCACTTTATTTATCCCTTCTGGAGTTGGTAGATGTTTCAATTTTTCCAGTGTTTGAATAGTACCAACAGTGTGGCTAGGAACATTCCCCCACGCAGCTATTGGTGCACCTATAGACCCACTTCCCTTGGGGAAATATCTTTGGGGTAGAAGTGCTGGTGTTGGCATGCCCAGTTTTAGCAGTGTCCAGCGGTGAGCCCGGCGACGCTATCAGATTACACTCCCATCAGCTTGGAGACAGACTGGTTTCTCATTGCACCTACGGGACCTATGCTTGTTTTCCTTTCAACTTTATCATCTTGGAGACTGTGTAGTGACTCATTTTTTAGTCTTGCATTTACATAAAGAATGACAAAAATAATAACCTCTTCATTTGCTTCACGTCCATTTTACATGATCTTTGTACACAGTGTCCCCGGATTGAGTAAAGGGCAGATGTTTTACCGCCCAGTGCAACAAGGATAAGGCCTCTTTCCAGGGGAGGGTTTCAGCAGGTTCGATCTCGGCGCATGATCCAATATTGGGCTCTCTGAAGCTGTGGTTCTTTGGCTAGGTTGCTTTGTGTGAATCTGATCACATGTCTTAGACTTTTTACTATGCAACTCATGTCTCTTACATTATTTTCTTAATTTCCTTCTCAATATATCTTTCTTCAGTCTATTTCTGATCCAATTTCATAATCACTAATATGCATTTGTTGAGTCTAATCTGTTCTAATCCATCTGTTGAATTCTTAATTACTTCTTTTATTTTTGTTCTCTTTCTGTGCATTTCTTCATTAGATTTCATTTTGTCATATATTTTCTCAAATCTATTATCATTATTCATAGTTATTTCAGTGACTGATAATTGTAATATCCAGATAACCAGTGAGTCTCTTTTAAATATCTGTTTTTTCTCTTGGTTATTTATTTATATTTATTAAGTAGAATTTTTAATGAATGCTGAAACCTATATATGAAATAACTGGTCCTCATTCTTTTAATCTATAATCTGTCTTTTTTTCTGATTAAACTTTTTAAGCTCCATTTCAGTAATTAACTTTCAACTGCCTAATATCACACTGTTATGACTTCACCTTTCTTGAAGAATTTTTCAAGCCAAATATTCTATGTTCAGGGAAAATATACTTCAAGAGTTGAGATGAAATTAAGGCATTTTCCTGAAGAAAAATCGAGAGAATTTCTTGGCATTAGACATTATCTACAAGAAGTGCTACAGCAAGTGTTTTGGGGAGGGAGACTTGAAATACGAGAGAACGGTGATACCAAGTGCAGGCGAGCACTGGCGACAGCAGGACTCTCCTGCATGGCTGCCGAGCCTGCGGAAGAGCGCAGCAGCTCTGGAGGAGCGCCCAGCTGTTCTGACCAAGCTCGGCATCCTTCCTGTACGAGCCCGCAATCCCACTCCTGGGCGGTGTCGTGGAAAGCCCTGTCCATCGATATTTACTGTAACTCCATCTACAACTGGGTGAATGGGCAAACAAACACTGGCATACCTGAACAGTGGACTACACATGAGAAATAAAAAGGAAAAAATCTCCTTTTTGTTCTTGTTTGTGGTAGAAATTAAACAAGTCTACAGACATGTTGAAATTAATTTGTTCATCCTTTTTTAATACACCAAACGAAATGCAAAGTAAATTTTTCTATTATAATTTTAAAATAGAGTTTTTAGAAAACTGATATAAATTTTACTCTTAGTTTCAGCCAAAAGCATAGCCCTTTAATTTCTTTATGGATGACAGTTCAGAATTATCACAAATTGTTATTCTACTGTTGAAATTAAAGGCAATTTATTATTTTACTTTTTTAATATTTTATTTATTTACTTTTAGAGAGAGTGGAAGGGAGGGAGAAAGAGAGGGAGAGAAACATCATCGTGTGGTTGCTTCTTGTGCACCTTCCACAGGGGACCCGGCTCGCAACCCAGGTATGTGCCCTGACTGGAAATAGAACCAGAGACCTTGCTGTTAGTGAACTGGCACTAAATCCACTGAACCACACCACCCAGGGCAATTTACTTCTTAATTAAAACTTACATGTATGTCTACAAATATGTTAATAGTTTTAGTATTTAGTGAAACCAGTGACTTAGTAAAAAAATAATAATTATTTTCATAGATTAAATTAATGTTTAGCTTTTCACCAGCCTTTGAAACATGCAATTGTAAATAATGCCATTTATTTAATGCACTCACAGGGTAGAAGTGGGAAACAGAGGGAAGTTAAGACGTTTAAAGGCTTTTGGAGACAGAGGCAATGAGCTGTTTTCATTGGGGATTCAGAAGGAAGAGGTGAGAGTGAGATTTCAGATTACACAGTTTAGCGCAATGTGGTTCCACGTCCTGAGGCAGGAAATGTGGGAGAAGAGACGGTTTTAGATGTGTTGATGGACCAGTTCACCGTGGTACCTACAGGGGCTGCGGCATTCGATGACGATGTAGAATAAGAAGTTGAACAAACAGAGTTAGAACTTACCACCATAGATTAAAAATATGGGGTTCTCTATCTGTGTGTTAGACTGTTGGAGGATAAGTAATGTGAGAGTCTCAGTCACATGGGCTTCATACCTCAGCTCTGCCACTTATCGGTGCGAACTACAGCGCTTTACTCAGGATGCAACCATAAAGTGTGGTAATATCACTAATGTGGCGTTGTTATTGGGAAACTTTAATGAAGCAAATGATACAAAAGATGCTCCATCAATTATATGTAGATATACACATATTACTTTCCCTTTCCTTTGTGGGATGTGAACTGAATGGGTTACAAAACCCCCCCTGCAAATCTTTGTTTTCTTTGAATTAAACTCAGCACCAGTTTCCAGGGCTGAGAAATTTTTCATAAAATAGTTTTCATTATAATTATGTTGACCTTCAAGGATGTGTCACCACAGATAACGTGGGGTATCAGTTAATAATTTTCCTTTATATTAATTGAATTTATTAGATAATTGATACACATCTGGTTTTGACTAACAATAAAAATAAGGTAAATGAAACAAAAAGTATTCAGTTGAGGTAATGAGAAAACATTATTTTTAAAAGAGTCTTAAACTTGCATTCCTTGGGAGCGACTGCAGAGGAAGGCCACGGAAAAATCGCTGTGACGCTGGCACTCGGTCAGGGCCGAGCAGCCTGGCTTCTGCCACTGGGCCTCATTTGTTGGTATCTAATTAAAAGAATCATTCGCATTCGCTAATCAACGTGTTTAGCGTCTATTCAGATAATTATTAAACAAGGATGCGATTTAATTTCAATCTCAATTCTCCAGTGGCTCACTTTTCATGCTCATTTAAATATGACCCTTCGAAACGAGTGCCGTCCATGTGTGTGCACTGGGCTTTGTCTCCTCAACATTTATTGGGCTGGCTCTTCTCCCCTCTCTCTGGCACCCTGTTTCCAGCATTTATTTGACACACCAATGCTGGATGAGCTTATATTCTGGAAGGCAATGCATCGAATTCCAAAGAATCAAGCCTGATTTTTCCAAAAATTGGGTGAGCTCCCAGAAGACATTTAATGCTTTATAGCTTTATAGTTTAAGCAATAAAGGAGAGGAAACTAATTCCCTCCCCATTCTCCTGCTCTCTCTCAAAATATAATTGAAACAGTGCCTTCTGTACTCTTGCTGATTTGTTTTGACGTCCATGAGCAATCTTGCAGAGATGCATTTTTTTCTATTTCTTCCTCTGCTATATCCATTATTGATTTTTTAATCTTCCATTCTGTATTATACAGCATAGCTAGGCAGTTATGCAGCTGTTAGATGAAATCAACAAATATTCAAATGAGAGGCAAGGTAATTGATATCCAAGGGTATAAAGATTTCCTGGAAGTAAGAAGCTTTATAAAGATAAAATGCTCCTTATTTTTAAATTATTGTATATTCACATAGATGTCAAAATTTTGTATGAAGAACATGTGGGGATATAATTTTTATACCAGAAAAAAATCATTTGACAGATCAAAAATCACCAGAAATAAAATAAATCACCAGAAATATAGCAATATATTTTACTTAGATTATTTTTGAAAATCTTCATTTCTCAAATTGCTATTAAGGATGAGAAATGTCTCACTTTAGGGGCTTCATCTGTATCTCTGTGAAATTAATGATTCATTATTTAGGACCATCTAAATTATGCATTTGGCCCAGACATGTGGCACGTGTCAATCATCGGAGTACCAATAATGATTTTCACAGACTTTAGCTTGGGCTCGGCTACTACAACTTTTTCCCATTAATCTTACTTCACTTTGTGAAAGCTGGAAACTGTGCCATGTAAAGCAAGATGCGTAGATTCCAGATCCAAGCAAAGAAGGAAAGGACAAGTGGTTTAATTTCATTTTCATAAGACTTTTGTATCATTAGCACTATTCTATTTTTCCTACAGAATCAATTTATTACTTGAAATCCTCAAATAATGTTTAAAATACCCTTAACTTAAGAACAAAAGAGAAATTACAGTAACTTTTAAAAGGCAAATCCAGAACTTGTGATCTGTGCAGAGTAATTTTATTCTTTTCATCTTCTGGATTTACTAGCCATTGATAAAAATGCCATTTCTAGGATCACCACCTAATCTGATTTTTTTTGTTAATCTGTGCCATTTTGCCAGAAAAAAACAATCTCTGATTTGTAATTAAAAAAAAATATTTTGATGTTATTGAGGTTTATTTTTTATACTTGCTTAGTTATTTGCCTTTCTTCTTTTGTAA
Source organism: Tonatia bakeri (assembly GCA_004024845.1). Classification (NCBI taxonomy): domain Eukaryota; kingdom Metazoa; phylum Chordata; class Mammalia; order Chiroptera; family Phyllostomidae; genus Tonatia; species Tonatia bakeri. Next base: position 258,331 of record PVIA01000585.1, on the reverse strand, counting down.
ATTACCTGTATGTGGTCTTTGGCTAGTTTTCCTTAGGAATTTTTATCTTATTTGTCAGAAATCTTTGTTATTAACATTTCTATAAACATTGAAAACAGAGCTGTAGTTTTTAATACCAGTCATCTTAATTAGGGAGGGTTTTGATGTTTGTTGAAAATTACAAAAATATATGTTAATGATTTCTTCTTTGAGATGTTTACATTTGGATGAAGCCTTCATATAAAAAAGTTTCTGAGTGATGGTCCTCCTGGCAGGTACTGTGTTGAGTGTGGCAACTTCACTCAACTTTATATCAACTCTGGGACTTAGTGTCTGGCTGTTGATCTTGCAAGCACATCCTTCCATCCCCTGCTGTGAAGAATCAGGAGTATCTACATTCTTCACCTGGAATGCACAGCAGGATAGAGTCACAGTCATTGTCACACAACCCTGTTAACTCTCTTGTCCGTTGACCTCGAGCATCTGGACATGTCACATTATATCACACTGAGGTACTGCATTGAGGGCTCTGGGAATTGGATCTGGGCAAAAGTAAGTGGCAAGTACACTAGATGCCGTGGTGAGAGAGTACACAGTCGCAAATACAGTTCCACTCCATTTATTGCGTGGATTGGAAAATTGCCCATATTAGATTACCTGGCATAATAAAATGCTGAGCTAGAACCTCTGGTATGCCTCAATAAAAGTGTTGTGTCAAAGAAGAATTCACCATTGTAAAAGCAGACCCTAAGATGCTCCTCAGCCCTCGTAGGTGCCAGGCAGACTAGCAGGATGCAGGACTGGCTAAGCCACTGGAGCTGCCCGAGCTGCGAGCGGGGCGTTGCAAACATCCCGAGCCCCACAGGCCCAGCAGATGCTGAGCAACCCGCTGCCCAATCGCAGCGCAATGTTTCGAACGAGGCCTAATCAGATTCAGAGCTCATGTGCCTTCCACTACCACCTAGCGATGCCTCCTGCACAGCTCGCATCTTTGCGTCTTCGTGGGTGCCCCAGGAAACAAAAAAAGGGAAGATTAATGATGCCAGGACAGACAGAAGCTCCAGGGGCACCATGCTGCTGGCCATAAACGTGTGGCTGTCGGTGAGGCGGGAAGAGTAACGTGTCTGGGGACAGAGCTCCTGACAACCAGACCTGTGTAAGGAAGTGCTGACCTGGGAGTGAGACGGTCATGGGATCTGGGGCGGCAGCCAGGGACCTGAAGCAGCAGCATGCGAATATGAGACGGAGTGCGATGTTTGGGGGGGCGGCAATGTGTGCAAGCACCTACGGATCTGGGCACAGAGGTGGCAGATCTCTGTGTCACAGGCTGATGTTCGTTCACTAAAGTGACCCCTGGCAGAGGCGGTGCTGCAGCAAAGCTGGGAGGACGAAGCACGGTCTGGTGTGGGTCTGCAGTGGCCCTGCTGTCACAGCACTGAGATGAAGCTGTGGCAGCACCTGACCCCTGGGAAAGGGGGCTCAGTCCTTGTGCCCGAAGGGACCTGGTCCTGACTAGGATGAGGGGAGATTGCTGCTATAAATTCAGGGAAGGTGGGGCTCCCTGAATTTATAGCATGTGATGGCCAGGGGCTGCAACTACCTGGGCATGCAGCCTGGGCCACGCCACCAGGCGAGTGTTTCAGCGGGGGGCTGTGGCCACAGCCAGTGGAACCTGGGGCAGGTGGGTCTGCGGAGGCAGAGGAGGCACATCAGCAGCTGGAGTGGGAACGGGGACTCTCTCCCGAAACCGCACCCCCACTCCCATTCTGTCTTCTGGTCCTCAGTCACCATGCCTGGCAGCCCTGCCTCAGCAGCAGGGATGGGCAAGAGGGACTGGACATGGATCCCCAGGGGCTCTGAACAGGACACACTGCGGCCTTGAAACCCCACTGCCGGTTTCTTGCCCCTGGACTGGGCTCCGTAGGCTTCCAAGTGCCACTGTCTGCAGGGGGTGCCCAAGGGCGTCTTTGCTCTAAACTCCAAAGAGCTGCGGTCCCACAATGACAAGGCAGTTGGCTGAAAGGGACAAGGACTTGGCAGCCTTCCCTCAGCTATTCTCAGTAGCTGGTGTTCAGTTACCCGAATGCATCCTTTCTGAGGAAGGGCCGTCCTGCGAGCTGGTTTCTGGGCCTTCTCCTTAAGTTTTTCCCCACATTTAGCCCTGAGTGGTCCACTTAGCAGCTAACCGTTTCATAGCTCCCTCTCTTCTGTACCAGTTACCCCGATTTCCTACCGCAGTTTTGTGCACTTGACTCAAAATTGACTTTAAAAGAAAAAAACAAACTCCAAATAATACACTATGCCTGGTAGGGGATCAGTGAATAGCAGATAGTATTCATGCCTATGGAAATTTATATTTTGGAGTTCAGTACTGAGTCATAAATAAATACAGTGTGGTAAGAACCGTAATAATATTAAGAACACGATGTTGGGAAAGAAACGAAGAGGAAGCCGCCTAAGGTTCTGCGAGAAGCCGCATGAGTCAGAGCCAGCCTTGCAGAGGAGCTGATCCCTGCTCAAGTCCTGAGGGTGTGAAGAAAGAGTCGATAAAACAAGACACAGCCCAGTGGGAAACTCATTTTCGAGCAGAATCATGCACTTATTGTTCATAATGATTACTCAGTCCTTTCAGGTGACACAACCCAAGCTTGGAGACACTCTCCAATGTGCGTCATTTCCTGTAGGAAGTTTGCCCCTGTGGAAATTTTTCTGAAATGCAAAGCTTCTGTTCCCTGCGATGGCTGATTCCACAGAGAACCCTGCACATTTGTGCACCCTGGGCCTGGGTGCCCGCCACGCGGAGAGAAGTCAGTTTCCTTCTGTGACTTCTGCACAGAGTTAATGAATTTCTTCAGAATGCTTTTTATGAGCAGGTTGCTGGAAAGTGAAATTTCCCAATTCCACAATTCATCACACTCACAGCTGATTGTAGAAATTAGTGATTAGAAATGGGATTAGAAGGTGAAAGAAACGTAATTTCCTTCCATCTTTGCAACTGCTTTGAGGCGAGAAACTTTGGGCTGTTTTGTGACACAATGTCCCCTCTTCTCCTGCCCTGTCAGCAGGAACGAGTGAAGGGAGGTAACTTCTTTCCTCTCATGTGAAGAAATGATGTGAAATATTCACAGGGTGAAAAATCATCATTCAAACAAAATATGTATTTTGGTCTTTTCTTGACAATTAATGTACCAAACACCTAAAATTTGTTTTTCCTGTTCTTTCTAGACTTATAAAAGTTTTCTCTATGGGCCTGTTATTCACAAGCAGTCATTTTTCCCCGTGTGCACTTGCCTCTGCCACATAACTTAGAGAAGGGTCTGTTCTCCCACAGATGACTCGCCAGGCCTGGTACAAAATGACTCTGTATAATGTTTCCATAGCTATTTTCAGGTGAATAAAAGGCTGATGCAATTAAGATTGTGAGCTGTTGCACTAGCCATATGCAAATCCAGGCTCTGCTTGGAAAGATAATGAGGGAAAAATGACTTATGTCTTACTCTCTATTATAAAAAAGCAATTCTGGAAGACAAAACAATGGCGGCTTCTTTCATAATTGAGTCGTTCCATGGAGCTGATAAAGTCACTGGGGAAAGTTATTTGTGCATGAAGGTTCAGGGAGTGCCTAGCACAGATGAATAAATTTCACTCTGACTTTTGCCCTCTGAGGCTTCTGCTGCCAAATCTGCATGGTCTAACAATGTGACAGACTAAAGTTTTGTGAAAAAAAGAATGACCTTGTACTTTCCTTTTATGATTGGCTGCCCTGGGCTTTCTCTTTGCTCACCGTGCTGATTCCCCATTTCCCCCGGAAACCTCTGGTTGTGTGCTCCAGTGTGTGCACTATAAGGACAAAGGTTTGGTAAGTGTGCACAGGAATGTGTGCATGAGTGTGGGTCTGAAGGATATCCAGACCCTTCACTGGCACTGGAACTACTCACCCATGCATTCTGGGCATCATGGCGGGACTAGGGCTTGCAGTGTGTAGTTTGCAAGTGAGCTCACATTTCTTGGCTTATGCGTGAATACTGCAGCTCTTTCTGGATCTATGGATGAAAAATTCCGTTCTGTCACCTTGGAGACTTTGTGCCGCTGTTACGCACTGCTTACATTACCTGCAGCGAGACAGTTTACATCCTTGCCCACGATTCATTTCATGAGATGAATGAGTCAGTCTTCACTCGGTGTTTCTAAAACGATACAATTCAGTTTATAATGTTTTGACTCTAAGTAATTAACTGTGTGATCATGGGAGGCGAGTTCTTTTATAAAATGCTTCCTGTACTCTGAATTGTGAAAATAGACGAGATGATAGGACGGGAATGTATCTCTCACAGTGAGATAAAGGAAGCCGATTTTTGCCCAGATGATGAAGGGAAGAGTAGATTTTTGTGGGAGGCCGTTCTGTGTGGCGTGGGCCCAGCTCCCACTGGGAGATGCACAGGACCCACGCCGACGGATAGGTTCTCCCGAGGGGAATCAGGCCTGCAAATTACTTAGGTGGCTATGAGTCTTGCTTTTCGCTAAAACTCCCTCACACTGAATTGAGGACATTTACTGCAAAGCAACTTCCTAAAAACCATGCTAAACCTTCCAGGGATGAGTGTAATGGTCCAACTACTTTTGTCTTTTAATTTGCAAATATCCCTGTTCTGTGATGTGATTACCAGCATCCTCTCCTTTGTTTTCTGTATAAGGTAACCACTTGAAGTGAACCTGTGCATAGTTAATGAGGACCTTCTTGTAATGTGCCCAATAAGACAAAAGCTCATTGGACTGAGGGTCAAGGCTTTTGCTCCCCTTGAGAGAAAAGCCATTCTGTCTCTTTTCCTCCACAGGACTAGGTAGTCCGTGTGAATTTGTCTCATATTTCATCCATAATGACATGGACCCCATGAGCCGGGATCCGCATCAGACTTTTTTATTACAAGCCTTGGGTTTGGGCTCTTGTTTGATTGTTTTCTAGTATGGGTGGTGGACTTACCTTTTCTTTGGGCTGTTTTACCCGTTACCAGGGACACTGGTCCCGGGCAGCCTACCTACAATGTTACTGTGTGAAGAAAATGAGACCTTGTACTTCCAAACACTTTGGAATTTTGTGCTAAATGAATGGAAGCTGTTGTTAGTTAAAACAGCATTTCTAATTTTTTGTACGTTTAAATACAAGGATATGACTTTGATGAAAACATTCTGCGTAGTAGTTTTAATGTTTATTTGGTCAAAATTGTAACATAAATATAGATAACAGGATGATAGAGTTGCTCTCTGCCTCCTGCCACCGAGCTGGCTCTGTCATCAACAGAGAAGCAGGGTCTCTGCCTCCTCGGATCCGTGGGGTGGGAGGACCCCCTGCCAGGGAGGAAGCGTGCGCTCACAGGCCCTGAACCCTAATTGTGAGCGTTTAGAGGTAATCGGAACCAAAGGCACATGTTTGGGGTCCCTGCTGCTGCTGTAACGAATTATCAAAAGCCATGTGGCTTAACACCATTCAGATGGATTCTCTCATAGTGCTGGAGGGTGGAATTCTGAGGGGCCTCTCATGGGACTCAGATCAAGAGGCCTGCGGGCCAGATCCTTCCCGAAGCCCATGGAGAGGCACTTCCTGACCTTGTCCTGCCTCTGGAGGCCACCTGGTCCCATCAGCTCTCGTCCTCCTCTGATACCCCATCATCTTCTTCTTTGACCTTCTTGTCTCCCTCTTGTAAGGAGACTTGCGCTGACCTATTACTCAGAGTTATTGTTTCAAGACACTCACTACTAATTGAAACAGGGACAAAAATAGGAATTGAATATAGAGTTACTTCTCTAACTTCAACACTTTTTCTCCCCTGTATTTTGCAACTAGAGAATCCTTAATTAAAGCAATGCTTAAGTAGGGGAACCAGATGTTCCGTCCCTAGGATATGCTGATGGCCTTTTCGAGGGCTTGCCCATTCTGCTTCGTCGTCTTCACCTTGAGGGAAACTGCCTTTGATGGTGTTACCATCCCTTGTTCTCCTACCCTCTTGGATAAAATTAGTTTTGAATCAGGATGTCAATGATTGAAAGCTTTCAGCTGGGAAAACTGAAATAGGATCCAGTGGTAGCTGTCTCTATTACAGCGTTGCCTAGCAACATAGTTACCAGTTTCCAGGATAAGAAATGATACTATTTTGTAGAGGCATCTTAGGAAAGATACAAATGATAGGAAGTTCTCAGCTTACAAAGAAGAAGATATCATTTTAGACTTGAGAAAATGGAGCCAGTGAGCCTTCAGTGATGGTCACAGAACTAAAAGGATAAGTTAGCATTTAAGGCTATAACAATTTTGAATTTGGTGTTTCCTTATTTTCTCTTATTTATGTTCCAGTGCTTTTCAGTTCTTTACAGTTTAATACCTAGGACAGGCTAAAAACAACAATCACTGAACAATATAACAGTAAACACACAAGGACCCTGACATACCATTACCAAGTTATCAGTGACACTGCAGAATGCCTTTTGTAAACATTCTGACATTTATTTATTTGTGCTTCAAAATGTTACAACTTTTATTTGCATGGATAAATAGAATGTAAGTACCACTAAAGCTCATTTTGAATTGAAGGAGATGAACACAGAAGGTAATAATAGGGGTCTATTGGTCTAAGAAATGCTGTGAAACATGAAATCACACCACTTAATGTCTGAAGTGACACCATCTTCTCAGATATTTTATTTGTGGTAATATAGTAATATGAAGTGTCATTCATACTGGAAAGAAAAAGAAGTTCAGGTATATTGGTACATGAATTCCATTTTACACAGTTCATCAAATTAGGTTTTCATGACATCTGTTTCTATTAGCCCTCAACAATTGAAGAATATACCTCATTTTCAGGGTTCCTACTGAACGCAGGGTAGTGGTCTCTCTCTGTGCCATTGTGTGAACTCAGCATTAGCATGTTCGGCAGAGGACCTTTGAGCTTCCAGCTGAAACCTCGGGGATCAGTAGCTTCCCGGAGAGGCGTTCCCCGGGCGGGTGTTTCTCATCCCTGCAAGGCTGGAGATCCAGCTGCAAACTGGATCTTCCAAATCAGTCAGGGAGGCCCTGCCACCTTCCAAGTCCATTTTTTAAAAAAATTAAATTTACTGGGGTAACATTGGCTAATAAAATGATACAGGTTTCAAGTGCACAATCTATGATACATCATCTGTACATTGCATGGCGTGTTCACCACCCCGAGTCAGGATGCGAGTCTGTGGGGGCTTGAGGTCCCTCTCCTGAAGCACAGCGGTTGCTCCATGCGGCTCGGAGATGCCCCAACCCACGTCAGACTGAGTCCAGGGGCCGGAGCGCAGCCTAAGCTAAGTGAAACGACGTGTTACCAAATGGTGTTATTGGAGGGCCTGCTGTCTGTGTGTGTGTGTTTGTAAAAGTTCATCAAAAAACTTTTAAGATGTTAATCTGATACGGTTATTAACATTGAATTTTGTTTTCATTTTATAAAACTCGTGGTAGGGATAGCAAGTCAGAAATTACTCAGGAGCATGAGACTATCACTATAGGAGCGATTAGAAAGCTCGAGGCAAAGGGAACATTGTTCTGACAGCACACCCGGAGAAGCCTCGGTAGCTCACATTATGTGTGAGCCTGTCATAAGGTGAGGGGTTAAAGCGAGAGACTGAAGTTATGAATGCGGTGAAGAAGAGCATCTTTGGTAACAATGTGAATCAGCAATGGGTTTGGAAGAATTCCTTAAATCTTAGTGTACTTAAGGGTAGAGAACAGATGATACTAAGAGTTTGTATGATTTTTTTGAATGTTATATTTCATTACTTTTTAAAAAACTGACATGATAAAAATAACTCAATCTCTTGAAATCAAAAGGAGGTGGGTGGTGGGCTCTACACATGATCACTGAATAGAACAAGAGCCACAGTAGGCAGCCCTGGCTGGTGTGGCTCAGTGGATTGAGCACTGGCCTGTGAACCAAAGGGTCACCAGTTCTATTCCCAGTCAGGGCACATGACAGGGTTGTGGGCCAGGTCCCCAGTAGGGGCCCCATGAGAGGCAACCACACATTGATGTTTCTCTCCCTCTTTTTCTCCCTCCCTTCCCCTCTGTCTAAAAATAAAGAAATAAAATCTTTCAAAGGAAAAAGAGTCATGGTAGGCAAGACATTTTGAATATTCAAGAAATATAAAAGAATTATTATATTTTATATTTTGGCAGGTGTTTTATCAAAAAATAAATAGAACTTGTAGAAACTGTATAAATAATATTACAATATGGATAATAGCAATTATTATTACTATTCTTAATTATATATTTTTTTCAAAAACCTTGAGAACATTAACTCAAACACTGGTGTTTAGTTTCTTTTTCAAAATCTGTGGATGTCCTACTAAAATGATTAGCATTTTATAGGCCTTTAGAGTTCACAGAACATTTTTTAAAATTCTCACATACACTGTCAGTGGCACTTGCGACATTTCACTGTTGTCTGCACAGCACCCCCAGGGCTGGCTGCACAGAGGTCTCCATGCGCTTGTGATGTGACAGCCTGTGCCCAGGCGCAGAGACACTTCCTACACTCACTGCCCGTGGCTCAAGCTGTCCCCCCTCATTTGTGGCAACACCCGGATGGCTCAGCGAAGTTCATCTGCATACAGGGCACCGCGGCGTCCTCGTCTTGGTCTGCACTGCTGGCTTGCAACCAGTCGGAGTTAGGATTTTCGTCCCTCCTGCATGGCCGGAGGGGGTATGTTCCACAGGAAGTTTTCGTGCACATTCCAGGATAGTGGGATTTCCTTCTCCCTGAACTGAAATCTAGCAGTGGTGAAGCGGAAGCGCAGACAGACCTCCGGGGAAACCGTCACTACACAGTCGCTTGTGGGGACGAGGAGTGCCAGCAGGTGATTCCCTCGGAAGCTGTCCGCTCTCCAAGGGTTATCTGAGCCCCCGCTACCGCCCTGCAAGCAAGAGGGGCCACCCCAAACCCAGCCTGTCAGCGTGAGTGGGTCCGGAGCTCCACCCCAGCATTCTCCTTGAGTGTTGGCGCCAGAGTTTAGTCTTCTTTGCTCTGGTGCCCCGCACAGTTAGCACGCCACTCACGGATCCTTCCTGTGCTTGTGCCCAAATCTGGGAACCCGACTCTTCTGTTGGAGAGGGCCCAGGGGACCGCCCAGGGCCCCACCGGGCATGCCTCTCTGCTGGGGAGGGACCCAGCATCCTCTCGGCCTCACTGCCATCTGTGCCGCCCACCTGGACCAGCTGCCGCCCTGCACCTCCAAGGGCACGTAGATAAATACAAGCCCTTGAATGGAGTTAGAGCCAAAAAAAAAAAAAAAAAAGTATGAATGAATTAAAGCAAGTGAGGAGCAGGATAAGTAAGAGTAGCGAAATACAAGAAATGGATCCTAAAGACACTCTACTTAACTGTCCTGTTTCGCAGCATCAGATGAATAGATATGAGGAGATTTTCAAAGATTCACTCTTCTTCTTTGGAAAGCATCTACAAATAGTATCGTTGCCTTTGAATGGATGCAGAGACTGCAGCAGACACTTTGTATGTTAGGAACATAGGTCATTTCTGTCCGTCGAAGTGACTGTCATGTGGGCGTTATTGAACCTAGTCTCCTGTTACCGAGGCAGAGACTGGACAGGTGACACAAAATGACAGTTCGAGTGGCCAGGCTGGGCCTGAAACTAAGGTTTGTGTGTCACTACCGGGACCCAGCGTATCGCTCCAGGTTCCACTGAGGTCTGTGTTTTCCAGGGAAGTAAAGGATTTTAGCGTGGTTGCTGTTCATCAATCACTGAGACTTTTCGGTTCAATGATGGATGGTACTGCACAGGAAACTTATGCGAAGTTGAGCGAATGAGTAGACGCCGGGGCACAGATGCCTGGGAAAGGCCAGGGTGATTCTCAGTGTGGGTTCACGAAGGCAGGCGGGGGGCAGGCGCTGAAGCAGGGAAAGCACAGCCGACAATTCCCGTGGGGCGTACGGACCACCTGGAACCTGCAGGTCGGCGTTTTAAAGTAAGGACTGGCTTATAAAGTCGCTAGGAAATTCCCACTTGTTCAATGTGAATTAATTAGTGGTGCCAAGTTAGAGGAGGGCAACAAGTTTATTTTCACCGCTGTAGTCAAAGCTCAGAAATCAGGAAAATTAAAAGAAAACTAAAATCTAATCTGTGGGAAACACAGGTTTTTTGTTTTTGTTTTCAATGAACTTTGTATTTGCTAGTGGAAAAAAAAAACACCAAAATACCCTGCAGAGATAGAATTGAACTATTTTACTGGGATTTTATGGCTTTTTCAACTTTTTTTCCTGACTGAAATATTGTCTATATAAGTACAAATGTAATAAATACACTTTTATAAGCATTTTTAAATCATAATGATAACTATTTGCCTTTTACTGTATGTTCCTCTTTCTTCCTCTGACCCTATAATTTTTTAAAAAGTTTTCATTATTTCCTTTGTTTGCTTATAATGAGGAAAGGCTACTTAAGAGCTGGAAAGTAACCTTAGAACTGCCACTGGCTTAGGGCTGCGTAGCCAGGTCTCTGGAACAAGAGGCCGTTAGCGTGCTGGGCAGGACTTACTGCGTCAGTAGCCACTGTGGACACTGAATGGCATTGAAATAAGAACAAACTGACAGTAACCAGAGTATGGGGGAGGGATAATAGGGGATAATAGGGGAAGGGCCATCAAGGAACACGTCCAAAGGACACGTGGACAAAGCCAAAGGGGGTATGAACGAGGGTGGGAGGTGGGGATGGGTGGGGCGGGGGACATGGTGGGGTGGAAATGGAGACAACTGTACTTGAACAACAATAAAAAAATAAAATAAATAAAAAAATCATATCCTCCACTGGGCAGAAATCATAGAATTCCACCCTGTATGTCCAATACCATTAAACAATGTCCTTCTGGCTGCAGGAGACATTTCTATTTAATTATTCTATCCTCAGTGCCATTTTTCTTTCCCTCACAAATCCTGACCTTCAGAGTTGCGTGCTTATTTCATCGTGAGACATCAGAGAAAAAGGATCATTAATGAAGATGTTACACTGTCAACTACCAGACAGTCCCCCTTTCATATTGCTCACCTCCTGAGCCTCTTCCAGCGAAGACATGCAGTGTTTCCTCGCTCCCCGTGCCTGCCACGTTCTGACGCTGTCCCCGCTGCGCACAAAGCCCCAACCCTATCCCAGGTTCTGAAAACGACCATCTGTACAAAGGCTTTCAGGCAAGTCGTGCGATGTCTAGACCCCATGGTGAAGCACAGACAAAAGTCTGGGCTGTAGAGGTTGATGTGAGAAACAACCGTGTGTTGGTTTGTGGTGACCAGAACCAAGAGACCAAGAACCGGTGGCCAAGAGTGGCACCCCAAAGATGCAGGCCTGAGCGAGGGAAGGGGTGTTGGCAAGTGGCCCAGGGAGGGGAAGCTAACTTGGAGAGTTTGTGAGCCTGGAAGCAAAAAGGGGAGGAGCTATGAGAAGGGTGAGGTGTGTGATGCTGTCACATGGCACCGTGAGTTAAGTGTCAGGAGGATCGAAATTATTTCCTGAATCTGGCACTTGGGAGGCTTCAGGGGACTTCAGTGAGAACGACCACAGTGCAGCGAAGTCACAAGACGTGACTGGGTGAGTTCAGGAGGCGGACACAAAGCACATAAGTCACACATTTCAGAGATTTGAAGGGCAACGTTATGAAGTAAGTGATATCAAGTAGCCTAAACTATCTCAGAAGAATGGAATGTGCATGGGGACGATGCTCTGAAATGGTCATTTCAGGGAAGAGAGGAGTGTTCTGACCCAGGCCCAGTGACAGTCAATAACAAAGACCAAAATGAGTTTTCATCTGATGCAGCGACAGATGGGCCCACTCAGTGGGAAGCGTCCTTCTCGGAGCTGAGTGGGGCAGCGGCTAGAGAAGGTCCGTTGTAATGGGGATTTAGAGTCAGGTTTCCTGACTCTGTTAGAAATATATCTCTAATAGACACTACAATAAGCACTTTAAATAAGTAATAAATCAATACTATGTTCAAATAAAGGCACAATAAAGTTGCTGGTGGGAAAGTAGTGTATAGATTAACCAAATGCTACAGGTAGTTGCAATGATAGCAAATGCTCGCCAGGCTCTTGCAGGGTGTGAAGTCCTCACAGAACCTGCAGGGGGAGCTGCTATTCTCTCCTCACTTCACAGGCAAGGAAACTGAGGCACAGAATGAGAGAAAAGAACCTGTCTGAGGTCCAATACCTACAAGTAGTACAGCCAGGATTTGAACCAATGAAGGCAAACCTTACACACCAGCAGACAAATGCCTCTATAGTGGGAGGGAAAGGTGAAGACAATTTGAATTCAGTTTGACAAATTAGCTAAGTTTACCCCCCACCCACCCCTGCCAAAGCAAAAAAAAGTCATTACAACAACTGTAATTTATTTTTAAATTCTTCATCACAGACAGTGATTGAAAAGCGTATGGTCATTGGTTAAGCTACATTCCGGAAACGATGGTCTGACCTCACGAGGAGTTGACACTCAGGAGGCAGTCACTCGGAATTATTCTCAGAGGCCGCACTTCAGAGTTGCTACCCTAAGACTTGTTCCTTCCTGTAACAGGAGAGCCTTTGTTAACTCGGAATCGTGAATCTTAGAAATGGGTAATTCATTAGTAGAGGGGTTTTCTTTTAATTAGCTCAGTAGCTGTTAAACATAAACTGTCATTTGAGGTTGTATCAGAAGTAGCTAACATGTGGACCAGCTAAAACATTTTAGAAAAGCATTTCGTCCTTGCAAGGGTATGCGTAACAGTATAGAAACCTTGCAGCAAGTACCCGCAGTCTGCGTCCTCTGGGATCCTGTGTCTGAAGGCCACCAGCTATCAACTCGAAGTGTCGTAGAATTTGCTGTGTTGTCCTCCACACGTGACCCTTCCATGCCAGCTATGCGGAGAGCACACCAGAAGAATGCTGGGGCTCGCAAGAGAAATGTGTGAATGGTTTGGTACCTCATAACACGAGATGAAGAGGTGGAGCAGTATTGAAAGTTGTGACAAAGTTGGCTCTGCGATCCGGTTTCGTTATTATCTGGCCCTGAGATTATGGAGGAAGTCACCAGTCCTCACCCACTCCTAACTATTTCTGGCTGCCCTTATCTACTAACATGCACGGGAGATTCATGTGTGACAGTGCTATTCTTTTACCCATCTGCTGTATAATCAAGTTCCTGAACCTCCTTGGCTCCAGTTGTATCTTAGGGAACCGACTTCTGAAAACACATGAACCAGCTACGTGTTATCTCCTGCCAACTGTTTGTGGGTGAGCTTTGGTGGGTGAAAGGCACCGTGGGAAGAGTGTCCAGAGGAGAATTCTTCCCACAGCATGCTGAGCACATGGGTGGGAGAAGGCCCTGTATCCTTACCAGCCTTGCAATGGCAGTCCTTTGAAGACAGGAAGAGGCAGTGGGCCTGCGGAAATCCCGGGTCACCACAAAGCCAGACAAAGAAACAGGTGGACGCAGTCGCCATGTGGGCAGGAGAGGCAGGTGGCCGTCAGAGCTCCTGACAGAGAGGAAGCGATCTTGGAGCCTGGGAATGATAGCAATGGGCAGCAGACAAGAGCATTCCTGTGTCCGTGTAACTAGAAAAACGCCAGCCTTGACACGCAGAAACACGCCTCGAATGGCTACCAGGAAAAGACGTGGCCTGCCGCTGTCTCCATGTCTGTATGTTGTGAGGGAGGTTAAGCCATTGATGTTGATATGACATGAACCTCATCTCACAGAATCGAGCTGGGGGCCCTGCTCTCCGTGTAATGGAAGTGTCGCACTGTTGTTCCTCTGGCACTTCCCACCGGCCTCTCCCCTGGAGTGGGAACCCCCAGAGAGAGATCGATCACACCACCAGATTTGGCATCAAAACCCAGACCCAATAGTGCCATCTAGAAAACTGATCAAATGAATGACTTAGTTTCTCATGCTGTTTCAAACGTTTATCACTTTGTGTGGCTTTATGGATATTTGGGGGGAAGGGAAAGCAGGTCAGACACCATATTAGCTACCAGGAGACGCCAAAAATAGCTGTCCTGGAGCCGGGGAAGGGGAAGGGGAAGGCCCCTGTGCTGTGCTCTTGTTCAGCTGGCAAGTGCCCCTGGCTCTGTCCAGCCTGGCACGGCACTCCCCATCACACCAGGAATACCTGCAATCTGGGAGGAGGTGTCCAGTCCACAATTCGGGCAACAGGCAGTCTTGTCACTTGTTTAATCACAATTAAAATGCATTTCCTAGTTCTGAGAAAAATTGACATCTTCTTGGATATTCCTATGCACATGTATATTCATGAAAATATGTACTGCATATGTAATTTCCATATATATTTTTATCATGTATGTCAGTTTGTGGAAGTGTTATTGCGTGATATGAGGTGTTTTAAGAACTGAACAGTTAACACTGTCACAAGAATAAGCAGATTTTTCTGTTATTTTCTTTCTTGTTTGAAGATCATGTTCATTTCATGATGTTAAAATACTACTTTTTCTTAATTCATTAAAAATCAGTGGGAAAGTTTTCCAAAACTTTTTATTTTATAAAATTAAAACATTGTGGAGTAAGTATTAGAGTTAAATCCTACTAGAAGCGCAAATCTGAGAAAAGTGGAAAGTGAGAGAACATTTCTTTATTATCTATTTCTTCCATGGGTGTTTCTCATAAAAGGAAAAAATTCTAGCAATAATCCTGATAATGTGTGTAGAATTAATATTAGGTGCACCAAAATAATTTTTCAGCAGAGAATAACATAAACATTTTAAATTATTTTGCAAAGGCAGCCTAAATGCTATCCAAATAAAGCCAACAAATCAAATGAATCTATTGATGAACTATATGAACAGAATTAGAAAGCAATTTTATATGTTCTTGCCTTCATTCTTTTGTCAGAGCTGGAAATAACCTGCTCAGATCCTTCTTACTCACTGCAGATGGTTTTCCTCCAACACCATGAAATTCTTCCTCCAAGCTGTTTTCCTCCAGCTTGCATTTCAGCGGTGAGCAGTTCATTGGAGTTTTTATGACTTCTCGAAAGCACTCTGGGAATGTTTCGCAGTAGTGGATATTGGGTCAGCTTTGACAGCCTTGTAATAGAGGAGGCAGAATATTACCATGTATTTGCCACTTTTATAAACTTGTTAAGGGCTGAAAAATCTTTGGAACACAAAACACTGATTCACTACAATAACTTCTTGCTTTCCTTATGGAAGCATTGCATATGGACATACGTTGTTAGCATTCGCCTGTTTGTGCCAGAGTCACTTAATATTGCAACTTTGCAATGCAATTCGGTGTCCAACAAAACGATGAGAGATGGTGGTCGGAAGAGAATTACTGTCACAAAAGTTAATCTGAATACTTTGGAAATGATAAGTAATAGAAATGTTCTTGTAAACAAATTGCTTATAAAACAGGTATGGGGGACACGACCCTTAAATATTGGCAGGGACACTGTAAAAAGTCCTAATGATTCTCTACTCAGATGGCACTGCTTTATGGACGCCTTTAAGTCCGTGCTGCACATAAGAAAAAGCAAACCTGAAGTCGTCAACATAACATAAATTCAGCAATGTCAAATCAGTGTTTGGTGGGTTGTTTTGTAATATTTTGCTTGGTTTTTGTTTTGTTTTCCCTGGTAATAACCTATCTGAATAATGACAGCAGACTTGGTCATAATGAGAACAACAGAAAGTTTTCTCTAATGTGGACCAAAAATATGTTGAAATACTAATCTTTCTAAATGTTTACCGAAACAGTTATAAGGAATTTTGACAATATGTTACTTTAATGTTGTAATGGCAAAGATTATTTAGATGATGAAAGCCAGTGCTACTGAGTGGTTGTGAATCATTTATCTTCTATTCACCGTTTCATTTCTCTGAGAAAGTACACTCCTATTAAGATGGCCAACTTCCAAAACATACATGTTTCTTGTGCTCAATTGAGTTTGTAAAAGTCTAAGAATCGAAATATGGCATTTTCCAAAAATATATTATCAAAATGATAGAATCAGGGTGCATCTGTCAGAGTATTTCCTATGTTTTGTCAGGTATTTACTATATTTTTAATTAAGTAAATTAGAATTTCAAAAATTCTATGGCCAGCAGTGTATGAGCATTGATTATATGCATACCAGAAAACAGTAGCTGTACCTAAGCCACCTCTGCACTGAACCACTTATTTAGCAAACATTCAGTGAGTGTGATGTGCCCATCAGACTCTTCTCAAGAAAGTGGTCACAAAAGGAGCCTGCTGCTCGCTGCCCTCCAGAAGTCAGGTGTGTTCCAAGTAAGCAGCCCACTCGGATGTCGCGTGTGTAAATGAGAGCGTGTTAATAACAGGGCAAAAGAGGAAACAGGCAAAGGTAAATGACATGACAGAAACAGAGCTCAGCTCTCAAGCCTGCAGCCTTACCGTCGCCGGTTCGCACAAGGGGAGAAACACCAGCAGGTGTATTCATGCTTGGCTGCTAATGAACATACGGGGTCTGTCCAGAAGGTATCCAGCCTTGTAATATGAAAAACAGAGACATTTATTAAAGAAGATAAAAGACACAAGAAACATTTACACAGGACAATGACGCCTCAGTCCCCTTCAAAGTAGGCACATTGGGACCTCACACAGTTCTTCCAATCCCCATCAACTTCCCCGTCGTATTTTCCTGAATCTTGTCAATGGTCTGAAATCTCTTCTTTTTCAAAGGTGATTTTAGTTTTAGGAAAAAACAGAAGTTGCAGGGCATCAAATCTGGGCTGTAGGCAAGCCTGAGTCACCTGGGTGATTTGATGTTGCACCAAAAAAACTCTATAGGAGACGTGATGCATGAGTGGGCACGTTCTTGTGAAGAAGCTGCCAATCACCGGTTGCCCATAGCTGTGGCCTTGAATCATCTGAATAGTTTCCATGAAGGAATGTTCAAGCTTAACACAAAATTTGGTGCAGATTCATTGCTTTACTTGCTCAAAGATATTGAATGTGATGGCCACACAGTACATACGCTCACTCAGTGGCATCTACCACCCCCACTGACTAGTACAGTGAAGTCATCATTGTTCATACATGCACATTCCAGTCTGCTCTCCTTGGCTGCCAGATTACATCAATGTCATGGAATCCATTCTTGTTATATTAACAATGGCTGCACTTTTCCTGGACAGACCTTGTGTACCATTGTCAGTTACTCCTTTTTTTAGCTTCTCCCCTTCCTCCTCCTCCCCCTCTTCCTCCTCCTCCTCTTTCTACTTATTCTTTTTGGTAACCTTTGTGATTATTTTAATCTTACCCAAAGACCAGTTCTGTTTTTTGTTTGTTTGTTTGTTTTTAATGTACAAGAAATAACCAAATACCCATTACTTATTTTTATCCCCTTTAATTTAAAGCAATAAGATATGATTGACAGTGTACTATATTCTTTATTTGGTCAATGTAAGAGCAGGATGTTCTCTACTCAAAATATATACTCTTTGGAATGTAATGAACAAACCAAACAAATAAGCAAAATAGAACCAGAAGCATGGAAGCAAGGAACAGACTGACAGCGACCAGAGGGGAGGGGGGAGGGGGACAACAGGGGAAAGAAGGGAAAGGCCTAGTCAAGGAACATGTGTACAGGACCCATGGACATGGACAGCAGTGTGAGGACTGACTGTGGGAGTGGGTGGGGCAGGGCAGAGCAGTGGGGGAAAATTGGGACAACTATAATAGAACAACAATAAAAAAAAAAACCTAGTAATAAAAAAGTATACTCTTTATTTAGGCTACTATGTACTCTTAAATACTAATTTCTTTATTATTCAAAGTACTTAAATCTAGCCAGGCAATTTATTTTTAACCAGAGTGAGGGGCACATGTGTCCAAATTATTGTATTAAAATCACTTTTCCAAACTATATTTCTGGCTTTGAATCATGGAAAAAATTAAGAAAATTAGAATGTGTTATAGAGAAAGGGCAACTGTATTTCATAACATTAATCACCAGAGTACAAGTTAGATTTACCTCTGTATTTTAGAAATAGCATTAAATACTAAAATGTTTCATTATTTTTAAAATGTTAATGTTAAATGTCAAACCTGGTTGTTGCACACATAAAGTTTATGCATTTGACCCAAATTTCTTATTTGAATGGCTAAAAAGGGAAGACCAGGAAGAGAAATGATGACACTTTGTAAAAATGACTTACACTTTCATTTTATTAACAAAATAAATTTACTTACCATTTTATAGTAACATTATTATTAAAAATGATGCTATAATATAAAGTCCCAAAGACCAATATTTTATATTAGAGATTTCAGGTACTAAGCCCTGGATGACAATTCCTCCCCCATTACGTAGACTGAATCACAAAATCTACTGTTCTTTATGATGTCAGAAATAGCCTCAAATAGCCGCTATCACATAATAGGGATTGGTGCGGAGGATGCAGCCTGTGAGATGCTGTGGTACAAAGCCCATCCTTCGGAATGAGTGGTACTCGGGGCTCACGTTTCTGGTTCTGGTGGCTTAAGAAGGGAGGCCAGGAATAAACTGCACACTGAATCCTTCCTGTCCTTTCCTATAGCAAGGCCATGCCTTTCTTCTGAAATATAAGGAACCCCTAAGCCTGCTACCCAGAAATTACCAGGAAGGGAACTGCAGCCTCCGAACTGTGCGGTAGGGGCTTCCCATGACTTTGGATGCACGAGGGTACAGGCAGGACACGAGTAACGTCCCTGAATGAGTCGTCGCCAGAGACAGGATGGAGGGTCAGGGTCTCTCGGGACTCTCCCCTGCTCTGCCATTGCCCGTGAACTAGGCCTCCCGGCCCAGCCTGGCGGGGTTTCTGTAGGTGTGTTCGTGCTCCAAATGCAGATGAAAGAATCAGGTGAACGTATCAGGTTTCTCTGATAAAACATGGGCCTTGGCCTGGCTTTGTAGGCGGAGATAACCAGCCTGGTGCTTCCTGAGAGAGCCCCCGGGAACAATGCGCGCCTTGTGGGAAAGGCTGCGGGGAAAGTCCCCTCACCTTGGGGGAAAGGGGTATTCACAGGCAGGTATGCTGGAATTCACCAGTGCTTCAAAATATGTAGCTTTTCTGTCCTTTTAACTTCAATAAGCTGTGATGAGTTGAGAATGTTGTAACAGGCTAAGGTCAGTTTCCTCAAACCAGTAAAATTTGATAATTTTGAGAAAATAATTTAGACTTCTCTTCCCAAGAGTAAAATTTTATTATATTTTATAAACAATTCAGTTGTTAATGAAATGCAATATATTATTTAGGATGTTATTTGAGGTTTTTACTTTGTGAAGAAATATCTCTTCAGTAGTATGTGCACTGTAATATTATGATATAGATATAATACATCTAATTTAAAGCTATTTTCATTTATAAGCTAGTAGTATAACTGCATATAAAGAAATTTTAAAATTGAACTTTCCTCAGGAGAGAGTCAAATAATTTGAAATATAATTATTGAATTGTCTTTATTAGCAAGATCCTTAATTTTAACTGTCTCAGAAAAACAAATAACAACACAGCGCTTGAAATAAAGTTATTTATTACACCAACAGCAATAGAAAGTAAGCAAAGATCAAAAGATAAAGTACCACAGTTACTATATTGAAATTAAATATAAATTAAATTATAAAGATGATAGGAAATAAAATCTGTCTTAGAATTTTCTTTCTGCTCGGTGCGTGTCGAGAAAGCCTTGTTTGCTGCATGAATGTACATAGGACAGCAGTCTCTGTGTGTCTGGCGTGGGCATGTGTTGAGAATTTATTGTGCATTTGGAAGGTTTAAATTTTCTATTATGCTGTGATTGCTGTTCTTTTTCCTTTGGATTTTCGAGATTCCATCTCTGACACTGCCAATGGCTTACTCTCATTTGCTCCCCACTTCCCCAGAGGAGAGTGAGTGCTGCGTTCTGCTGTCCCAGAAAAACCCGCCGTCCTTGATATCCCCCCTTCCTTAGAGCTGTGCCTCCTTTCTGTCCTTGAAGGATTCCTCCTCCCAACAGAGCACATTCCTTTTCTGGATTTATGTCCTCAACTCTTTCCAGCCTCCCTTTACACACGCCTAGACTGATTCTTGTGCCATGTGCGCCCTTCCCTGCTACATGTCAGAGGTTCTTAATATAAAAGGCTGAGAAATGTGAAAAATATTAATGTGCATATGCATCTTTGCATTCTGGTATGTTTCTATTTCAAGGTTTAATAGATTAATAGGCATTTATTTGGTTCTGTCCAAAACATCCGTGCTTAGAAAACCCCTCTGGGTCAAAGGAGTCCATAACACTTATTTGTACTTCTGGTTTACTGGATTAATTCATTAAAATAAAACTGTCCCATTGTCTTGTGCAATCATAGCCCTTCTTGCCTAACAATGTTAGGCCAGTGGTCAGTGAGGACCAAATGTTTCTGTGGACATTTTGAATAGAATGAATTTTAATTCCTTAAGAATATGTAATATTTTCAGAAAGACAATAGCACAGAAGCTCAATAATGTAAAATCATTAAAAAATAGTATAAACAGGAATGGAAAGAGCTGAGGGGTGACCTATGGACTTGATGGGAAAGCCTGCACAAAAGTCCGCGGTGAAAACCCCCCCACTAAAACCGAAAAGGAGGGGACCAGGGGAGAGGCTGAAGTGAAACGTCCTGATTTTGCCACACTTAATGAAGGTGTGTGAGAAATAAAATAGTTTATACTGTTATCCTAAGTAAATATTTATTAACCCCTCTATAACAGTTCAATTTTTATTTAATTTCTAAATCACTTTATTTGATCATTAGTTTATTAGTTAATAGCAATATTTGGGCTCCCTTTTGCCATCATAGTATTTTTTCAGTCTTCAGTGTTTGATTTGTTTTATATCTTTCTCAATACAGATGTTCTCTTCTTGGGTTGTTTGAGGTGTGTGTAAGGATGATAAGAGCACATGTGTGTCCACGTGGGTCTGTGTGTATGCACACACTAACACACCAATGTTTTATTTTCATTTGTAATTCTTCCCTGGAGGTAATCCTGGTGTCACTTATGCACCGTGTTCGTTCCAGCCACAGCCGAAAAAGAGAAGCAGGAAGCAGAAAGTCATGCTCTCTCTTTTAACACACTCCTCCTAAACTCACATTTTTACCTACACCACAGTGTGGCTAACTTAGTTATTTTCTCCCACCTGGATTTGAAGGGAACCGAGAGACACAACCTTTTCCCAGCAGTCATGTGTCCAGCTATAGTTCTGAGGTGCAGCTGCTGCAGACAAAGGGAGAAGAGATCGAAAAGTAATGGGCAAGCACCATGTATTATAATAGTCTGCACATTAATCTGCTTTTAATTTAATAATTAAAGTTTTTACAAACTTTCCTAATTTGCATTCATTTAATCATCTCAATATAAAACAGAACAATAATATTTGATCCTTCTGACAAAAGATTTTACAGTTCTGCTTTTTTCTTTCTATCCTCAACCCTTTCAACTTGCTCATTTGTTTCTGAAAGCATCTAAGTTCACCAACGTATGGTTTTTTTCATTTCTCTCTTTATCGTGTTTCTTTTAGAACAGGTCACACCTCCTTCAGTGTGGACACTCTGAGTCCTGGGTGGACATAAATCTCAGCTGAGGGAGGTTTTGATTGGAAATCAAACCTGGTAGATAAAGACAGAAATAAACAACCCAACCAAGTATGTGTGTTTCTTGTCCTCACTGGGCTCCCCTCAGAGCAAGAGTGGGGTCTGTGAGTTAGGCTGAAGGCCCCTCGATCAAACAAAACCATCGAGGAAATAAAACCTCCCCTGAGCACCTGCATCTGAGGGGCCCTTCAGGTTCAGAAACCTTTTCCCTGCCTGCTAGTTAGACCTCAGAGGGTTGCTTTTTCTGTGGTTTAAAGATGCAGAGTTTGCAACATCGGTCTTAAATTCTTGTCATTATTGGTTACATAAACACTTATTTACACATTTCTAAATGTTTTAATCCTCACTTTAAAAACAATCATCGCATAGAAGGAATTTTCTCCTGTTTTCCCTTCTAGTGGCCGGGTGTGTCTCCACACTGTCCCCAGAGGTTGTAGAGCAGAGCATTTGTATTTGCAAATGTGGGGTAGTGTTTGAAACGACATTACTCGATTTCAGTGACAGTTTTGTAAATACTGTATGGCTTTCCTTAGGCATTTATCATACGAACAGAGAGATTTGAATTTAACTTGATTTTAGGGAATAGTTTTTTAAAAGTGTTTAATGTCATTCTTAGCTCTCTTCCTCATTGTGGGTGATGGACTTGCCTTCTCGAAAAGTGCCCTCGCCTTTCACAGCTCAATGCCAGTGATGCACCCCAGAGCAGTGCAGTGCGTTCTCCAGGCCGGGGAGCCCGCCCAGCTCAGATCTGATGTGGTCTCAGGAGGCGGATCCGCTCGTGTCTCTGGTTACTCATTCTGACCCTGTGCTTGTGCTTCTTGTTTTCCTCAGTTGTCACTTAGATTTCTCAGGCCAGTTTTCTATGGACACCCTCTTCTCTCGTATTTTTCATTTTGATTTTTCTTATAGAGCCTGGACATGCATTGTGAGTCAATTTTATTTACTGTTCACTTGAATTTCTTCTACTTTAAATCTGCTTTTTACTCTTTCCAGTGACCATTTCATTGGGCAATTATTTCCCATTGAATTTTGTACGTCTTATCCAGGCCTGTCCTCGTTTAGCAGAACTAAAGCCTTCTGTTGTATGACGAAGAATAGGAAACAAATGTGCCCTACATTTCCTATTGTGTCGTGCACTAAATGCATTTCAGGGGAGGATTTTCCTCTGAGTCAGCACCGTTTGCTCCTCTCTTCCTTGTGTCTCATAATGCCTTCTGGTACATCAGTTGACATTCTGTATTAACTCCTGTTAGAACTTGATTTGTTAATATTTATTCATGCCGTGAGAATGGCTGATGCATCTTGTTTCAACATCCATCCCCGGGATCTTATTGCATGGGAAGGGAATGGTTCGTGCCCAGTGCTGGGGTGAGCAAGGATGTGGGTTTTCAGTTCCTGGTCCCCAGTGGCCTCCTGGCTGCTGGCAGAGCCCCCGGTTGAGCTGAGCCCAGAGGGGAGAGCACATGGAAAGTGTAGCACAATGGCGTCCACAGGGTGGCACTTAGCAAATCTAGTTTCCTTAGGAAGTCTGTGTGCCTCTTCAGACTGTTCAGTATATACAAGACCTATTCAAAAACAGTTAAAAAATGCATTTCCTTAGGCCTGCGGTCACGGTTCAGAGAGTGATGAGGAGCAGGCCAGGGGTTGTCGGTGTGCTCCCAGGACGTACCTCACAGGTCGTGCAGCTGTGACTAAGCCCGAAGGGCAAGCCAGCCACGTTAGTGCTGGCGATTGCTCCCTGCGTGGCTCTGCTGCTCAGCGTCAGCTGGAGGAAGCGGTTCAGGTGACAAGCCTGGGGAGAGAGCTGTGAGACCTCCGTGCCAGAGGCCAGGGCACGGCCTGTCCGGGGAACCTGGGAATGACTATTCCTAGTTTACTGTGGTCAAGCAAAGGGTCGTGGAATAGAGGGATGGTTTTTAACTCTAATTAGACGTCTGCATAAACACCGACACACTCCGAAATGGGTTCACTTCTTCTCACCACAAAGATGCCAACCTGTCTTTCATTTCCAAATAAATTAAGGGCTGTTATATTAACAAGTTTAAAAAGAATGAAGCAGCAGGGCCAGCACCGCTGCCAGTGGCACTGACCGCCCCCCACCGTTCCCCTCAGGGTACGGTGGGCAGGGACTGCTCTGGGACCCCTCCCTCCAGGACCTACAGCAGAACAGCCAGGAGCAGGGCTTCTGGGCAAACAAAGGCTGCGTCTGAAGATGTCGCTGGGCCTGGCGGGAGCGAAAGCTGCTCGCTCCTGGGCAGGGAGAAGGAAAAGGAGCCAGCACATATTGAAGAGTTTGAAATCCGCGCACATGCACGAGGCCCAGTCCGGAGGAGAACTAAAGGTGGGGGGCGGGGGAGAGCCTAGAAACGGAATGGGGAGGAACGTCAGCGAGATTGGGGATGCAGCCGGGGACCAAGGAAAAGCTAACCAGAGACCAGAGAGCACAGAGGAAGAAAGCGCACAGAATTCTATCCGTGCGCTCGTGCACCCGGAGCTGAGCTTCCATCTGCTCCTGCCTGCTAAGGCGTTGGCCTGGTGGCTCCCGGCGCTGCTGTACAACGCTCGACATGTACTGCTTGGTCTCAATTTTTATCATTGAGGGAATCACCAAAAGAATATGAAGAGTTTCAGATTAAAATACGGTGGGACATTTTTAGAGAAATGAAGAAAATGCCCTTGAACATGAAAACCACCTTTGAGACAAGGTGTGCCCACGCACAGATTCGGCTTGCTGAAGAGGGCGGGCTGGAGTCTCATGGTGGAACTCAAACTGCCCGCCTTGTGCACGGGGATGGGCCTGCGAATGGTTCCAGAGTGAGCCACAATCGTATAGTACTATTATGGTTAATAATAATACTTAGCACATTGCATGCATTCAGCATACCAGGTTGTCATGGGCGTGTTACAGGCACTCTCCTGTCAGGTTTCTAGTGATTGTTTTGAGCTAATTATTACTACTCCTGTTTCACTGGTAAGGAAAACCCTCCGATGTTCACCAAGAGCTGTGATTGCCCCAGATAGCTGAGCTATATGATGGAGCTGGGATGTTAGGTAGGTGTTTCTGAATCCAAAGGGCATGATTTCTGCCCTGACCAGGGTAGCTCAGTTTGTCAGGCATGGTCCCACAGAGCGAAGCATCGCTGGTTCGATTCCCAGTCAGAGCACATGCCTGGGTTGCTGGTTTGGTCCCCTAATAGGGCACTTACGAGAGGCGGCCCATAGATGATTCTCTTGCACATCGATGTTTCTCTCCCTCTCTTTTCTCCCTCCCATCCCCTCTCTCAAGAAATAAATAAATAAAATCTTAAAATAAAAATAAAGGCCACGGTTTCTCTACGATAGCATGACCGAAAGTCAGGGGAGTCCCTTCAGTTCATCGGATCTGAGGTAGGCGCAAAGCCTGTCCAAAGCCTTTTGTATCCCGAGTATCCAGGATACCCTACACCACAGTGGAAACTTTGAGAGAAGGATCATAAACACCCCTCACTTCACACATCCCCAAATGCCACTCCGACCACCTGGAAAACAGCTCAGCCGCTCCCGCAGGGCCATACATGGCAAGCTTCTCTCTGGAAACTCTTTCCCATGCCATCTGCGCTCGGGAGGGGCTCTGGAATGGGCGGCGGGCAGGGGCGATGCCTCGTCTGAGCCAGCCCCAAGCCGGCCCACAGGCGACAGGAAAAACATGGGGGAGGGCTGGTGCAGTCAGCGCGGCAGAGATCATCACGGCTGCCCCGAAGGCCGCGTGTCAGTTTGTTCCTGCCACCGAAGTACAGGAAGAACAAGCCTCTACTTCTTAAGGAAGGGAAACCCTAGCACAAAGAACTGGCTGAGAGCAAGGCCGGCCAGCAAGGAGGAAGAGGGAAAGTGGAAACCAGAAGGGGAAAGACAGATCGCCCAGTATGCGCAGGGGAAGGGCGAGTTCTCTTAGGGTTGCAGAACCACCCGCAGTGCCCTGGGAGCTATGTGGCCTTGCAAGTCTAACGTCACCCCCAAGGTCACCTTCCACTGCTAGCCAGTCAAAACAGAGATGCCAATAGCTCCATTTTGTGACTGGGCTTTTTTCCCCATTTAATTCTTTTAAATATGACTTGCTTTGAGTATGTTTTTACTTAACCACTGCTAATTCACCAATTTTACAGTTTCATGAATTCTTCCAGAGGCAATACATTAGTATCTCATCAGATTCTTCCCTCTCCCTCAAAGTACTGAGTGAACAAATGAAATTTGCTCAGTTATGGCATGAATTAACAAACGGGCCTGTTACATTTAAAAGGAATAACTGCATGGAGGCAAGAATAAAGCACCTTTTTTTGTTGGTTTGTTTCCGATTGCCCATTTGATTTTTTCCAGTGGGTTTTTTTCCCTGTCGGTGGATGAAAATTCAAGAACGACCTCCGACATTTCTGGTCGTACATAGGCAATGCAATTTCCTGTTCTCGGTTCTGCTTCTAATACATGTACAAATTCAGTTTCAAGTGCCCGGATTTGAGAATTCCTATTTCAGGGCAATGAGATAGAACCTGAAGAAACATCACTTCTACTTTTGCATAAAGAAAAACCTGCAAATGTGAACAAACAACGTTACTTGCACCCATTAGAAAAATGAGCTTCCAGGAGACCCAAACAGTCTGAAATCTGAAGGACAAATATTTGCAGTGAGAACCAGAACCTGGTCTGTCATAATTGTTTATGTAAATTTATATTTCATATGTATACATGTTCTTTAAACATGTATATTAATGTTATAGGTGTATATGGTGTGTACATAAAGCTACATGATATATAATACATGTGTCTATATGACATATTATAGATACACATAAAATGTGTTATATGCTACACACGTGTATGTTATATATGAAAAGTTTTCACATATATACACATACATATATGCTGTATAGGCTAATGTATGCATGATATATACATATATCATGTGTATATAAAATTTAATACATAGTATATATACACACTTAGATGCTTAGTATAGTTATACATTTATAATTATAAATTTAGTATATGTAATTTTGTTTCATATTGTTATTTATTACTCTTATTAGATATTTAACACTAACCTTCACTTTTGTCATCTTCTTTCATTCAAATATTATAAATTGAAAACAGCCAAGAATTCAGCTATTTAAATACATTGTCATGAAACTTTCTTTGTGGTATAAATCTCCCCCCCCCCAAGAGAGTGAGGAGGGCGGTGTCTCTGCTGGCCTTTCTGTCTGGGCTGTCTCAGCAACAGGAAGGGAGACTCCTGCAGGCGCAGTCAGCAATGAAGACTTGGACATGTTTCCTGTGTTGGTTTCTTTATTGTGTCAAGGGCTTTATTCGGAAACAGTGGGACCTGAAGACAATTTCTTGCCCCTTTGAAGAGAGTAGATTCTGAGACTAAAGAGCATACAGAAAAGAAATCCTAATTTATTTTTATTTTAAGAAGCAGGGTTTTTTTTCCTTATCGCAAACGTACACACACAAAGGCATGTGCTTAAATAAATATTTGGCAATTTTTCTGGAGGGTGATTCCCATATTTGCATTACTATTCTGTTCTTCCTGTTCTTTGTATGAGAATTAAACTAAAAGTCAAGTCAAAGAAAGGGAATTTTGCCTATTAATTTTAATTCTTTTTTTATCCCTGCTCACATTTCCAGCTAGATGCTCCCATGCTTACTCCTCGTGAGTGATCGGAAACTCACTCCAGACTGTGCATGGGCCGGGAGTTTCTGGTTTAGACGTGGGGGAAGGAGGCATGAAGGTGTTCGTCCGTCTCCTCCGCTTTGGTGGAATTCCAAGACAGACAGAGAGGGGGCGGACTGGAAAGAAAACTCTGCATGTGATTAATAACAAATTGCTCCGTGAAGGTTTTATAGTTGGCTGAATTTTTCAACTGGTGTGCCACCCGAATTTTTAAAACGTGCAATACCTAGCTATTTAGTCAGGGGCACGGACCTCTTTTCCCTTGGATTGTCAGATAAAAAAATGACAACAGCCAGCACAGCAAGAGCCGCCTGGGGCGAGCACCCCATCTTGAGCCATAAATATGTAGGACATGCAGCAGCGTTGCATCTCATTGGTCACGACGCATAATAAATTGCATCTGATTGGTTAATTCTTGGTACCAGAAATCCTTATATACTACTCATGGCATCTGATTTTTTAAAAAGTCACTTTGGAGCAAAAAGGGTAGGGAACTACTATTATTATTTCTTTTTGCAAGTCAAAATTATACCTATTTTTGTCAGGTCAGCAAAAAATATATTTTCATGTGTGCCGTAGAATCTTAGTAATTAGTTTTTGTGTGCCATGAGGAGAAAGGGTTGAAAATGGCTGTTTTGTAGAAATCAAAAACAAGAAATGAAATAAACTAGGCTCATAAACTAGATTTAAAGGTTTACATGGTCTCCTACGGTTGGTAGAAAATTGGTTTTTCTAAGCAATGCTGAGACTTTATTATAAGGTTGCAGAAAGCTCATTAGGCAAGAAATTATTAGAATCTCTTTTTGGTTTATAGCAATTAACTGTTTGAATGCAGCCTTATTTGTTTTTAGCAATTAACTTTGTGGGAAAGTCCCCTGTTACATTATCTTTGGAGAATATCCACAAAACTACCAGCAATTTTTTCTCCTATAACTAAGTCTTTGTTATTTCTTTGGCCCTGCGGGGTTGCTGTTACAGAATATTTTTTTCCATGTAGGAAGGCCAAGTTCCCCCGGTCGCTGCAGTGAGAGACTGGAAGGAGGGATTATGAGGGATTATACCGCATACGCGTTTTGCTGCCTCTGGTGGGTTAGCAGTCACAGGCAGCAGGTGTCTTCATTAGTTTGCAGCCGTGGACTCCCAGGAACCGAAGGTGATTCTGGACAAGCTCCCCACTACCCCTGTTTCTTTTCCTTTTTCTTTTTTGCCATTCCGGCCCCCGAAAGACTGGGCTGTCACAGACCAGAGAAGGACAGGAGGCGAGGTAATGTCCTCCCAGCTGGGAACCTGGGGAGCCCACCAGCCCGTGGCCAGCGGACTTTGGAAAGGAGAGGAAGGTGGCAGATACTGTCCTGCTTTTACTTTTAAACCTTTGATTGAAAGTGGAAACTTTCCCGAGTTTAGAATATTCCCTTTCCCGAATGTAGGAGAAAACATGGCTGCCTCAGAAGGGCAGTTATCCTACGGACAGCCTCTGTTTACTTTTCAAGCAGAGTGGCTCTGCTCACCTTTAAAACATACATTTTTTCACAGACATAAATCAAGTTATTACTGAGCCTGTCCTCTGAGACTCCAATCACCTTAATGTTTCAAACAAAATTTAAGGAATTATTTTAGTGTAACTTCTGCCAGTGGACAGACTCAAAATTTATTAAAAGCACAAAATGTTCAGATACATTTGATTCTAAGCACTTTAAAAATGATATGGAAAGTCGTAATCTTTTTTTGAAAATCCTCACCCTAGGATATGGTTATTAATTTTAGAGAGAGAGGAATGAGGGAGGGGAAACATCAGTCTGTTGTCTCCCACAGGTGCCCCAACTAGAGATCGAACCCACAAACTAGGCAAGTGCCTTGTTCCAGAATCAAACCCACAACCTTTGGTGTACAGGAGAAAACTCCAATCAACCTGGCCAGGGCCTTAATCATTTCATATATCAAGTATATACCTCCTGACAAACAGCTTCGGGCATACTGCTGGGCCCTGTTGGTGATGGACTGTCTGACCGTGGGACACCAAGCGACCATGATCCCAGCCAGCCCTGCTCCCTGACACTGGGCCCCGTGGGCCCACCAGAACATAAGCAGGAAGCCCCACAACAGCCAGTGCCAGGTGGAAGTGGAACGGTCCGTGTGGCGCACACAGGCAAGCCGTGGGAGCAAGACGCCTGGGCCCTCCGCGCCCCACTGCTGCTGCACAGCCTGCCCCTCAGCTTGTGCCTGTAACTGCACTGAGGTCTTTCACAGCCGTCTGGGAAAGGAAGAAAAGCCAGGTCATTTAGTGGACGGGGTGACCTGGCATGCACGTACAAGCCAAAAATGGACAGTGCTGCATGACAGCCTCATTCTAAAAGACAGTGGCGAAGAAAAATCCACCCCGAGGGCCAACCATTGGGTGGCACCCCTGGTCATGTATTTTGTGTGAATAGAAAAGTAGCCCAAGGTTAGAATGTATGTGGCCTGGCTGGATCATCATTGTTTTAGTTCATATAACTTTTATCAGATATAAATATAACAAAGAACATTGGTTATTTTAATATCTAGGCTTACCCACCATTTCATGTTGAGGGAGAGCTAAATTGACTGTCTGGTTTAAGAGCTGATGTTATTTCCCTCTACACCACAGCACCCTTCCCATCCTTCCCAACGTTGAGGATGCATCCCAGAAAACCAGGCCAGTACACATTCCCCTCCTCCAATGTCAGGTTCCTTGTTAGTCTAAGGATAAAACTGCAAAGTTTGAGGTTACTTCCCTTCCTTCCTCCCTCCTCCCTCCCTCCCTCCCTCCCTTCCCTCCTTCCTTCCCTCCTTCCCTTCTTTCTCTCTCTTTCTTATTTTTCTCCCTACATCCAACCAACATTTGACCATCTATTCAGTGCTAAAAACCTTGTTACACTGGACAAATTATTTTTTCTAAATAGGTCCCATTCGGATTTGGAAATGAATCATAGGACTTGGAAACACAGCACTGTGCATTATACCGTCACTCACAGGAATGCATTGCTCCCTCGTGCAGCAGTCAGATTGTCATCTTAATGAGCCATCCACGTTACAAGTTATTTGTAATAGCAGAATTGCTGTTATTTGTGCAGCTACTCTCCACAAGATTTTCTTGCAGTGATTGTTGGAAAGTGTTATTAACTTTAAGGGATCTAATGATCAGGAAAAAATGAGGATTGGTAAGTGTTGCTCATTATTGGTGTTTTGCTTTGAGTGTACAATAATATTATTACTTGTTGCCCTCTCACTACATGCAAAGTAGTTAGGAATTTGTTATTTCTGTTTTACAAGCGAGGAAGCTCGGACCCACACAAACTCAGCACTTCCCTGAGATTGCACAGCTTACAATACGGTAGAGCTGAGATTCAGCCTCTGTGGACTTTGCCAGATCCTGCGCCCTCACCCACTCTCCCGTTTAGCCCTGGTAAAGTGAGATCAAATGGACTATGGATTAACCTAAAGCAGTTTTCAGAATAATAAAGTATATTCTCATCCAAGGCCTAATTATCCACATAGTTCCAAATCGCAATGTTGAAACAGATGGTGTAACTCTAAGATAATGAATGTCCTCTTGTACTTGTAAATTTGTAATTAGGACAAAGACTAAATATATTGTTCGTACATGTACTTTCAAAAGGCCCGCGATATGATTAGGTTGTTTTCCTGTCCTAATGAAATTGGGGCATTGAAAGGATTTATTGTGGCACATTGGTGAGTTTAGTAATTTGTCCTGAGTTGTTCCATATTTCTCTTGAGAATCTTAGTTTTATTTGTTTCGGGAGAGAATGAGAGTTTTCATCACACTGACCTAAGGAATATCATGTTTAATTTCCCTGAAGGGCAAAGTATCCTTGCCACACCAGTCACCGAAAGAACAGTCAGAAGATGAAGTGGCCGCTGGACCACGGCTTCAGCTGAGATCGGTGTAGGTGCCGTGAGGGTGAACCAAACACCTGAGTTCTCCAGGCACCCGTGGCTGCCTTCACCAAAACAGTGTCGGCTAGAAACCTGATCTACGTAAAAGCGAAGTACTTTGGCATTTTCATGGGAGTCAAGTAGTTTCTTAGCAATCCTTAGAGACATCCTGACTTACTTTCTGGTAGTTTTCTTCCGAAGCTGGTAATATATTGTTTCCAGGTGCACAAAATCTAATGCGTAAGGACTGAGTGCATCCACACACACACTCCAAAGGCAGGGAGGGATCCTGATTTTTGGGGCCATATACGAGGACCCATGCAAGACTATCGTGTTCCCTCTCTTTTGGCAGTTCTGGGGTTTCCGCACTCTCTTGACTCATATTTTGGAGTAGAATATTCTAAGGGGAGAATACTCTTGATAATAAAAGCCTTCTCAATATGACTCAAAGAACTTATAATAGAAGATATGAGAGACATGGATTGGTAATGGTCATATCAAATATATTGTACTGTTTGAAAATGGATCTTCATCTGCCTCAGGTGAGGTTGAGAAATTTGTAAACATGAATCTTTGCCAGACCTTCACAAACGTGTCCCGCTCCTCTGCTGGACCTGTGACGTCTGTGAAGGGTCTGGTCTACGTGGAACAGCCAGTCCCGGAGGCCGGACAGGCTTCCTGTCCTCCCCAGCCAGCGGCGGGGTCGGGCTCGGCACAGGCGCTGAGGCTCTGCGCATGCCAGCCCGACACATGGGCCCTGTTTACACTGAGTCCAGAGAAGACAGACTCATGAAATACGTGGCCCAACCCGAGTCATCTTTGTCCATTGTACCTTTTACTGAAATTGTGCGTCACATACAGATGAATTCTTGTCATTATAACTGGGGACACAAAACATTGGTAATAGCAGATGAGTGAATGCCAGTCAGTGACTATGTAATGGAGTATTTTCAGGGTGACTGGATAACTATAACCCCCTTAGAAACCTATCTGCGGATACTGGGGAGCCTTTGGTGTATGCATGCTGCCGTGTGTACGAAAGAACCCTTTTCGTCTCTGATCACTCTGGGGTGAACTCAGAAAATGCAGCCCCTTGACTTCTATCATCTACTGTTTATAACAAAGAAATGGCTTGCAAATGTTTAAAGAGTTTGCTTAGCTGAGCAGAAACATAAGCTTCCTGCTCCCTTACCGGGATCTACAACTTCAGTCTTTTCTGTTTGCCGACATGTCTGGTTGTTTGTTGTTCGGTTTCATTTGTTTGGTTTGCGGGCTCTTCTCTGAGCTACAGAGTTTTAAGTGTGGTTAGTCCAGAGTATTAGTTGCAACAATAGAGCATTGTTTTCTTCGAGGCCAGTCTTGTTCTGAAGTTAATTCCAAGCAGTGTCTATAAAGAAACAATTGTCATTCCAGGAGTGCTGGTTCGTGAGTATATTAAGGTTGAAGGTCCTGGGCACATCCTTTAAAGATAAACTCACAAAACTTTCACTCGTGCAAAACATCATTTTATGTCCACATTGTCTGTTCTCGTGTCAGAAGCAGAAAGCCAAGTTGGGTAAAAAACACAACTGTTCTAAATCAACAGAGTATACTTGACTTCAGAATCCGAGTTTTCTCAACCCATCAGCCAGAATTCTAGGAAAATATTTGTTACATATTGAACTGCTCTTTGGAATTTGGAATATGTCTTCAATTTTAAGCCAGCCCACCACTTACAATATTAATACGTGAACAGATGCTGCAAATATAACCATATAGACACTGAGAGATTTGGAAATAATTTCATAGAGTTAGAAGTAATACTGTTAACTTAGAAATGATACATTTTGGGGAAACAAAGATGTTTATTTTAAGTATAAAATAGATTTACTTTCTTTAAAATGTTTTGAAAATTGAATTCAGTAAAATTTGTCTTAAAACTGACTCCGTCACATATACTTTTTTCTTTATGCTGAAATCGTTATGCATATTCACCATTCACCAGGAGAAATGTAACATTATATCAACAGCTGTGCCTTCTGTTCTGTTGTTTGTTGTTTGCATAAGGAAATTTCTTTTGCAAAGAAGAGAATTTTTCTGTTAAGACTGCGCGTCACTCCCATAGAGGATCGTGTAGCCAACTATTGTGCTACCACGGTCACCTGCGGACCCAGGGACAGTGAGTGTGACGGGTGTCGGCTCGTTCTGGATATTCAGATGCATTTATTTGAGTTTCTCTCCCAGCTGTAAAGCAAATAGCCCTGCAACTTTTGATGAGAAAAAGGAATGCGCAAGAAAATGTTTCTTTCCCTGGCAGCTGAGCAGAGTGAAAAATTCCATTGCTTTCCCTTTATAACTCCTGAATCTCAGTATTTTTGTTGATTTTTCTTGCAATTATTTATGAAATATTTAATTTTGTCTTTGTTCCTCCCCAAGTTATATGTGTATATTCCATCTGTACTTGAGTACCAAGAAACCAAAAATGTGTGTAATTTTAAAGAGAGGATGATATTCATTTCCAATCACTATTTATTTACTTATGTCTATTTATCATAAGTAGTTTATTAAAAACTATTATCACTTGCACGTTCAGTATAAAGGTGTTTGTATAATAAACGCACCCAACCTTCTCCATCTGGAGAGTCCATGGGCCTCAAGGGGTGGTTCTCACTGGAGGTCCCTCCCCACTAGCTTTGGTGGGGAGGGCGTGGCCAGAAGGATGGGCAGGTCATAGTGCATCAGATATCCAAGCTGTTTTCTTCACTCAAAACTCTGTAG
The DNA here is from genome assembly GCA_004024845.1 of Tonatia bakeri. Classification (NCBI taxonomy): domain Eukaryota; kingdom Metazoa; phylum Chordata; class Mammalia; order Chiroptera; family Phyllostomidae; genus Tonatia; species Tonatia bakeri. The sequence goes on along the minus strand of PVIA01000585.1, from coordinate 224,349 downwards.
CAGATCTGGGAGGCCCCAAAGAGTTGGAGGCTGGCCAGGTGTCCTTCTTCTCAGTGGCCTCTCCAGGTGGCCAGCTTGACCTCCCCTGCAGCATGACAGTGAAGGGCGGTGAGAGTCATTGCAAACTCACAGCTCAGGACTCCCAAAAGGAGTGTTCCGAGAGAGCTGGGCAGAAGACTCAAAGCTGAAGTGAAGTAAAAATCGCAACTTACACTTTGACAAGCAGAGCAAATGGTAGAATTAGTCCTCTTAAAAACTCTCCCTCTTGTCCTGGCTGGCATGGCTCAGTGGACTGAGCGCTAGCCTGAAATCAAAGTGTTGCTGGTTTAATTCCCAGTCAGGGCACATGCCTGGGTTGTGGGTTGGGTCGGGTCCCATAGTTGGGGGTGTGCAAGAGGCAACTGATCAGTGTATCTCTCACACATCGATGTTTCTCTCTCTCTCTTTCTCTCTCTCTAACTAAATAAAATCTTTTAAAAAATCTTTCTCTCTAGGAAATCAGAGGTTATCCAAGAGACTTACATGATAAATAGTGAGTGTGCGTGTATACACACACAGATAGATAAGTAATGGGTGGAGACATTTGAAAACTGGAGACAGTTTTGACACCCATTTCTACCCCTTCTCGATCCCCAAAGGGGGATGGGTGCAGAGGAAATGAAAGGCTCCCGGAGACAGAAACGGCACTTCAGTGAGTGGCGTAGAGTACGTAGGAGAGCTCTGTGCCGTGGCTAGAAGAAAGTTTCCACTCAGGAAGTGGCTCTAGTCATTTCAGGAGTAATTAATTAGTTCATAAAATACTGTGCTCTTAAAGACATACCTATCTTAAAAAGCTTTGTGTTAAAGACTCATCAAACACCCCAACATAGACTACAGAAAATACGTTTATTTTTAAAAAGCTATTCATTTATCTAATATTTATTGAATGACTTCTTTATTCCAAGTAGGACACTTGGTAAGTAACACAAATGTCCTTCCCTTTTGGAGCTTGCCGCCCAGTGAGGAAGAAGATGATAGATAATCAATAAACCAGTCCTAACTTCCCCAGTGCCACGAAGACCCAGGTTCTCCTGAAAGCGTCATTACTATGGAGGTTGTTTTTACTGAGTGTGATCAAGGAAAACCTCAGAGGGGGTGATATTTTACCATACCTAGTAATCTGACAGTTGTCTAACAATGGTTAATTGAAATAAAAGTTTTTATGAGAGGAGAAACTATATGTTCAAAGGCTCTAACAAGAGAAATCTTGAGCACGTTTTAAGAGCCTGATGAGGTCCACTCAGCTGAAATGTGGAGGGGGGACATGAACTCAGACAAAAAAGATGGGTCAGACCCTTCCGTGTCCTGTACAGCGATGTCGGACATTTAGATGTTCTTGAAGATGAATTGAAAGAAAAAAGGAAAACTTTACGAAGATATCCGATTCGTGTTTTTAAAATATCATAATCCATTATTGTTTGGAGAACCAGCTGAATGCGAGTAATAGAGGGAAAAGGCGGAGACTTGAGCAGGTGCCTGGGGCTACGCCGGAAAGACAGAGGTCAGAGGTTGGAGGTCATTGGGGAGGGAGAGCTGGGAGGGGCTGACAGGCTGGCTGTGAGGGTGAACAAGAAAAGATGAAAGAACCATTCCTGGGAAAGTAGATTTTGGAACTGTAGGGATGGTGGCACCATTTGCTAACGTGAAATAGACAAGGCTTTAGTGGTAACTTGGAAATTCAGTTTCAGAATTTTAACTTTGAAACCCTAGTCTGCCATCCAAGGAAAATGTCAAGTACCTCATTCTCTGGACCATGGAAATAAACCTGGGCACCACTGAACCATGGATGGTCTTTAAATCCTCAGGATCAGGAGAGCTTAGTGTGGACAGGGTGACCCCAGGAGGGGCCTGGCCGGTCAGACGGAGAAGCGGAGGAAGACAATGGTGTTAGAGGACCCCAGAGAGCCAGTGCTCCCTGGGAGGGAGCAGGGAATCCTGCCAGATTCCGTCTGGGATCCAGAAACAGGAGGACAGACAGAAAAACTTCTCCACTGCACGTGGCACCTGGCAAAGCCACGGTGATGTGCTGGGGACAGAGAGGACTCTGGGGACACTCCTATGTGGCTGAGGCCCATTTCAGTGGTGTAATTAAAGACATACTCAAGTTGCCGATAATAATTCATTAAAACTCTTGAAGTGCATGCATTTAAGAACATTAAAGGGTATCCAATTCATAACCTAAAGTGAAAGTTCTCAAAACCCCGCCTTCTCCTCATGTCCACTCTCCTCACACCCTCTGCACCCTCACAGCTGCTGCTGCTTTCTCAAAATCTCTGTCTCAGCTTGATTCATATTTCAATAGCAAACCTAAACATCTCTGGATCTTTGCTGGTTTTTTTTCTGATGGCTGCTTTTATTCAGCTTCTTTTCTCTATCCACTGTTGAAAAAACAGAACTTTACTTTCTCTTATACTTTATGTTTACATTTTCTGAAGTAAAGGAAGTTGGGGCAAATATCCCAACAGACCATGCCAGCCGAGTCCTGCCAGCTGTTCCTGGGCTCTCACGGTTCCATGCTTGCACCTTTTACCCTTCGTGCCCAGAGCGTCGGGGCTGAGTCAGGCAGGTGTGGTCTTCCCTTCCGTGGAGTGAGGCGCTAATGGCACAAAGACCATGTTCATGTCGGTGTATAGGAGGAAAAACCATGCATGAGTGTGAGTTCAGAAGTCAACATTATTCCTTGTCCCACGGCAGTGACGGGGATTTTGCAGGCTTGGGCAGCCCAGCTAACCGGAGGCGTCCAAGCCACACTTTCTACAAAGAGCCAGTTTGTTGCCCAATTCAAGGGGAGAGGAGAGCCACGTGATCTTCCCTCACAACTTACCCCAGTGGCATTCGAATAGCAGCTTTACTACGAGGCATCGTTAGTGGCCTTACCCCTGAGGGAAGGCTTCAGCATCTTAAGAACAAACAAAGTAGCAGCATGGACAGCCACTTCCCTTCTCAGCAAAGTGCAGCCTCAGCTGCACTGACTCCAAAGTTAGAAACAGTGTTTGAAATATATTCAAAAGCCTGGGGACCTTGGGATTCAGATTTTGCCTTTAGGTGTGTGCTCACGACTGTGGACATACTCAGAGGCAGTGCATGGCTGCACTCACTTGGAATACTATGCTCCACCGAGATTTGCCCCGAGGGTTCCAGACACCAGCCTCTGGCACCAGCTGGTGGTCAAAGACAGTGTGATCGTGAAGGCTGCCGACCGTGAGTGAGAGCCGGACACACGACACGGAGTTCCTGAACACGGTGGGATCTGGGTCCTACCACTTCCATGACACCCCAGGTGCCAGTGGGCATGGATGGGGGCGGCTGGTGGACAGACCCATTCAACTGCAGAGGGAATGACACCGTGTTACATGGAAGTTCCTCTCTGACTAGTTACATCATTGATGTAGAGTTGGAATGGCCAGCTTTCATGGAGGTGAGTAAAAACAATTCTACCTTAAAAAGTTAAACATTCTGTATGACCACACTCTCCTGCCAAAAATATCCGTTGACGCTATAAAATCAATCCATTAACCGAAAATGTCTTTCTCTAGTTCATTTGTCCCTAAGAAAACAGTCAGCTTTAGTTTACTGATAGTCTTTGAAGTCACATGTGAAAATATGTCAGCTATAAAATTTATTAGGCATGCTTTATGATTTCATAAATGCAAGATTTTATTCAAAATGCATTTGGAATGATGGGAACTCACTTAACGAGATGAATAGCGTATGGTCATTGTAAGCGAAGGCGGTGACTCCTAGAATGCGCTCCACCCGTTTCCACAGAACAAGGGAGCCCTGCGTTGTGAAAGAAGCCACCGAGGTCTAAATAAACTACGAGATGTGTGAAAGATCAGAAACCACCTAACCTGAAAGTGATGTCTTCCGAGTTCCCACCCCGTGCTTTGAAAAGCACGCTGCGTTCACATGTCAAACCGAGGTCGGTGCAGGAGGTCACGGCGCAGCCGACCCCCTGGGAGTTCCTGGGCCCTGCTGCTGCTGAGGCGCTGCCCTGAAATCCCTCTCCGCAACCTTCCTACCCGCCCTGACTGACTCACCCCGCTCGCCTGTATTCATTCTTCTTTCCCCCAAATCGGATTCCAAACCCAAAATGCGTCTGTCTCTACTCCCGCCTCCACATGCTCTTCTCGGCTCATCCGTTGGTCGGCAGGTCGGCTTCTTCTTTCTCCGGGCTTCTGCTTCACAGCTGTCCCTCCAGCATCACTGGTCCTCTAGGCTTAGGACCCTCCGGTTCAGCCTAATAAGCTCCTAGGGGGCCTGGAGAAATCTCCAAATCTGTGGAATAAGGACTCTACTGGTGGCGGCCAGTGGCTGCAGTATGAGTTCCCACGGCACCATGCTACCGCCCTGCGCAGGGATTTCCTCCCGCTTCAAACGGAGCCCTTCCCCGCAGGCCCTCACCTGCGTTCTTGCCTGTTGTCTCCGTTATCAGAGCAATTCCGATAAAACATTGGTTGATGTAAATCTTCAGGTGTTTTGATCTCCACTTTGTGCTTACTAGTCATAGAGAAGTTAGTTTGCTTGAGTCCGGCAGCAGAGTTTGGACCAGAGGTTGTGTGTGTTTCCCGGGTTGGTCAGGGAGCACCTCCCACGTCCTTCTGGAGAGGCCCTGCTGGTTCACGAGCCTGAGCATTCAGGAGAGAAGACTGCAGAGTCCCTCTCCCGGGGGGCTTGCGTAAGCCATGGGGCAATAAACACGTATAAAACAGAATGCCGAGGAGTGCGGTGTGGAACCCCATCCAGGCAGCGTCAGAATGAAGGGCGCGCCCTGGAGAAAAGGGTGGCAGGGAGGCAGTGAGACAGGCATTCTATATTTGTTCCTGAATGGCCCGATTGGCTGTACTGCGCGTAACCCATGTCAACCAGTTCATCATTTTCCGGGTTTTTTTTGGCGATTGACTCCAGAATGTAAGGATTGAGTTTAAGAGCTTCATAACTTTAAGGCAAATGCCAGAATAGCATGTTTTTAGTTGCCCACATGGATAAAAATCCGGTTACGTGAACGAAGGTTAAAAGGGATGATTAAGGAACTTCACCAAAAGCATTTATTCACGTGTTGAAAGGACTGATGTGTAAAGCACTTTTATTTTTTTTTATTTTTAAAGATTTTATTTATTTATTTTTAGAGAGGGAAGGGAGAGGGAGGGGGGGAGAGAGAGAGAAACATCAATGTGTGGTTGCTGAGGGACATGGCCTGCAACCTAGGCATGTGCCCTGACTGGGAATCGAAACTGGGATGCCTGGCTCGCAGCCCACGCTCAATCCACTGAGCTATGCCAGCCAGGGCTGTGTAAAGCACTTTTAAATAAAACGAGTGGTGGGCTCATTTTAGATCTGCAAAAATTTTACGCCCGTAGGCACCACCATGTTGTGTAAGAAAAGCAGTGACTTTTCACACACCATTCAGCTTGCACTACAAACAATACCTGAAGCGTGTTCTACAAAATCATGGGCAGTTGGCATAAAATTATTGATCCTAAAGTTAAAAAGGTCCAAAAAAGATCAACAAGCTAGACCTCTCACGTGAAGATTTGAAAGATTTAGCAACATGCTCACGGCGACAAACTGCCGATTAGCTGGTGATCGTTGAAGGGAAAGGAGTGTAGCCCCCGCGGCTCCTCCTCATTTTCACTGTGGAATTTCAAAGCTGGGTAACTCAGTGCCTGCCCCGCACCCCCCCTCCACACACACACACAGCCCACCAGTCGGCAGGACGCCGCAGTGGAGAGATCCCGGAAATCACTGCAGGAGGCGAAGGGACATCCATCCCCAAAGGCTTGTGCTTTGCACTGTTTTGTGTTTGGGTAGAACGATGGTAAGAAATCTTACTTCTTCCTCTTCAAGGACGCGATGTCCAGCTGGTGCCGGCTTCAGACCCGCAGACTGTCTTCCTCTTTGCACTGCTGCAGTCGCAGGCCCACCTCCTCCCGCTGCCCCAGCGCACGCACCAAATAGCCCAGTGCTGCCCTGAGAAACTGCTGACACGCGGGACTTAGGAAGAAATCGTGCTTCCATTGCTTTTAGAACACTGATCTTATAAAAATAAAATTCTAGTTTTTTCTAAAAAGTAAAAAAATATTAGGAGTTAAAATGAAGAAGTCAGACTATAATTCAGGTGTTATGTTTCTATGGACATTTTATCATGTTCATTTGTGAACTTTTTCCAAACAAAATAACTTAGTATGTAGCACATTCTGTGAAACTAGAATATACAATTGCAAAAAAAAAACAAACCAAAAAACAAAACCCAAAACCTTCTGCTATTTAAAATGTTAGATATCATCATTTATAAAAGTTTACAGAATTTCACAAATTGGCAGTAAAGTGAATACTAAAAATATCCCCTTGTGTTGCTTTGGCAGTGTATTTGCACACTCTGTGGACTGTTTCCTTTCCAACCACTTTTACAGAGAACCAGGGATTCTTGTCTGTATCTGAATGGAGACTCTCAGCTGTGCGCAGGGGTGGGGAGAGAAGAGATTTCAAAGGCGATGGCTCAGCAGGCCGCAGCTGCTCCCTCCGCTGGCTCCATCCCCCAGGCTCACATGTCAGGGTCGTGAGCAAATAATGCGCCATTGTCCACACTGACAAACCGGGGTCTCGCCCGGTGAAGGAGCAGAGCGTTGGAGCTGCAGGAATCGTGCACCCGCACAGCAGCACCCGGTTCAGCGCCTGCTCTCGGCCTCCAGGGAGTGGGAGGGGAAAGCGGGTCAAATGAACCCCTCCCCAAGGTCTCCACTGCAGTCTGTGTGGTTCCCTTCTCTGGTGCTTGGGGTAATAATAACAATTCTTTAATACCGTAGACAGAAACGAACACACATCTCCGTTCAGTTGCTTTTGTCCCCTAGTAATCGCAGAGGAACTTAACAATCACAATCTTTAAGTGAGCCACGCCAACCCTTTTGCTCACTCCACTTTTCTGTGGAGCTCAGCGTTTCACACACGCCGGTCACCGCCAAGCGGGCTAGCTGGAGGGTTGTGACTTCTGTCCTTTTGAGAGTGGAATGCTGCTGTTGATGATTTAGCAAACAGGCCTTATCTGTTCGACCCCACAGTATCTGTGACTGCCTGACGGGGGCTCCTGCTGACTAGTTATGTGGTTTTAGAAGCATGTGCTACAATTCTGTCTTTTGTTTTCAGAAGCGCATGCAAAATTTGATATTCACAGCTGTGAGGCTTCAATTTGGTTGAGAAACCATCTCACCACACACACATACACACACACACACACCAAAAGTGACTGATTCCAGATTATTGCCAGATCATGCATCTGTAGTGCAGGAGAGGATTCAAGTTTAAGTGCCACAAAAGTAGCTGTGACCCAGGTGGGCTATAAGGTTTCACCGAGCCACGCCAGACTCTTGTCTGGCAATCCTGCTAGATAGCATCTAGGAATTCCTAGTAGTGGGGTAAGTATGGCAGCTACAGTTTTTTCCCCCCTCTTCATAATGACTGCACTGAAGCAGACAACCAACAGAGAAATTACAAGGTTGAAACTAATACATGTCTGCTTGCTGAGAAACCGAATCAAAACTCCTCTTTACAATATAAATAAAATTGAGACTGCGTTACACACGAGACCTATATAGAAGCATGGTTTCCATAAACTGATCTGGACTAAGTTAAAAAGCCATGTGTGTAGAGAGAGCCTGGAGCCAAGGAAGACCAGCATTGAGAAAGCAATTCCTTATTATTATTTTAATTGCATCTCCTTAAATATCACTCTTTGAGCACTTGTTCACATTTTAAGAGGAACAATTATAGGAGAAAATCATCCCGGCCACTTCCAGAGATGGAAAATCATAATGACAGGCAACAAAACGGCCGGGGGGGGGGGCGGGAGTATTTACAGCGCTCTTTCATATTCCAATAAGAATTCTTATCAATAACTTCAACAATGAGGTCAGTTTGGGATGACTCATCTCTGTCCAACTCTCTGTGTGGCGTGTTTGTTCTACAGAAGAATCACTGCTCTAAGATAAATTGCATGTGCTTTCCAAGAATCGATAGGATTGGAAACATCACATCATTTAAAACTTCAAAGTAAGCCTGAATTCACATAAGGCATCCCCCCAGATCTCTGCACACACGTCGCTCTGCTTGTGCTCCGTCCGTGTGTGCACCCTCGGGAGAGACGCGCTTCTCCATGCTCTGTGCCTGCGGCACGCAGGCATTTCCACGCGACTGTCATCACGGTTTCCACGCGTGTGCGCAAGTTACTTACGTGTATTTCCTGCGCTGTCACCCCCCCCCCCCCGTGCTAGACGAGAGGATGGCGGTTCAGTCCAGGGTCAGCGGCACCTGTCTGCCTTCACCTCTGCCAAGAACGTGCTCCGCTTTCGTAAAGGGAACTTCCCCCACTTCTCCCCAAAGCCTCTTCCAGCTGTCTGCCTACTAGATGTGTCGGTGGTGAGAATGCTCAGAATAAGAACTATTCAGAGGCCTCACTGTATCTAGACGCCCAGACTCTACCATGCGGCGAGTCCTCTGCCTTGGGGGCGGAGTAATGTTAAGAAAAATGAAACGAAGGCATATGGAAGAGTCAGGGCTGGGTTCAGACGAACTGAAACCGGGAGACCCAGTTGCTGCGTGTGGTGAGCAGGTGGATCCCCCTACACGGATCTCACGAGGCCCGTGTAACATGAGGAAGAGGGAGAGAGGGCCTCCACAGCCTTTTCCGAAGCTGAGCTGTTAGACATTGTTAACGTAACAAACACCTGTACGAACATAACCTCAGTACGAATCCTGGATTTAAAGATGAACAAGCCATGGGCTTGTTTCACATACAGCAAGACAGGTGGATGATGGAAGAGGGTTCGGGCATCAGTACAGACACACAGATTTATCTTGTTTTGCCTTTTCCCTGCTGGTTCTTTATTGAATATCCATTCTCTCTGTTTTCTGTACTAAGAATGGGCATAACTGTATTTGGGGTTGCAGTAGATACTGTTAAAATTTCTGAATTCCCACAGCTTCCTGGCTCCTACATAGAGCGATATGCCATAAATCTCACCGAGAAGATCTAAGTTGAAATCTACCAGATGGATTTAAAAAAAAAAACCCTTTGTTATGTTAAAAAAGTGACAGGCCCATCTAGCAACTATTACCCTTTGGAGTCCACTTTTAGTCCAGGATTTAGAGCCGATGGATGGAGACGAAGCAGCTGTCTTGCAGCCATGAGTGGGAGTTGGGTGAAGCCTGTACTTCAGCAACAAAGGACGACCATTTGGAGAGGTGTCCACTGTGGGGCCCTGCATGTTCTTGCTGGGTATTCCAAGAATGCACAACCCCGACCCCGCTCCACCTGAGCTGTCTCAGGGTTGTGATTGCCGTGAGCAACTTCAAGAGGAGAGATTTCCCTGCTCCCCGGACAGAGAGCAGGCCTGTTCTTACTTGTCATAAAAGCAGTAAATCCCCCAAGCTCAGTGTTCCTTTGCTCTAACGCAATCCACTGCATGTTCGAGCATCACGGGGCTTGGAGGGCGTGGGTGAACTGGCACAGAACGGAGCTGTGGCTACTGCTGGCTGTGTGTGATGCAGCCTTTGTCTCTGACTCAGGGGTTCTGTGTTTTCCGTCAGCACAGGTGAAACAGTAGCAGCAAGCTCACCTTCTAGTGGGCGGTAGGGTGAACTCTCAGACTCTGCACAGCTCTGGGCGGTGTGTGTGTGTACATGTGTGATTCTGGGTGTATAATTTCACAGATCCACACACACATACGTGTATATCCCATATCAACTTTTTTGGAGGGGGGAAGCTCTCGTAGCACTGCATTCGCGGTATATAATCTTGGGCCACTTAAATTTCCTGTCTCTTAGTTTTCTCAGCTGTGCATTGAAAATACCATTGGCAGGTAACCCACAGACCTGTTATGTGCAGAACCAAGTGGCAGAGCAAATGTGACAATCTCAGGACAATGCTTGGCACTCGGTAACTTTAACCATTCACCTTTATCTGTGATTTCCATTAGTGCCTTTTAGAACCCATCATCTTTGAATAGATGTTTCACTAAAAGTAGATTTATGATCTTTCTATTAAACCATGGGAAGACACAGGCTTTGGGGGAAATAAGTGTCGTGTGAGGAGTAACATTTATATTTATCTGTAAATATGACTCAAGTTTTAAAGGGAAATTTCACATTTCTCTTTAAGAGTACTTAACACCCATTATTCATTTTAAGTATGCTGACTGTACAAAAGATAATTAACATGCACATAGTTTCCCGTTTTTAAAATTGATCACCGTTGAGGTTATTCAGAGAGTATTGAAAAACTTACAGTTACAAGATATATCCACGAGACAACAGCGCCCTCTAGTGCTTGACAGCTGAAATAGCAGAAGGGGCAGTTCTAAACCATTCAAAGGAAAATACATTTAAAACGATCTGCTGAAAACTGCTCCAGTGGAAGAGGGATGAAGATATTCTTCCCCAGGAAGCCCCTCCCTCAGAAAACCACTCTGGACAGACCTGTGAATGAATGCAGATACTTTTTAACTCAGCAGTCGTGACGCCTTCACTCCCGGAGCATGTAAGGCGCCGCAGACGCGTGGGTGGACAAAGCTTTTCTCCTTTCACACAAATACGCACGCTCACAAGCATGCATGTTCACAAGCACTCTCCTTTACTTTTCTAATACATCTAATGGGCAACGATTTGACACTTTCTCATAAGCATGTGCACTGGAGCAGGATTTGAAAACTCACCTACATTTCAATCTATTAACACTCAGCCTGGAGAGGACCCCTAGCCTTTCGCGCCCCTCCCTCCACCCGCAGCCTCTGACACTGTGACTGACTGTCAACTCTGGGGCAGTCTCCTTGGGACCCTCAAGGTCAATCCTGCACTCACTTTTCTCCCATCGTCGTCATGAGATAACCTCACGTTTCATATCTGATCTTTGTGGGCAGCGTGACCACGTAACAGACGTGGCCTGGGAGACTCCCAGACTCCACTCCTTATCTTGGTATAATTATTTTTCCGGTCTCCTTGGGGGTTGTGATAATATGCAATGCAGTCTGGCTACTCCTAAGGCTCTATACAGCACAGTCTGGCCTCCTTGTCAAAGCTCCCCCTACCCCCAGCCCTCCCCTGACACCGACTTGACTAACAAAGGCCAGCTCTCGGCAACAGTCCCTCAGACCTTCCCTGAAAGCTCCTCTCCCCTTCTTGACTGGACTGCGGCCAGGCTCTGCCCTGAGCAGAGGGACTTCCAGTCCTCGCCAGCAGCAGATGATTCATATCTCCTGCTCTTCCTCTGGAGTGGTGCTGATGGCATCCTGTCCGGTTCTCCTCATTGCTTCCGAACCCTTTTCCTGGATTCTCCCCGAGAACTCTCACCCGAGAATTTTATAACGGGGGTTGAACACAACACAGCGACCCTTGTAGCAGCTCCTGTGCCCTTCACCCTCTTTCCTTCATGATTTAGTGTTTAGTTTTCTTGTTCTGTGTGTGCTCCTCATCCAGGCAAGGAACCTCCCCTGACCACAGGGCTTCACCTTCTGCCCTCCCTCCTGGACTGAGCCCTGTCACCCACCTCCACCACACACTCTCTTCGTCGTAACCCAGACCGTGTTGTTTCCGGGGCTGCAGCCTCTCTGTAGCTGTGATTGCAAGCATCCTGAACCTCTCCCCACCTTCGGCTGGAGTCCCGCAGCATCCTGACTCCAGTCACGTGCTAACCTGGGGGCGTGGACACCTGCCATCTTTCACTTCCTTGTCCCTGTCACGTGGTCAGTCTGCCCTTTCAAATCTCACCATCAAGCATTACAATCATCGTCTCACACACTCCCCCAGTGCAGTGCTCTACTTACTCCGTGCCTGCATCTGTAACGTACGGGATGGAGGAAACACACACACACGCACACACACACACACACACACACACACACCGACCTGACCTGCTTCACACCTGTGACCGCTAACTCAGCAATGCGGAGACCAGCTACATTTCCCGGCTCCGCTCATGCATTTTCTCCGAAATGAGCATTTCCTACTTACTCCCCATCTCTCTCTCACCTAATCATCTTGCTTCCTATTCTGTTGAAACTTTCTGAAGCCTCGGAAGACAGTTACTGTCCCCCTACTGCCCCACCTCCCTTTGTCTAGACACCCGCACGTGCCACCTCTCTCACCCCTACGTGGGAATTATTGATGTCCCCACTTACTGCAAAACACGGACTTTATTCCACTAACTCCTGCTATTCATGGCCATTCCTCCTGCACTCACACTCTCTCCTCCATCATTAATTCTGATAGTGTCCATCAGGTGCCATCCTTTCTTCTATCTTTAGAAGACAAAAACCAAATGAGACAGAAACAAACCTCTCGATTTCATGTGCTTCTCCCAACTACCACTGCAACTCTCACTCTTTCTGATAAAATCCTCGGGAACCAGGGTCTCCATTCACTGTTTCTGGCTCCTCACGGCCTCTTCTCTCTGTGACCCTGGATCAGGCCTTCTGCTCCGCCTTTCTTCGGGAACTGCCCTCGAGAAGGCAGGAGTGATCTCCACTCCGCCAGCCCAGCGCTCCGTCTTCAGTGCCCCCTCGCGTGATCTGTCGGCACACGTGACATAGCTGGTCACTCCTTTCTCCTGCGAAACACTTTCTTTTCTTGGACATGACCCACTCAGGAATTTGTTTTTCTACTTGGCTGGCTGTGTTTATTCTCTCCTTCCCTGAATGGCTTGTTTCCTTAGCCTATTCCTGCTGGAATGGGTGTTACCAATGGTACAGAGTGACAAGCACTATGCATGCAGTTAGAAATTTTCAGCAGGGCACCACGGAAGGCTTCACCAAGTAGGTAACAGATGAGCAAAAACTTGACAGATGGGAAGGACAGAGCATTATGGGTGTTTAGGGGGAAACATTCCAGCCAGAAGAAATACGAAGGACAAACACAGTCCATCATGAGTGGATCGTTTCCATTCTGGAATCAGCAAGGAGGCCGGTGTGCCTCTCACAGTGGGAGCCTGTGACAACGGGGAGCGTTAGCCTGCAGCCAGATCCCGCAGTGGCCTGTGGGTCATGGCAAAGGCGTCCACCACCAGTGAGGTTTCCCACCTCACTCCTTGCAGAAGGAGTCCCAGCGGAAGGAAGCACCACGTGTCTCCTCTTCCAACGCAGTTACGTTTGTGTTCTCTTTGAGAAAAACCGAGAGAAGGGCCGTGCTGTCGTGTCATCAGAAAGAGGAGTTTGCAAGCTACTATAATAATCTAAACTTTCCATAGTTCACTTTCTTTAATTCTAATGACTTTCTGGAGCAGTATTACTTTTCGCGATTCTTGGTGAAGAAATACTCAAAATATTTAGTAAAGAGCAAGGCACTAGCACTTACCAACTGGGAGGGTCGCGATCTTAGTCTCCAAATAGACCAAGTCTGTGACGATGAGCGACCACCAGCCCAGCGCACTGGAAGGGCCAGGTCAGCGGTGCTGGCCCCCCAAACAAGAGATGGCACCCCACCTCTGTGACACTGGTTCAAAGGGTGGTCTTGTGGGGCCTGGCATGTAGCGTCCACCTCGGTCCACTGCATAAAGTTAAATTTCCAAAACAATTTTTAAATCTCTAGAACTTTGGATGCCCCATATATGCTAAAAAAAAATCACTAATTTTTAAAATTCAGAAGTCAGAACACAATCTTATGCTCAATAACTGTTTAGTATTTACTTTCATTAATTTATTATGCCACATGCTATTCAATATAAAATTGCATGTATGATTAAATAGTTGAGAATTTTAGCACACTACACTCATTCCACACCATAATCTCACTGATTTTAGATAAATAGTCATTGTTTATAGGCTGTAGTTTCCTTGATCTAAATGTCATTTCTTTATGTACTTGGAGGAAATTATCTTGGTTGTCAGGAAAATAGATAAATACTCCTGCACATTTTAATTGTTTTCTTTAGCATGTTAACTGAGTTAGTACGTTCTTGCACCTAAATGTGAATCAGACATTGGTGAACTGTTGCCACACCAGAGAATTCGAGGCATCCATCTTCTGGGCCACTAACTTTCTAAAAATAACCACACTGCTCCAAGCCAAGCACGTGAGATCTGGTAGTGATGCACACAGGAAGTCCTGCTTTCCTTGTTAATTTTCCTAGTAGATGGTCGTGTTCAAACATTGAATGACGTAGCCATTTTCTGTGGAAACATACTCCTGTACTTCTTCCCATGCTTGTGACAAAGTACAAATGTAGATACGTAGGGGATTTTTAATTTTTTTACAGAGATGAGATTGTTATTCATGTTAATCTGAAAAATTATATTTTTACCCATTACACAATTTTTGTAATTATTTTTTCCAGGTCAATCATACAAATCTGACCTGATATATTAAATAGAAATGTAACATTTTCTATGGACAGTCAGATGATTTCTATTTTAAACTTTTAATTTAATTATAGGTCCATGATAACTTATTTGCAATTTCAAAATTAAAACTTTTCTGTAGTTCATTTGTTAGGAGACTTAATCTGAAGCAATATGAGGCTATTTATAATCTCTATTTAGTCCACTTAATTTGAATATTCATAATTTTGCCGCAAGACTAGGGATGCATTTGATGAGAAAATGCTGTCCCAGGCCCCCCCTTAGTGCTATGCGTATGAAAATGCTTTACAGTATTGTTAGAGGAATCCCACACGGCGAGGTTCTGGCACACGTCTGGCTCCGGGGTTTCCGCAAGCGGCTTGCGGATCTGAACACAGCACGCTGCCGTAGCCCCCCACCCCACCCCCATCTCTGCCATCAGACTGGGGCTTGGGTCTGTATAAATTAGATTCTAGAAGTGAGCTTGGATCGTCGAATATGCACTTCTTCAGGTCTTCAGCTGCTTTCAGAAAGGTTTTAATTCACACTTCTATCAAATAGGTGATAACACGTTTCTATTTCCCCCAGTTCCCAAAGCACAGACTTTTATTATAACTACGTGGGCTGCCTTAAGTTTTATCATGAGCATCCCCAAGGCGAACCTGCCCCGATGGGGTGACCTGCACAGCGCTCTACCCTAAGCCCGACGCCGGCGGGCAGTTCAAAACAGGCAGCTGGGGATGTGAGCAACGTGAGAGTTAGGTTGCAAAGCGCTTTCTTCTAATCATTTGCAACACCTGTTCATTACCTCGTTGCATTTACTCTGCACCCAGGATCACCGTCTTTTCTATGCCGCTGTCTGTCAACTGTACAGTTGAGTGATACCCCGCATTTAGTGGGCCGTTTCCCTCTTCCCCACTAGTTGGCGCTGGGTCTCCTTGGGAGGTTGGTCTTCCAGGTTCACCCAAACGCTTGGCGATCCGTTTGCTTCCCCCAGGTTCTCCCTGCGTGAGCATTTCCACTCACCGTGGCATCGAGCTGATAACCCCACCTTTATTTCTCTACACTCTTCTCCCTGTTCTGTACACATATTGCTGCAAAATGTGCAGTATGCTATGTGTTCCTTACATACTTCTGGAATATTCCATAGGCATTTTGCAACCCACCTTTCCCTCACCACCTGCCTTCTCAGAATGCCCATTTTGCATCCCACGTACCCCAGGAGCCTGCCTTGTTTAGCCTTTAAGGGGCTCAGGAAATGGTTGATACATTCAGGAATGGGGAACAACAGCGCATTACACTTCTATGAAACATTTTCACAGTCATCATCCACTGTTCAAATGCAGTCACAATAATTCTTTGAGAAAGGCAGAATGGTTTCAAAGAAGTTAAGCAGCTGGGAGCTGGGAAGACTCCAAGGAGGCAGAATCAGGAGTGAAACCGAGTTTTCTGCTTTTGCATCTACACACGGATCGATTTCATTGTGAGCTTTGTAACCCACGGTGACCTTTACTTGGTCTGTTTCATGCAACACATGCTGTTTTTGATTTTTCCATTTGTCTGTCCATTCCAGCTGTAAGGTATAGAAATATCGAATCCCTGTGTTGTATACCTGAAACTAGTGTAATAACGCCTACTAATAATACTTACATTTTAAAAGGTAAAAAGAAAAATTTAAAAAGCATGTGCTGATTTTTTTTTTTGGCCATGCTGTAGCTTAAACATATTGTAAAAACTATAAAACCATGCTGGAATACTAACTAGGCTGAGAAACACTTACAATTATTACTTAAAGTGTGTAAACAGGTGAATGTATATATGTGAGCATGCATTCTCAAATCCAGTTTTCTCGACTCGCAGCCATTTTCTCCAGAAAAACGAAAGGCAATGACAGAGCCTGAGACAGAAGGCGGTGCATTTTGTGCCTGGGTAGCGTCTCATCACGTGTTTTCTGGGGCGCAGCATGAGATTGCAAAGGAATACTGCTTTATTTTCATGGCTAGTATGTAGGGATTGTGAGCAGTTCTTTGAATTTTTCCACAGAGGTCAAAATGAATCCAAGAAAGATGCAATCTTTTCTCATTTCGCCGTACTCCTGAAAGTGTGTGACCGGCAGATACCACTGCTCTGCTCCCACGTGTGGGAGCACGTCCCCTCGCCCGCGGCTGCTCCTCACTTCTTGCCTAAATTAGCAGAACGGAATTTTCCCACGCCGGCTTTCTCCGGACGACTCAGCCAGGTTTCGCTCCTCGGGGAAGCTCGCCGCACACCAGCCCCGTGCCAGGGTGTTGCACGGCTCCGTGGTGTGCACATGTCAGGACTTGACCCGGAATCTGAACGTGGCTCTGTGCCGGGTGTGCATTTCAGACTCACACAAACAGCGGGCAGAAGTGTCATTCCACAGCCACTGACCTTGCCGGGAGCGTCACCGCGCTCCTGGAGCACCGACGTCCAGGCAGCCTGGGGTCTCCCTCCCTGCCTCACCCAGACCACCGCTTCTCAGTGCACTTTTACATCCATTGCTTGTTCACGACCGTTTGAAAATTCGCAGTGCAGTGAGTATTCGCAGGCTCCTCTCTAAATCTGACACGAGTTTATTTAGGGATAAAAACCTATCCTGACTAGACATGAGGTTGTTCATGATCTTTGTTTATCCCATTTAGTGTGACGATACATTCAGTTCCCTGTAGAAATATTAGTGTGTTTGATTTCGGGGTGCCGCCCAAGACATAATTAGAACTGCTGTAATAACATACAGTGTATGTATTATATTACCTTTCCAAAATTAAAAAAAAATCTGAATTCTAAAATCCATCTAGTCCCAAGGTTTTAAGTAAAAAAGTGTGGACCTATAAATATATACTAAGTTACATCTATGTACTCAGCCTGGAAAGATTGAAATGATACATTAGGTATTTAAAAGTTTTTTGAAATATGGCACAATCCCATTAAAAACAAATACATATATGTATTTCTGTGCACAGCATGTGTGTTTAAGTATGAGCATGAACAGAGAGAGGACTGGAAATGTGTCATTCTATTGTATATTCTATTTTATATCATTTGATGCAAATCAGTGTCTCCATATGCAAGTACATAAAGTTTCCTTGAGCATTTGGAGAGTGGAGGGGGGAGTTCATGAGGGAGGAGGCAGTTATACAATGTTCTCTTACTACAAATGTAATTATTTCTAATTCTGCTGCTGTTAGCAAAGACATCTAACAAGGGCAAAGACTAAAATATGCATTTGTATTGACTATTTAATATCCAACAGAACTTTTTGGAAAGGTACTACTATTATTCACATTTTATTTAATATACTTTTGCTCTCTGAGTCTTTTAAAGATGACCAGAAATCATAGGACCCAGAAAATGGCAGAAATTTCCATTTGACAACACACATTTTTTAAGTGGTTAATTAATTTATGTTCCTTTGAAAGGAGATTCAATATTTAAAATGCAGTAACTTTTTCATAGCATATTAATTACAAAATATCCATAAATGACAGTAATAATGAGGAATGTTTAACAGCCTGCTTGTCGGGCGGGAGAGAGGAAGGGGCAGGGGAGGGGAGCCTGATGGGTTGCGTCTGTCCGTTCATGTAGCACAAATGCCCTTATTGTGGTTGATTTCTTTCTTTAAAAAAATTTTTTTATTGCTGGTGGAGGCTCCCTTGAAAGGGAACCCAGGAAAATTGCCTTAGGTGCGGAGACCATTGCGGTTGATTTTAGGGGATCCCAAGAGGCCCCCACGGACCACGGTGGCCCTGAGCTGCGTGGAGTCACCCTTGGGCGGCAGAGCAGGCTGGCGTCAGTGCGCCTTGGAAAGATGCCTTAGGAACCCCAGGGACGAGAAGTTCACTGTCAAACAGGAATATAGACACCAGTGCTAATGTGGTTTCAGACGTGTTCAATTAAAAGGGAAAAATACAAATGAAGCAAACAAGTACAAGCAAGATTATTTTAACTAAATTCATTACATTTTTAATACACAAATATAATTTTTAGACCAGAGGGGTTTGTTTGAATAAAAACAAGTAAGTAGCTATAATTATTGAATACAATCACATCTATCTAAAAAGTCAGGGGAATGAACTGTGTTCTGGAGTTTTATAAAGTGGGTTCCTTTGAGGTAGCAATTCACCTGAGGCCACGGGGTTCCGGGTGAGCACACAGAGAATGCAGCATTCCAACCGTACTGTTCGAAGCTTGTTTCCTTCGGCGGCTGCTTGTGGGGCTCTGGAGAAGGCCAACCAGTTTCTCCGTAATGAACACAGGGAGGCTTCCTTTTAGGAGAGTGGGTTGGAAGGTTAGGGAAGAAAAAAGCCATCTTGCAAACAAAGTGAAGGTCCAACTGCTCAGATCTTTAAAGGGGAGTCGTGAGCATGAGAGTTCAGGCAGGTTTTTCAAAGGAATTGGTGCATAATTCTTAGTCATGTATGAGAAAAGTAGGAGACCTCGTCCAGAGGTGTCGACATGGCAATCAGTGTTCGTGTGTGCTCATTTCTTCCATGTGGTTGTCTAGGTCTAGAAATATTCATGAGGAGTGATACTTGTGGGGGTTAGCCTGGCTGGGCGACGGGGGCCCAGACACCCGATCAGGCTCCGGTGTGTTCATGAGGGTGAGGATAAATCTGAATCGGGAGAATGAGTAAGTCAGGAGGCCCTCCTCGCTCATATGGATTGACCTCCTCCAACGAGTTGAAGGTCAGAACAGAACAAAAAGGCTAAGTATGAGGGAGTTCCTTGTGCCTGAGTATCTTAGAGCTGGGTCATGGTGTTTGTCTGCCTTCACACTCAAACCAAAACGTCGGCTGTTCCAGGGACTGGAGCCTGCAGGCCTTTGGACTGAACCACCCCCTCTGCTAGCTGAGTCTCCAGCTTGCTGGCAGCAGATCTTGGGACTCGTCAACCTCCATAACCATGTAAACCAATTCCTTATCACGAATATGATCAGGTCAATATAATATATTGGAGATATCCTACATATGATATGTCCGTGGATATGATATATTGGATAGCTCCAATATATATGATATACCCCTGGGTATGATATGTTGGCTATTTCCTATGTATAAGTTTACATTTTCTAGGTTTCATTTCTAAAATTGTGTTTTGACCAACCCAAGGTTGCATTACATGCTTTTCAACATACCCCTAATTCTATAATGATACAATATTGTGACAATAAGACACGTCATATTCACTTCATTTTGGTGAAGCCACTGAGAAGCAGTGTTTCACCGTACACGGCACAGTCCCAAGCTTGGGATCCGTGAGTTCTGGGACCGGGTCTTCCCTGTACTAGCTGTACAGCTGTAGTTCACCACTTTACTTTTCTCTGCTCGAGGCCTCCAAGTGTAGGTCAGAAGAGGTTATTTCTCAGTTTGCTCCCTATGTGAAACATTCCAGTATCGAATACATGACATTTCTAGATATGAACCTGCAAACTCCGTCAGAGCACCACCCGCCCAGCAAGACGGTGTTGAGGGACACCCTGCCTGGTCTCAGGAAGCTGTGACCCCCTGTAACTTAGGCTGAGTGAGAGACCTCCGGATCAGGAGCCACTAAGGAGACAAAACTTATTTCCCTGGCATAAATGCTACCTGTTCTGTGCCTAGCCTTTAAATGCTAGATCAGTTACCAATGACGGGTAAGACTCCTTAATGAAGGAGTGACCTAAGACAGGTTCTGGTCTCATAAGGCCTGTGGAATAAGACTCACAAGATTGTGGAAATAAATGAAGGGGCTGTGGAAAGGAAGGGGTGATCATCAACCTCTGCCCCCTCTTAGCCTGAGTCTTTGTACTTAGATGTGAGAAATCCAAGTCTCCTTGCTGCCTCTGTCTCCAGCCCTTCTCAGGGCTTAGCAAACAGCCAAAGGGGCAGCTCAGACCGGAGACGGTGGACCCCCGGGGTAATCAGGCCTGAGACAAAGAATATGCAAGATCCTGTGAGATCTGTTTGCTGGAGGATGTTATTAACTTGGAATTTGAAGGCAGACAGGAAACCTTTGGAACCTGTAGTCTTTTCATATGATAAAACTCCAATCTCTGCCCGGAATCACAACAGAAACTCTGTTAGCACCCTTGTAAGATATGGGTTCCCTTTAATCCCTTCTGCCAGACTGTGAATCCACAAACTGTGTCTACTTTCTCAATAAAAACCCACTGAGGAAGGGGCTCTCCCCACTAGGTGGTTAGCCAGGCGCTCACTGACTTGGAGAGTGGCCACTCCGTTTCTTTACTTCCCTACAGAAAACTGTTTCTGTGCATGATTATTTCTCGTGTTTCGAAGAGTCGTTAGCAGTGTGTTTTAGCGTGTTCATAGCTGGCCGGGAGAGCCGGGTTCTGCTCGCGACAAGACAGTGTGCGTATCCACCGGATTTAGACATCCCAGAGCTGTTACAAAAGTCATCTTCTCTTTTGCGACTTCCCCGAATCTACGAGTTCGGCCTGCGGTGGTGCGGAGACACAGCCGGGAGCTGTCCGAGGCCTTGGCATCGAGCCCTCAGGGCCTTGTCCTTCTCCTCACTGGGAGCCACGTTCTTCTGATTCAGGACGGAGCGCCCCGCGCCCTCTGCTCCTGGCTTACTGCCATTACTTCGCAGATGTTGTGCTTTTCAGTTTTTGCTGGTTCATTTTTGGGAACCTACGGTAAGAATTAGAGAAAAAGTGTGTTTTAAATAAAGATGTTTGTCTTTGTCTTTAAGAATATGTGAACCTTAAAAATCTGTGTGTATTGTGGGTCTACAAACAAAGAGAAAGGGATCCTTTTCAGGGCAGTGGAATCTTTATCAAAAATATATTTATAATAGAAAGTGCTAGTGTAACTGGTATAACTGGATGGATGTAAACGACATCCATTATTCATCTATTTTGTAGTAAAAATTCCTAGTGAGCTCCTTTCTTGGGCGTAATGTTACTTGACAATGCACTAGCAGAAAGGGAGATCACATGAACCCTACCTGTAAAGAATACTAAGCGGGCTTGTTGGTGGAGGCATTTAAAAATGGTGAGTAGCAATGCATACAAGATCATAGAAAAGAACGTGAAGATTAAGTGTTGAATAAATATTGTCGATATTATCTAATTTGAGGCATGGGAAAGGAGATTTCCACAGCTGTTTTGTCCTTGACACCGAGCTTTAGGTGGAGTGGGGACCACTTGTATGGGAGCTACAAGCCCAGACAAGTGAGGATGGTGAAAAAAGAAAAGAGAACACAGGACAGAGAAAGAGGAAATGCCCCCTAGCATCTCTAGTGTGGTAGGATGCGTGGCGCACAGCCCGTTCTGGGGGGAGGGGGTGGGGTACAGTCTCAGACACGGCAGGCGCCTTCACTCAGCACGGGAAACGTTACCGAAGGGTCGGGAAGTGGAGCCACTTCTCAGAGGGGTCCACAGGAGAGAGAAAGGACATAAAACTGATCTGTTTTCCTATTTCCTGTGATCACTATCCCGCCCATGAGGAGCCAGCTCCTCACATTTCTGCGTCTGCCTTTCGTGGCCACTCAGCTCCTAGCATCCCAGGCTCTTCGGCGTGTAGTTCATCTGTCTTCCCAAGAAAGGGATTCCGCTTGGACAGTGTGCCAACTACGAGAGACAGGAAGGAAGCCCTTAGGATGAGTCCGTGAACACTAGGGGTTTGAAAGGTCAGGGAAAATCTGTGGGCTTGCATTTTGGCTTTAGAGTGGGACTAAGGAAGAGAGAGAAAGTTCTTGGTAGGGAAAACACTGTAAGTGAAGCAGAGGGAGGCATGCACAGGGAATGTCATGAACAGACAGAGTGGAGGAGTTTTGGATAAAGACACCGCCAGGCAGAGGGTCTGGGCGTGAGGTGGCCAGCGCTGAGCCTGTGATGCACACGGGGGGTTTACAGCACCCATCGGCCCGTGGTGGACAGCGCCTCTTTGAGGTGTGAGGCAATGACTGTGAAAGAACGATAAATTGGAGATACTTTAAAAACTGCCATTTATTGTATGCATTTGTTGTGACTGATAATATGTTAAAAATTTTTATGCATTGTCTCATTTAATTCTATGCAATAAAGACGTGAGGCAATTTTTTATTCTTTCTTAAAGATGAGGAAAGTAAAGCCCTGACTGGTGTGGCTCAGTGGATTGAGCTCCAGCCTGCAAACCAAAGGGTCGCTGGTTCTATTCCCAGTCAGGGCACGTGCCTGGGTTGCAGGTTAGGTCCCCAGTAGGAGACGCACAAGAGGCAACCACACATTGATGCTTCTATCCCTTCCTTTCTCCCTCCCTTCCCCTCTCTCTAAAAATAAATAAATAAAATCTTTAAAAATAAAAAAATGAGGAAAGTGAGACTCAGAAAAGTTAAGTAACTTGTCTAAGATTACAGAGCTGATAACAGTCCCATCCTGTGTGCAAACCTAGACCATCTACAAAGTGTATATTTTAACAATCACATCACAGGTCTAAATATTTTTTTATTGCACATCATTTTTAGTGTAATGACATCCAACTATGTATGACATAAAGTTTACATATGAAATTTCCACTGTATTATAATTGTACCCAAGTCCCACATGCTGAGATCAATGAATATAATAACACATCAAAACCCTCCCTGTCAATGGGGAGATAACAGCCCACTTCCACGGAACACCGTCAGCCTGTGGATGCCTCAGTATCCGCCCTCATCCACAGCCGCACAGAGAGAATGGAAAGTGCATTTACAGTTGCATTTTGAAGAGCCTGCCTGTGTCCTGCCCTCCCCAGCCCCCGCCCCTCCACTGTCGGGAGAGGGAGTGTGTCCTTTCACTCCAGGCTAAGCCAGAGAGAGGCTTAATGCGTGTGCCCTGGGCTTGGAGTAGGAAAATGTTCGAGAGAGTGGGAAACTGGCAACGTTTCTGCAGGGAGAGTTTCAGGAGAGGCAGGTTCTCATGGGTCATGGGGCGACATCTGGGTGAAAACAAGCATGCTTGAAAAAAAGGCATTCATTCAAGAAGTCCTCCTGAGAGCAGGGAGGTGACCTGTGTAGACGAGGTGTGAAGGTCAGTGCTGAGTGGAGCGTGGCGGCAGCTGGAAGAGGCAGCACCTGCACCAGGCACTTCAGCAGGAGGCCCACGCAGGGGGCCTGGGGGAAGCCCCGAGAAAAGGCAGCTTTGGATACCTGTCACCTCTGATGACACTCCTGCCCCTCCATAAGGCTTTGTCCATCATTTCGGCTCCTCCCAGCCTCGAGGTGGAGTCGCCCAGGGCAATGAAGGGCAGACGGCTGCCAGCCGCAACCCCACAGCCTGGCCTCCAAGGGCACTGCTGGGCCAGGCGCCCGGTGGGGCAACGCCAAATGCTTCAAATCGGTGGGGAATCTGAAGGTTTGAGAGTAGCCTGCGCTGGCCTTGAAGTTTCTACACTTCCACAGTCCACCAAGATTTCATCCAAGTGATGGAGAGTAGACTGCACATGCTCCCACCGGGTAGGCAGGCGAGAAGAGAAAGAAGCTGTTTCCTCCGGCACCCTCAGAGCCCAGGATACCAGCTCATATGTTCACTTACTTTCATCGGAGCTGCTTCCCCAGTTCATTTAAAGTCAAACTAACGTATTATAAAACAAGTAACATATATCTTCAAAGGAAAAGACCTAAATTAATAGAAATTCTGCCCTGGTCATCCACTTTGAAAGCTAATCCATTTACTAATTATCCTGTCCCCGAGGAGGGGCAGGGGTGCGTGTTCAATGGGAAGAGGTAGTTGTAGTTGTGTGCACCTGTAAGGGCCAGCTGTCTGTCTGAGGCAGCACAGGAGAACTTGAGGCTTGTAGCAAACACTAACATTCTGTGATGTGTACTCGGATGTGAGTCACGCATTCAGGAAAATATCGATACTGAAGACATTTCTTTTCAAAATAGCTCATAATGAATTTTTAATAAAATGTGTTAAGGGAAGGAAGGCAAACATTTTATACTCTAGGGGACTTTTCAGTGTCCGGTGACCAGTAAATGCTGGAACCATGCAGGGAGAGCAATGGTCTTCATAAATAATGCAATTTAATTCGTTTGTGCTACATAATCCTTTTAACGTTTTTCAATGCTAGCAATGGGGTTTTTATTATCATTTTATATACTTAATTGTTGCAGTTGCAGGAGTGGCTGTATTTTGTTTCATTGTTTTATGGGTAACACCCATGAATGCGCTCAGTTAACCCCCACCCATCTCTGGTTTCCCAGCTTCCTGTCTCCTCCCGTAACTTTTCCGGCACTTCATTCACGCTGGCTCCAGCTGTGCTCACTGGTTCCTAAGATAGAACTGGGTCTCATGAACGTGTTTTTGTAAGAACAGGTGGGTGAGTGGATGAAGGAAAGAAGAAATGGGCAATGTGCTTATCTCTAACTCTCTTCGTGACTTGCGAATGGCAACTTTAACCGGAATTCTCGGCATTTCGTTCATGTCCTTCTCAGGCTGGGTGAGAAACCTCGAAGTAAATGCATAATTTCCACCTGCAGCCTCTGTCCCGAATGACCATTCTTTCTGTGGCTTTTCTTCCTGTAACCTCTGGGCCCAGCAATGCTCTTACCTCCCTGCTGACAGTGAATGAGGAAGGGAGAAAGCAGAAGTCCCATACACAAATATTCCTCTGCTTCCTTCCCTCTGCCCTGGGGATGCTACGCCCAAGTTGAGAAAAGAGAGTTTGATAGGGGGAACTCTTTTCAACTTTCCCGTATTTGTATGGCAGACCCACCATTCAGCATTTCTGTGCTACCGCTGTCTCTGTCTTCAGATGCTCACCAGTGTTCTCACGCTTCGATGTTTCCAGATGGAACGCCTTCTGTATTTCTGGTCCTTCTGCGGCTGTGTGTGCATCTGGGTCTGATGTTCACCAGGGAGTCACTGCTGGGGGGCTGGGGGGCTGGGAAGATGGGGTGCTGGGGGGAGGGGATATGGATCAGGAACAGAGGATTGGAAGCAGGGGTGGGAGGGTAGGAAAGGGCATTTGTGCTGGGGTAAGCTTTCCAAACACTGATCTATCCCCCCAAATCCTGCAAATCAAATTTATTGGTGATATTTT
Source organism: Tonatia bakeri (assembly GCA_004024845.1). Lineage (NCBI taxonomy): Eukaryota > Metazoa > Chordata > Mammalia > Chiroptera > Phyllostomidae > Tonatia > Tonatia bakeri. The sequence goes on along the minus strand of PVIA01000585.1, from coordinate 198,962 downwards.
CCTAGTTTTTAGTCCCGGGCGATAAGCTTCGCAGCCCTTCCTTTGCTTCCTCTTGTTCGTGATGACTGATAGTAAGAGTAACACCAGCAAGTGTCGTGCTTACTGTGTGCAAACCCTCTCCTGAGCATTCTGAACGTGCATTCCATTCTCACAAGGAAACTTGGAGGCAAACACTTTTATTATTCCCATTTTACAGATAAAAACATTAAGGTAAGCACCATTAAGAAACTTGTCCAAGGGCACTCAAGAATGTAAAGAGTAAAGCCAGAACAAGGATCTACTAACATTTGTGATTTTGACCCTGAGATTCGTGTTCTTAAACTCCCACAGTGCTATAGGCTTTTCCTGTCAGGTCCTGTCTCCCCCTGGTCAAAACGAACGGTCCGAGGGGAAAGGTGTCCAGTGCCAGGAAAGGCAGGTCTCCTCCTCCCTACCGAGCACCTATGGGCCAAGAGAGAGGCCCCACAGCTGATACCCAAGACGACTCCCTTTAATACAAGAAATCCTATTTCTAGGTTTCTAGACTGTAGAGATGAGGAAGTTACAGAGTCTGTCCTGGGTGTAATTTTGTACCCTTTGGGTTTTTACTAGCATCCAAAGAAGAGTAAGAGGAATGTTGTTTCTTTCTGGTGAAAGTCTGCCACCATGTGGCTACTTTGAAAAACGACATTTTTAGAAGCGATCTTTCTTCAGCGTTGAGATCTAGAAGGGAGGACAGCGGGGTATACACGGGAACGTGAGGGTCTATCACTGTAAACCCGATCCAATCTAATCGATGTGGAGAGCCCATCTGTGGTAGTGGTATTATTATGCAGAGCGTTCCATATGCGTTATTTCTTCATTCCTCACTACCAGCCTTCGAGGTAGATACATACAGCGGGCATCTCCCTGGTCTGCAAGTAGTACTTCCTTCACCCTCTGTGCTCCCTCCTCCCCCCAGACACCCTCAGATTCTAGATTGGCCTCTAATGGGACCAGTTAATGTGGTGTCTAATGTGACGACAGTGTCACAGGACCGCCCTGTGGTGGCTGGATTTAACCCACTTCCGTCTGAAACTAGATTCATCAGGGTCTTAAACTTTCCCCCCAGGCCTTGAAGTCTGTAGCTACTGTTTAGTATATTAATTATGTTTGTCAAGTAACCAAAATATGTAAGCTTCACTTTGTGCAAGTTTGACATAACATTAATGGTGGTAATAGTATTAGTATAGTATATAATTAACGGTGTAAGGATAACTGTATTGTCTTATTGGAAATTAGTACCTCAGGATTTCAAAGGATTTTTTTTCACATTATGCCCCAAAAAACACAAAAAATGAATAAATAACACCCACTATTTATTAGTGTGATATCCATTAGTACATATACTATGCTTGTTTCATGAACTTCCCACTGAAATAAGAAACTACTATCAATAATGTGTGAAGTATTACTAAGTTTATGTAATAGCAAACTACAGCAACATAGTTGAATGAAGGATTATTATTAATTGTTAAAGTTTGTTTTAGATGCCAGAACATACTTTATAAGGTAAGGGTACCTATTTCTTACCCTCAGAGTTATCTGTACTCTGGGCCACAATGGTTCCAACTCTGACAGAATCATATGACAAAAAGAATCTATTTCTGTAAGAGCTAGTCATATATGCTGTATTTTCATTGTAAAACTATTCCAATTGTATAATTTATGTAAAGTATCATTCAAAGGAAAGATACCTTATTATTCCAAATGTTTTTTCTCTTTTTTCTCCTTTATAATGTTATGCCAGAAAGGAAGAGAACATGGCTAACCACCCTCTTTTAATTCCTTCTAAAAATTATGGGTAGAGGAAAGTCCAAAACTTCTTAAATAAGAGTTGAATCTTTTTATTAACCCCTTCCACTGAAAAATTTATTGGCAAGAACTGTGGACTAGATTTCCAGCCCACAAAAATCTGGGAAATTCGAATACATTTTTTTTCATAAGTCAGAACCCCAAATCACCAATTTGGGACTTACTGTTCTGATTTGACCTTTCTGCAATCCTTTAAAGTCTAAAATATGCTCTCAAAAAGTCAAGATACAATGCAGTTAGTATTTGCTATACTCAGGATTTAAATTGATTTGGCACTAGAGTGATACATTACTCTCACTTTTTATATTAAAAAAACTCATCATGACCAGACTCCCGGTCAAGGTGGCGGCATAGGCAGACATGGCTCGCTTCTTTGCACAACCACATCAAAACTGCAGCAAAAATATAGAACAACCATCACTCAGGAACACCAGAAATCAAGCTGAATGGAAGTCTGACAACTACGGAATTAGAGAAACCACATCTGTCCAGACTGGTATGAGGGGTGCAGACTTGGAATGGGCCGGTCCTACACCCACGTGGGTAAAAATTCAAGAGGGATATCTCTGTTGCAAGGAGTCCCAGACCCACGCCAGGCCCCCCAGCTCAGGATTCTAGTGCCAGGAAGATAAGTCCCCACAACTTCTGGCTGTAAAAACTAATGGTCATTGAGTCAGTTGAAGAAACTACTGGAGCCCCAAGCAGTTCCTCTTAAAGAACCCACACACAGCGCTGGCTAGTGTTGCTCAGTGAACTGAGTGCCGGCCTTTGAGCCAGGGGTTCGCAGGTTTGATTCCCATCAGGGCACATGCCTAGATTGTGGGCCAGGTCCTTGGTGGGGGCATGTTAGAGGCAACCACACACTGATGTTTCTTTCCTCTTCTTTCTCTGTCCCTTCCCTTCCAAAAATAAATAAATCTTTAAAAAAAATAAAGAACCCACACATGGACTCACTTACTCAAACTCACTCGCTCTGAGCTCCAGCCCTGGGTAGCAACTTGAAAGGCACCTGTGGTGTACAGGGAGGGACTGAAGTGTCTGGGATGAAGATGAATAGAGGCCATTGTCCCTTCGCTAAACCCACCCCTCACCCCCCACACAGCCAGTAAGCTGGTGCTGTATCTAAGACTCCATCAACTTGGCTAACAGCATGTGACCCACCCTTGGAGATCCTTAGAGGCTTGACCCCACCCAAATTACGGGCCCACCCTAGCTCCTTTTCCATAAGAATGGCTGGTCTTGGCTCTTAAATCCTATCATGTAAGCAACTGCTAACCTGGCTTCTGTGAGCATGAGCAGCGGCCAGATAAGAACCACAGCTTGGCTTCACCTGGGAGTCTCCCAGCCCAGCACAAGCAGCAGCCATCTCAGATTGCTTTACAGCTCAGGCAGGGTGCCCCGGGAAAAACACAGGCCGGAACTGACCTTGGCCTGCACCACCCTGGAAACCCCAGGGCTAGCACACCCAGTGGACAGCTACCGACCATGTTGGAGCACCTCCCCCTGCCCCTGCACAGCTGATCCTCCACAGAAGGCAGAGGTGGGTGGTCAGTGGTCACAGCCAGTCCTTGCAGCTGACTGGCCAGGGAAAATCCCTCCCATTGATCTGCCAATAGCAACCAAGGCTCAACTACAAAAGGACGGTGCACTCAGCCCCCACAAAGGATACACCTTGAGTACCCAGCTTGGGGATAGGGGAGGCTGTGCCACTGGACCCTACACGACACCTACTACATTAGGTCACACTACCAAGACACGGAGTCAAAGCAGATCTATCTAATGCACAGAAACAAATACAGGGAGGTTTCCAAACTGAGGAGACAAAGAAACATGGCCCAAATGAAAGAACAGATCAAAACTCCAGAGAAAGAGCTAAACAAAATGGAGAGAAGCAATCTGTCAGATGCAGAGTTCAAAACACGGCTTTACAAGGATGTTCAAGGAACTCAGCAGCATAAAAAAGAAAGGAAGAATACACTAATTAAAATAAAGAACAATTTACAGGGAAATTAATTGTTAACTTAATTTTGTTAAGTGTGGTTACAGCATGCTGGGTATGTAAAAATAAACAGCCCTGAAGTGTTTGAGATGTGTGTTGAATTCTGAGGTATGAAATGAAATAATACCTGGCATTCGTTGTACCTGACAAAACTTAAAAACTTTTTTTAAAGAAATGGATGAAATAAGATAAGCAAAATGTTGATTTTTTTGAAGGTGAGTGATAGATACTGTTATCTTTCACGCCGGTTTCAAAATCTGCATTAAAATTAAGAAAAATATGCTCTGCAAGATGAAACTGCCACGGCAGTTCTAGTGCCCTCCCTTCAGTGAGGGCAAGAGAAGAGTTCTCTGTTTGAGTGAGTGCCAACATGAGCTTGAATTTACTAAAAACTTTATTGACGACGTGTATATGGCTTACTATTTTTGCTAACACACTCTTTGTTTTTGAGTAAAGAGAATGATGATTTCATTTTTTAAAATCCAGACCCTGAGCCTATGCCCGGAAAGAGCCACGAGATGGCAGCGCCCAGAGCAGCAGGCAGGTCGATGTGCAGACCTCAGATTCACGTGCATGTTCACGCCGAAGGGGCCGGAGACCCACGAGCAGGGGCTGCTGTGGGCTTTCAGTGAGGAGGGGGCAGGCGGGCTCTGACACGCTGATGTGCCAGAAACTGAAGAAGGACTAAGGGGCGAGGTCCAAAGGACAAAGGAACCAGTGTAATGGGGCTCCTGCTGCTCAAGTTTGGGACATTCTGAGCATAAAAAATGATACTAAATGTATGTGGTTATAAAACACTAACGAAATGCACATGTCCATAATGATGGCAGCCCACATGCGGCCTTCTGCTGTTCACCAACATTAGCACCTACGTGTCCCTACCAGCTGAGGCTCCAGGACGTTCTGGTTCAGGTGAGCAGATCTCAGCTCTACCTGAGGTGGCTCCGGATTTGCCCGTCTCTCCAGATTTCGGGAAACACGTTTCCTGATAACCTCACTTCTCGGGGGTGACCATCCAAAGTCATTGCTTTTCAGTTTGTTCTTATTTTCTCGTTGTTGGCCCAGGAATGATGGCTTTCAAGCTTTTTGCACATTGGCCCTTAAGCTGGAATTCTGTGACACCAACAGGTTTCTTGTCACTTTCATGAGATTTCTCTCCACTAGACAGCATCTTCTCCGTGAACTCAGGAGACGCTGAAGGATTGCACGGAGAAAAGCTCAGCACCGTGTATTCTAGTTTGGGTTCATCAAACAACAAGCAGCACGTACGGTAGTCCTGCCACGCATCTCACTTCAAAAAAGGTGGAGTATCTTCTCCAGCCTCTAGGTCTGGGACATGCCGTTTCCACTTTCCGTGGCTCGGTAAGGTACTTGATCCACCTGCATTTTGCAAATGCTCTTTTTCTACCTCGTTGACTTGACTGACGTGAGATTGACCAGTGGGCGAAAGATGAACCAGATCCCATCACCGGGTCGTAGTCTGGGTAGGTACCAGTGATGTGCACGGTGAACTCGCCACCTTGGTCAAGTCCTGGCAGTGTGGACGTTACTCAGATATCGACGCAGAGCTGCGACTCGGCCACCCAGAGGCAGCGGGCACTTCAGCCTCACAACCAAGGCAAATGCTGCGAGAAGACGGTATTCCGGAGAGAACGGTCTGTCAAAAGCATGTATGCTCCTGGTTCACTGACGGGGCAGGACACACAGACGGTGTTTGTTCTGAGCAAAGCCTGCTGAGAGTAGAAGGCAGCTGCGCATGGAGTTCTGGGGGTTGTGCCCCTCATGAGAAGTCTCTGGACCTCCAGATTGTTTGCACACACAGAGCTTTTAAAAATGCTCCAGAGGAGGGTCCACAACATGCAATTCAAACAAAGAAATGAAATGGCATGTGTCACTGGTTTCATTCATCTTTGGCACGCGTGCTCCGGGTGGGCCTGTGGCACACACCTCCTCACCGAGCCTTCCGAAAGTGCTCTGGGTCCTGGGCTGTCCTGACCCAGCACACACCTGGCCACAGGCAAGGGTACCCGCTCCTGCCTATGCCCTGCTCACCCTTTGATCTAATGTGAATTATTAATTAAAGAGGAAAAAATAACGTCACAGACCCACTGGAGATGAGAAAGTTTAAACAACCCCTCTAACCTGTTTGGTATAAACCTATCACTACCAATCTCCTGGCTTAAAAGCAACAAACCACTTTTATAAACTAGTGTTCAAATTTAATAGGTTGATTTCCAAAGGAAACTGGCTAGAGGATAGTAGAATAGTATTTCGGCTACTTGCAGTAATAGTAATATTCAGTGACATATTAACATGGCATTAAGACTTTTTCAAATGTATTTTTTTTATTTGGAGCCAATAAAAGTTTTAGCTTTCCTGAAATTAATATTAGTCTATGACCACCTACATAGGCTTTGGTTCAACTTGATATGGCTTATTGTTTTCTTTGAATTAAATTTTATTAATACATTGTCCTGACTGAATTTACTCCATTGGAATTTATTCAGATTTACTTATAGTATTAGTATTTCCTTTCACACGATCATATTATGGCATTTGACTTTACCCATAAAGTTTTTCAGTTCATTTATATTATCTTATTTTTCTTCTTTTGCTCCAATGTTTGTAGAAGTTTACTATAAACTTTGAAATTCTATGTATGTAACTATACAGTGCTTTTTAAAAGAAATCTGTTTCCCTTCCATAAAAATTGAAATTATATTCCCAAATATTTCCCAATGTAAGTACAATTATCTGTATTGAATTTTAATCTAAAACTTTTTATCTGAACGTTTGCAGATATGATTTGAAGTATATGTCATATGCTGACAGGGTAATCAATTCACAGTTAATGTGTGATCTGATTGCTCTTATTTTTACCTAAAAGAACTCAATCCTGTTGAAATGACTTACACTCGACCCTATGGTGAATAGGACGCAGAGTTTAGATTAGATTCAATGATTGCCAGATTCTGAAGCTGATCTTCATTTAAGAAAAAAAATTAAGAATCTTAACCACAATGATATGCTTGACATGATTGCCTATATTATTTTAGATTAACTTTGTTTTTAAATATTAAGCTATAACTTCTTATTAGTTTGTGTCTCCAGAAACATCTCCTTCGGATAACCATACACAAGTAGGTCTTTGAGCTGAAAGGTCATTTATTTTTCTGTGCTTTGTCTGCTCATTTTGTGTTGACTGATTCCTTGTGTCTTGTTGTGAGTTCATGAGTGGGGTGGAAAGGAAGGGGTTAATACATTCTGCCACTCTAAAATTACTACCCACAACCAAAATCATAGCTTAGTTTCTTCTCAAAACACATGTTTGCCGTTTTTAATCACAGACTCAGTGATTAAGAATGGAATGAAAAAGAGACATGACTAAGGAGCAATTCAAATAAACAAAGAATTAAGATGTTGTGATATGTTTATAAAGACTAGAGACATCTGGAATATTCCAACTAAATAGGACTGATAATGCACTCTTTCTTTTAATAAGGGCTTGGAGTACCATAAAATATCAAAACTCTCAAGTACTACTACCTCAGTAGTACTGAGGGTTTGTCCTTTGTCTTCTAATATGTGCTGAGTTCCGAGGGTTTTCTTTGTTCCAACGTGTATTGTATTTGCTACTTCTCACTCATATTAGACTTTAATCTTCTTCATTAAAGAGAATCTATTTTTGTTCACACAGTATTCTGTTAATCAAATCTTGATAAACTGTGCTTGCCATGTATGACTATGTGTGACTATTCACTCAGGCCGCTCTATTCAAAAGGAAGATACGGATGTTAAGTTGGAGACTGCTATTCTGATACCAACCGAAGAATTTCTCCCTTCTTGAAAGACGAATGAAGTGGCATAATATTTTATTGCTTGTGATTATAGTGGTCAAGGCCGAGCTGCAGGAATTATCAGGTAGGGTAGCTGTTTCAAGAAAGACACTTAAGTGCTTTCAGAATTATCAGGACAGTGGTAGAAATGGGTGTTGTGACTTTCGTAACCACCAGCCAGGTGGGGAAGTCAGAGGCCACCATTGGAAGAAGTAGCTTCACCAACACACCAGAGTGGTGGGGATTGGAATTTGCTGCAGCTCCAGGTGATACACCTGGTGCTTTGCAACACATACTGCTGTGGGCAGGCGTCCGGCATTCGGGGCAGTGCTGGCTGGCTGCGGAAGGGAGAAAGCAAAATGAAGACAGCCTCTGGGTATGTTTGCATAACAAATTCCATGTATGCACATTTATGTACAGGAGCAAGGGAGAGTCTGAGAAACAGCCTCTACGTATATGCACACTAGAGGAAGGCTGGGAAGTTTGGATGGAAGGGGAAGGTCAAGATAATGGTACCCACCATAGCGTTTGTTTGTTTAATTATTTATTTAAGTGTTTCCTTGTCTACTGCTCGGTATTCTGAGTCCCTGGAATCATGTGTGAATACAACCCTTTACCATATTTTAAAATAAGCACGTTTTTAGATTGGCATTCAAACCAATTGTTATTGCTTTGATTTTTTTTTAAACTTTAGGCATTGTATGTGGGGTGAAAATGAGCAGACATTTGTTGAATACTCTCTGAATTCCAGGCATCGGGCTAGACTCAGAGACCAGTCACTTATTTTCCCTGCCCCTGCAGCATCATGCTAATTGGTATAACTCAAATCAAAATGAAGAAGTAGAGGGAAGAACAGAATGAAGAAACTAGAGTTCAAGTTTTATGAACACTTATTTAGTTGCTGGATAAAAGAAAGAAATTACAAATTTAAAAGAAGATTAGGTGTTTATAGAGGAAGACAAATAGATTTAACAACAGCGGCAGCAACACCAAAAAAATTGTCTGAGACACTAACTAATTAAATTGGCCACAAACATGAAATTAAAAAAAAAAAGCAAAACAAATAGCTAATGTATAAAAATAAAAATAGAAATGTATGTTAAGAGAAGACACCCTTTTAATCTTCATTAAGTGCACCAGGACCTGCTGCATTCAAATATATTTGTTTCTTTACTTTGCTGGAGAAACCTTGGTTTTGATTAATAATTGGGATATCATTTCTGGGAAGCAACTTGGAAATGAGGAATAAGGATCATTAAAAGTTAAAGTTCTTTTTTAAAATTTTGGAAGCTGCGTCTGTTTTATTCACCACTGTGTCTGCTGTAGTTTTTCAGTAACTGACACATAGTTACTTTCCAATAAACCTTGTTGGATGAATGAATGATGATAATAAAAGCATGCATTTTCACAGCAATATAACCAAGAAAAACCCTGCATATCAACTTTAAAGGAACAATTAAACATTTTGGCCAATTCATATGATAAAATATTCAGCCAATAAAATATTTACATAAATTAGTATAATTGTGAGAGAATCCTCATTAAGCAATAACACAATATAAATTAGTCTGATAGTAGTCTCTACTTCTTTATCTCAAATAAATTTAAAATAGAAAATATGATAAAATAGTAGCTGCATGCCAAGGTTACTTGTGTTTTCAGAATCAACCCTCAGGTTGGATTCTTCTAGTTCTCTATTTGATACAGGTGACAAAAACTGGAGTCCAGATTGTTCTGCATTCCTACAATTATTCATGTGTTACATGTAGCAAACCTAGACAGAATATCATATAATTCTACTTAATACTTCTCTGACATGACATACATGTAAGTTACATGTAAATTGACAGTATCTACTTTCTTCATCCTCTTTATGGTCCAGCATGAAATTCAACACCAGTTGCATTTTTTAAATGTTAATTCAGTCTTTGAGTATTATCCATATTAGTATACTTCTAGTTTGAGATAAATTGGATTTTATTTATATCTAGTTTGGATTTTATTTACACCTAATAAAGATTAAAATGTGACCCACCATTCACATATTATATATTTCAACAAAAGGGTAGATTGTCACAGACAGTTGTCGGACTGAGTAGTTTCTCCAAATTATGGTGGGTAATTACCAGTTTGTGGCAAATGCCACAATATCCAGAAACCTAGTCTCACATTTAGTATAAGCAATTTCCATTCCAGTGGGTTTGCGCACATACTCACATGCACTATATTATGAAGGATTGTAACTCTAACCCTTTATTTTGCTTCTCCCATAAGTGTGATGTTAAAAAATATGATTTTAGTTTCCATCTTATACTTTCAGATTTATTTACATGCACTGGTGTTTCCATATAACCTTTGGAAATTGAACACTGGCCAGAAAAAAAATATATATATATATATATATAATGTATCTCCAGGAGATATGGATATGAAAGGAGCAAGCTAAGTACCAAATAATGAAGGTCAGAAAGTTTTGATGAAAGACTGCAAAGATGACTGGTAGGAAAAAAACAGCTTTTGCCTCCACCCCGTGTGGCCTTGAGGCGATTACTGCCCGATTTTCTGCAGAAACTGGCAGCAACAGCCACGACACCAGTGTCTTCACGAAGCACTGCAGACTCACCAGTCTCCCTTAGGTAGTGAACGCCCCACCCTGCCCTGAAAATCCACAGTTCGTGGATTATAATTTAGGGACATCGGCACTTCCCAATCACACTGTACTGCACGGTTTAAAATCCAAGATTACAAAAGGTCAAAGGAAAAAAGTAAAAAGGCAACTCATGTGAAACAGAAATTTTGAATAATATTCAAAATGTTGACTTTATTGACTATGCATCTACACAGGTACATCTTTGAAAAAAAAGGTTACACGTGGAAATGATCGACAGTGGTTGATCTGGTAGAGTCTTCCGTACACGGCACATCTCCTACGCTCTAAAACAGCGGCCAGCCCCTGACAGCCTGTAGGCCAGCCTGGACCTGCTTTCTGTTTCGGTGAATAAAGTTTTATTGGAACACAGCCATACATACCCAATGATTTCCATATTCTCCATAGCTGCTGCCTCATTCCAAGGGCAAGGTTAGGTAGTACTGTGACAGAGGCTCTCCAAACGTAAAACATTTACTATCTTGTTTTTTAGCGAAAAACATTGCCAAACCCTGCTCTCAACTCACAGGCTGAGGCCGGGCCTTCAAAAATCCCTTCTCAGCACATGTCACCAGCGCTGCCAACTCCGACCTCAAGAAGAGCTCAGGGGCCCTAACTGCTAACACAGAAGAACAAACCCTCTGAGTAAGGCAAGCTGGACAACACAGACGACATACGATAAGGAGAGAGACGTCTTACAGGTGGGTCGAGAATCTAAAATGCGTGCTAACCATCGAGAGATGATTGATGGATACTGTCAACAGAAAATGAGTTAAAACGCATTTAAAAATGAGATAGTAATATTAAGTATGAAACAATATGAGTTGATATAAAGAGAAGAAAAGATTAATCAGTGGTAGAGTGGATATACTGGGAAAATAAAAGGATCGAATTGGAATATCAGATTGTGGAAGTTTCCAGAAAACAGTAAGACAAAGTGTCAACCCAGCTATGGATAAGTAAGTACCAAGTAATAAGATTTCCCAAAGGAGGAAAAAAAAAAAAGGAAAGAGGACAATAATTAAAGAAATATGGGTTTCCTATTCTGGTAATACATCAGGCTATTATTACCACTAAAATTACTTCATTTTTAAATATTTTCTTAGAAGATCAAAGAGCTGACAGAATACAATAGGAATTACCATATAAAGTCTGGAAGATGAGAACTCCCTTGTAACCTCTGCTTCTGGGGTCCCGTGATGGGAGCGAAGCAGGGAAGGATCGGGGAGGAGGGTGAGGTTGAATGAGGTCAGCGTAATTTGCCTAAACTTCTTCACCCGGGGTCCAAAACATGAAAAAATAGTCATAATTTCGGACGTTGAATGAAGTAATGATGGCAAGCGTGCACAGATCAAGATAACCATTGTTTTTACGTATTCCCTATGGTTCAAAGGAGCAAGATTCTCTGGTTTCTTTCACGCCTGCACATCAAAATGTAATTTTCCCTACAGCATACTAGAATTGCTGAATATCTTCTCTCTCATCTCATTGTCTGTTTACTGGAACCTTTCACTAAGTCATCCTTTTATTAAAATATTTAAGCTTTTGGTGGAAGAGCAAAAATAAGCTAAGCCTTGCTTATTTGTGCATACAAACTCTACATATCTTTACTTTTTTTCATTTTATATTTTGGGGGGAGTATCTTTACTTTATAAATTTTAATTAAAAAAATTATTAACAGGAACATCCTTATGTTTTAATCATGCATCATATATTGCCACAATTTTTGAAACCCAATGGAGAAAAATAAAATAACATAAAGGCCTTGTTCCTTATCTTTTGTTAAAACCATTCTCTATACTATCCTTTAAATTATGTGCCTAGTACACATAAATTTTAACTTTAAGTGTAGGTTTTACTTATAAATGAATGTGTTACTTTAAAGTAGTTATCATGGAAAGCTCCCATTTATTCAAACAACTGTACTATTATCTAAATCATTTTTGCTACTCCTCATTCAGAATTTTTCAAAAGTTATTTCATGTACTGAATATATATATATGTTTTATATTACTTAATTTTGCCACCTTATTTTTTAAATAAATATATAATATAAGCTATAGATTACACAGAATGGACACTCACCATCCCACAAAATGAATGATTTTCGCCTGTTGCCCCAGATTAAATCTACCCATAAATGATACTAATGTAACACTGCTGATACTAAATATGAAGGTACCCCACAGGCTCTCCAAAGTACTTGCTCTGCTACAACAAGTACCTAATGTTTCCTTTCTATCTCTTGCTACTTGAATGACTGAATTGTTTGCAAACAATAACAAACAAAAGAAAACCCCCTACTATTCTTTCAAAATCACGCATCATAGCCATGGTTTGTAAAAAATTTTGGTCCTACTTTAATGTACAAATCTTTGTTTGCTCCATTACTCCAAAATAATGGTATTGAGATTGTAACTTTTTGGCAGGGGAAGTTTTCAGAAAAGGCTTAAAGATGTCTCCCTTTTAGAAAACCAGCTTCCAATGCTTTAAAAAGTTTTCAGTTCCTAAAAGTACAGGAATGGTGAAATTTATCTTTCTTGTCTGTTTCCAATTCGCTGATTACATATACTGTATGTGCCATTATGTATATACATGCAGTGGAGGAATACACAGAAGAGAACCATCTAACCTAAACAAAGGAACTGGTGATAGCGCTTTTAGTATTCAGGTTCCCATGGATGCATTCCGTTACAGGCTGTCTGCATCAGAGGACTTGAATTTGCTGTTTGCTTTACTGCTTTTTTTACTTTAAATAAAGAAAGGGACTAGGAGATCCCTAAAGATCTTTTTTCTTTGCCACTATCCCCAGGCAAGGAGGAGGAATGAGCCGTGTAATCTGATCTTTCTGGTCTCTGCGTTTAATTTTGAGCAAGAAACCAGGCGACCGAAGACATAAGAGTGACCGAACAGCAGAGGGCAGCATTTACTCATGGCTGAATTTTCCTCGGGCTCAGAAAGTTTTAAATTTGGAGGGGGTCACTGTGGCAGAAATGCATGAGATACGCCCTATACTGTATTTGCATTGCTTGGTTTAAATTCTTATTTTCGAACTGGTTTCTCTTAAAGGGAAAGGAATACTGACTTGATTTCTAGTCCCATTTTTTTTTCTTTTATAGAAGCGATGCATGACACCACAAAAATTAGCTACAGTAAATAGGGGAGTTAATCTGAGTGCAGTACAAGACACACGAGCATTTTTCAAATTTACAGTTCATTGTATTTATTCATGTATTTTTTCATATTGACCTTTTCCCCAGACTTCCCCCTCCTTCGAATACCCCCTACCACACACACACACACACACACACACACACACACACACACACACACACAGGTCGGTATTCCGTTGGCTACGGAATGTCAAGGGGAACTATTCCAGCAGAGATCAAAATCCCAAACTTTGCAACCGGAAAAGAGCGCCGTCTTTCCCAAGGGCTACCATTGTTATTGTTGAAACCCTAAGGTTTGGCTACTGGCACCTGGGATCCATTTGGGGAGGGAAGCAAAACAAACACCGAGTTCCCCCGGCTTTTCCTATAGGAAGTCCAAAGTGCGGTGGGTACGGAGGCCTCGGTGCCCCCGGTCACCTGGGAGGTGGGGCGGCGAGATGGGTGCAGGTTGAGGGTTGAGCTAGCCCTGGAGTGCAGGGAGCGCGCGTTGTAGACCACGGAGGAATTGGGGGGGGCGGGGGTCGGTTTGGATTCTGTCGGATCCATCGAAAGGAAGGGGCAGGAAACGGTTAAAGCCAATCTGCTCGGTGCATTCCCAGACAGGCTTTGCTTAATCCTTCCTCCCCGCGCTCACAGACCCTCGCCCCCAGCCTTTCTTTTCTTTCTCTCGACCCCCTCACCCCTGAGTTATTACTAGCATAACAACCGAACGGTCTTCCCCCAGACCCCGCACGAAAGTTATTTATCTGCAAACCTGACCTAACCCCCATCTATTCTGCGGCAGCTTTTTTGCTGTTATTGCTCTGACGCTGGCCAAGATTTGACCAAAAAGTAAAAAAAAAAAAAAAAAAATCGCCCCCTTTTCAGCGCCTCCGACTCGCGGGGCTCCCGCCCCACCCCCCCGCTCCCCGACCGCCCCCAGTCCCCCGGAGGCCGCCGGAGTGATTAGCGTCGCGAGCAGCCAGTCGGTGGCCGAGGCAGCCGGGTGCGCGGGCGGGGGGAGCGTGGGGCCCAATCGGCTGGGCGGGGGCGGGCCGTGGGTGACAGGCCGCGCGCGAGGGGGCGCACGCGCGGGCGCAGCGCGGATCAATGAGTGGCGAGCAAAGTTTCGGAGCCCCGGCTCGGCCCGCGTTCAGCCCGCCCCCTCTGTTTGTGTTTCAGCGGCGCGCGGAGCGCGTGTGCGCGCGCGCGTGCAGCGGGCAGGGGGCGGGGAAAGTGAGGACCCGCGGGTGCCGAGAGGGGTTCCCGAGCTCCGGCGTCTCCGCCGCACAACCTCCAGCCCGGCGGGCGAGCAGCAGAGCGCTGACAGGCGCCGGCCCGAGCTGCCGCGGGCGCCGCCACTGCCCGGCGCCGGCGTCCCCGCCTGCCCCGCCGACGGCGTAGGAGAAAGGGAACCAACCGCCCCCAAACCTAACGCCTTGCGGATTACAAAGTGAAACTGACCCGGGATCTCAAAAGCAAAGATCCCCAGGGCGGGGGCGAGGCGCACTAGAGGGGGCTCGGACGGGGCCGCCCGAGAACCGTCCCCCCGGCATGCTGAGGGGAGGGGACGCGGGGACCTCGCGCCGCTGCTGTCCGACCCCCGCGAGGCCGAGAAGATCGGGGGGCCTGCGGTCGCTGTGGATGTACAAATAACGGGCTGGCGGGCGCCCCGGCTGAAGTATAATAGAAACATGCCGAGGAGCGCTGGACGTTGCCTGTGCCCGCAGCAGGGGCGGCGGCGGCGGCTGCCAGAGGAGGAGGAGGACGCGGCGGACCGCGCGCGGGCACCGGAGCCCTAGCGCCCGCGCCGGGAGCGCAGTTCGCGCACGGCCGCCGCCGCCTGGGCCTCGCAGCCCCTCGTGCAACCCAGTGGAGGGGTGTCGCTGTTTCTGACGGGGAGGGGGGGACTCGAGGAGCCCCCTGGTCTCCAGCCTTTAGGGAAGGAATTCGCCCACCTCCTCGCTCCCCACCGCCCCTCCCCGTGCGCCGCCGTCCTCTTCCCGCAGCGCCACCCGCGTCTGTCCTGCCCTCCTCAGTTTCTTGGCCACGGGCGAGCTCCAAAGTTTCTGGAGTATTTGCAAGGATTGCTCCTACACCTTAAACACAGACCACCTCTCCCTGCTTTCAGCGACTGGGGCGAAAACGATCACACTCTCCGGATTCAAAACCAACGCGCCCACGGGGAAATACTGGAGGTTTGAGAAACTTTTTTTGGAACTCATCAGCTCCCGCGGAATGCTTGGCCGCCTCTCTTCCCCGCTTCCCTCTGGCGCGACCTGTCTACATGGCTACCTGGTTGGGGTCTTTCACTGAGGCCACTTGCTTCTTCTGCGGGGCTGGAGACCCTTTAAAATAGCAGAGTTCTCAGGGCTATCGGCTGTATTTGGTGGGGCTACCGAATCCCCGAACTTGCATTCTTTTTGCCTCACTTCTTCCTTCCGTTGGCCGCCCAGTTCCAAGGAGCCGGGACCATGGACTTGGATGCAGGCCGGGCTCCTGGCCGCGCGTGGCTCCCGCTGCCCACCCCCTCGGCGCTCCAGCTCCTGCGCGTCTTTGGGCTGCTGTCCCTGCTCCCGGGGCCGGCCCGCGTCGGCGGGGCCGAGCAGCGCCAGGTGTTCCAAGTACTGGAGGAGCAGCCCCCCGGCACGCTGGTGGGCACTATCCAGACGCGCCCCGGCTTCACCTACCGGCTCAGCGAAAGCCACGCCCTGTTTGCCATAAACAGTAGCACCGGGACCCTGTACACCACGGCCACCATCGACCGGGAGAGCCTGCCCAGCGACGTGATCAATCTGGTGGTCCTCTCCAGCTCGCCCACCTACCCCACCGAGGTGCGAGTGCTGGTGTGGGACCTGAATGACAACGCCCCCGTCTTCCCGGACCCCTCCATCGTGGTCACTTTCAAGGAGGACAGCAGCAGCGGGCGCCAAGTCATCTTGGACACAGCCACCGACGCGGACATCGGCTCCAATGGCGTGGACCACCGCTCCTACCGCATCATCCAGGGCAACGAGGAGGGTCGCTTCAGCCTGGACATCACCGTGAACCCGAGCGGCGAGGGCGCCTTCCTGCATCTGGTGTCCAAGGGCGGGCTGGACCGAGAGGTCACTCCGCACTACCAGCTGCTGGTGGAAGTGGAGGACAAGGGCGAGCCCAAGCGGCGGGGCTACCTTCAGGTAAACGTGACTGTGCAGGACATTAATGACAACCCCCCGGTGTTTGGCAGTTCCCACTATCAGGCGGGGGTGCCTGAGGACGCGGCCGTGGGCTCCAGCGTCCTCCAGGTGGCGGCGGCGGACGCGGACGAGGGCACCAACGCGGACATCCGCTATCGGCTGCAGGACGAGGGGACCCCCTTCCAGATGGACCCCGAAACGGGGCTTATCACCGTACGGGAGCCCCTGGATTTTGAGGCCCGGCGCCAGTACTCGCTGACCGTGCAAGCTCTGGACCGCGGCGTGCCTTCCCTCACGGGACGCGCTGAGGCGCTGATTCAGCTGCTGGACGTTAATGACAACGACCCGGTGGTGAAGTTCCGCTATTTCCCCGCCACCTCGCGCTATGCCTCGGTGGATGAGAATGCTCAGGTGGGCACAGTGGTGGCTCTGCTCACCGTGACGGACGCAGACTCCCCAGCGGCCAACGGGAACATCTCGGTGCAGATTCTCGCGGGCAACGAGCAGCGCCACTTTGAGGTTCAGAGCAGCAAAGTGCCGAACCTGAGCCTCATCAAAGTGGCCAGCGCCCTGGACCGAGAGCGCATCCCTTCTTACAACCTGACCGTCTCCGTCTCGGATAACTACGGGGCGCCCCCTGCCGCCGCGGTCCAGGCGCGCTCCTCGGTGGCCAGCCTGGTGATATTTGTCAATGACATCAATGACCACCCTCCTGTCTTTGCCCAGCAAGTGTACAGAGTGAACCTGAGCGAGGAGGCGCCCCCAGGAAGCTACGTGAGTGGAGTGTCTGCCACAGATGGCGACTCTGGTCTCAATGCTAATCTGCGTTACAGCATTGTCTCTGGCAATGGACTAGGTTGGTTCCATATCAGTGAACATAGTGGCTTGGTGACCACGGGGGCTGCTGGGGGCTTGGACCGTGAACTTGCTTCCCAAGTTGTACTGAATATCAGTGCTCGGGACCAGGGTGTTCACCCCAAGGTCTCCTACGCCCAGCTTGTAGTAACTCTCCTGGATGTGAATGATGAGAAGCCAGTGTTTAGCCAGCCAGAAGGGTACGATGTGTCCGTTGTTGAGAACACCCCAATAGGGACAGAACTGCTAGTGCTCGGGGCCACCGATGGGGACCTGGGTGACAATGGGACGGTGCGCTTCTTCCTACAAGAGGCGGAGACTGACCAGAGGTCTTTCCGCCTGGACCCCGTGTCTGCGAGGTTGAGTACCATCTCCTCCTTGGATAGAGAGGAGCAAGCGTTCTACTCCCTGCTGGTTCTGGCCACAGATCTGGGCTCCCCTCCCCAGTCCTCGCTGGTTCGCATAAATGTGAGTCTCCTGGATGTGAATGACAACAGTCCTGTGTTCTACCCAGTCCAGTACTTTGCTCATATTCAGGAGAATGAGCCTGGAGGTAGCTACATCACGACTGTGTCTGCCACGGACCCTGACTTGGGTCTCAATGGAACTGTCAGATATAGCATATCGGCTGGGGACAGGTCTCGGTTTCAGGTCAATGCTCAGAGCGGGGTGATTTCTACCAGAATGGCCCTAGACAGAGAAGAAAGAACAGCTTACCAGTTGCAAATAGTGGCTACTGATGGTGGCAGTTTACAGTCTCCCAACCAGGCAATAGTAACCATCACTGTGTTGGACACTCAAGACAACCCGCCCGTATTCAGCCAGGCTGCCTACAGCTTCGTGGTCTTTGAGAACGTGGCTGTGGGGTACCACGTGGGTAGTGTGTCTGCATCCAGCATGGATCTCAATTCCAACATCAGTTACCTCATTACCACTGGGGATCAGAAAGGTATGTTTGCAATCAACCAGGTCACTGGGCAGCTTACCACAGCCAGTGTGATTGACAGAGAAGAGCAATCCTTTTATCAGCTGCAAGTGGTGGCCAGTGGGGGCGCTGTGACTGGAGACACTGTGGTTAACATAACAGTTAAGGACTTGAATGACAACTCTCCCCATTTCCTTCAGGCAGTGGAGAGTGTGGATGTGGTGGAGAACTGGCAGGCAGGTCACAGCATTTTCCAGGCCAAGGCCGTGGACCCTGACGAAGGAGTCAATGGCATGGTACTCTATAGCCTGAAGCAGAACCCCCGGAACCTGTTTGCCATCAGTGAGAAGAGTGGGCACGTGAGCCTGCTGGGGCCACTGGATGTCCACGCCGGTTCCTACCAGATAGAGATCCTGGCATCTGATATGGGCGTGCCCCAGCTCTCCTCTAGTGCCATCTTAACCGTTTATGTCCGAGACGTCAATGACAACGCACCGGTGTTTGACCAGCCCTCTTACGAGGTCACGCTTTCCGAGTCAGAACCTGTGAACTCCCGATTCTTTCAAGTGCAAGCTTTTGATAAGGATTCGGGAGCAAACGGTGAAATTGCATACAGCATTGCTGAAGGAAACACTGGGGATGCTTTTGGCATATTCCCAGATGGTCAGTTGTATATAAAAAGTGAACTGGACCGTGAACTGCAAGACAGATACGTTTTACTGGTTGTGGCTTCTGACAGAGCAGTGGAACCCCTTAGTGCGACTGTGAATGTTACTGTCATTTTAGAAGATGTCAATGATAACAGACCTCTTTTCAACAGTACCAATTACTCCTTTTATTTCGAAGAGGAGCAGAACGCTGGGTCGTTCGTGGGCAAAGTGAGTGCTGTAGATAAAGACTTTGGGCCCAATGGAGAAGTGAGGTATTCTTTTGAAATGGTGCAGCCGGACTTCGAGCTGCACGCCCTTAGTGGGGAGATCACAAATACCCACCAGTTTGACAGGGAGTCTCTTATGAGGCGCAGGGGGGCTGCAGTGTTCACCTTCACAGTCATTGCCACAGACCAGGGGCTCCCGCACCCCCTCAAGGATCAGGCGACTGTGCACGTTTACGTGAAGGATGTAAACGACAATGCTCCCAAATTTGTAAAAGACTTCTACCAAGCCACTATATCCGAGTCAGCAGCCAACCTGACACAGGTTTTAAGAGTATCTGCCTCAGATGTTGATGAAGGTAGTAATGGACTTATTCATTATTCTGTAATAAAAGGAAATGAAGAGAGACAGTTTGCTATAGATAGTACCTCCGGTCAGGTGACACTTATTGGCAAATTAGACTACGAAGCCACACCTGCCTATTCCCTTGTAATTCAAGCAGTGGATTCAGGGGTCATCTCCCTCAATTCAACCTGTACCTTAACTATTGATATTTTAGATGAAAATGACAATACCCCTTCCTTCCCTAAGTCGACCCTCTTTGTTGATGTTTTGGAAAACATGAGAATTGGTGAACTGGTGTCCTCCATTACTGCCACTGATTCGGATTCCGGTGACAATGCCGACTTACAGTACAGCATCACTGGGACTAACAACCATGGGACTTTCAGCATTAGCCCAAACACTGGGAGTATTTTTCTTGCCAAAAAATTGGACTTTGAAACACAGTCTTTGTACAAATTAAATATAACGGCAAAAGACAAAGGAAGGCCTCCTCGTTCGTCCACAATGTCGGTAGTGATACACGTGAGGGACTTCAATGACAACCCTCCTAGCTTTCCTCCTGGGGATATTTTCAAGTCCATTGTTGAGAACGTTCCCATTGGGACATCTGTCATTTCAGTGACTGCCCACGACCCTGATGCAGACATTAATGGGCAACTAGCCTACACGATCATCCAGCAGATGCCGAGGGGCAACCACTTTGGCATAGATGAAGTCAAAGGCACGATATATACCAATGCTGAGATAGATCGGGAATTTGCTAATCTTTTCGAGTTAACGGTCAAAGCCAACGACCAAGCCGTGCCCGTGGAAACTCGACGGTATGCTTTGAAGAACGTGACCATTCTGGTGAGGGACCTCAATGACAATGTCCCAGTGTTCGTATCCCAGAACGCCCTGGCAGCCGACCCTTCGGCGGTGATTGGCTCCGTCCTGACCACGGTCATGGCCGCCGACCCGGACGAAGGTGCCAACGGAGAAGTGGAGTACGAGATCGTCAGCGGGGACACGGACACCTTCGTGGTGGACCGCTTCAGCGGGGACCTGAGGGTGGCCTCCGCGCTGGTGCCCTCCCAGCTGATCTACCACCTCATTGTTTCAGCCACGGACCTTGGCCCTGAAAGGAGGAAGTCCACCACGGAATTGACCGTCATTCTCCAGGGCCTCGACGGACCTGTGTTTACTCAGCCCAAATATATAACTATTTTGAAGGAAGGGGAGCCCATTGGGACTAATGTGATATCGATAGAAGCAGCTAGCCCCAGGGGGTCGGAAGCCCCAGTGGAGTATTACATCATCTCCGTCCGTTGTGAAGAAAAGACCGTGGGACGTCTCTTTACCATCGGGCGGCTGACGGGCATGATCCAGACGGCAGCCATCCTGGACCGGGAGCAAGGGGCCTGCCTGTACCTGGTGGAGGTGTACGCCATTGAGAAGTCCACCGCTTTCCCCAGGACACAGAGAGCGGAGGTAATGGTCTCACCGCCGTTTATGACTTCTTTGTTGTTGTGCTTTTTAGAAAGATTGTTCTCTTTATATTACTTTCTAAAATTATTTCCCTTGATTGTTGTTGGTTGGTTTTATTGACAGGAGTATGCAAAAATGCCCTGGCACAGAGACTAACATGATTACATAAAATTTAGCTTGATTCCGGTCAAATCTAAACCATGAGTGGTTTTTGCTTCCTATTTCACCTCATAGACGTCATCTGTATAAGGCTAGGGGGGAATCTTCAGCCATTTCAGAAGTGTTCTCCCTCCGCTTCCCCCCAAAAACACAAACCCACACCCAATTACCTAAGCTGAATCCCAGCGCTAAACTAAACACCTCTCAGTAAGGAAGGCTACTTGAGAATGGCAGATCTCAGACTTAAGATGTTTCTGTTCCAAAATGAAGACCTGGGATAGAAGTCTGCAATAACAGGCTCCCTGTCTAGGGGGCATGGCCATGAGGACAGGCCGAGAGTTTATGTCCCAGACCCTGTTCCCTTTCTCATCCTCAGCAGACTTGGCGGTTTCTGTAGAGGGAGGGACTAATTTCAGTGCGCAGAGCCAAGTTTGGAGAGATTCCTGATTTCATCTGCCTTCGCATTTCAGGCACTGTCTTCTGACTTAGGCTACTCCTTGCTCTTCCCTTCTGACCTAAAACATGTAATATGCTGTGAATGATCGGCCATTAGAGGCCGTTTCCAGGGACAGGACTGCGTTGCTCAGGCCGTGGTGCACGCACACGCTCTGTCTGCTGACCGGTGGGAAGTCCGCATTTCACAGCGTTTGCCGGGAGAACTGCAAGCTTGGCCACCCCTGGGGTGGATTGGAGCTGCTCACTCCCTGCATCACTGGTTTGCTTTTTAATTGAACCGCTTCCAATGTTCTCTCGATATCAACCTGAAATGGTAAAGCTACACTCTGGAAAGCTCTCGTTTGCCGTTTTCTAAATTCTCTCTGTCCCTTCCTTACCCCGTCAAAGACATTCTGGTGTCATTCAGCCAAAAACAGAAAACATCAAATGTGGTTTGTGATACTTGGCAGTAACCCAGACATAACATGCTTGGGAGATGGAGGCTCATGCATTTGTTTTCTTGCTTTTCTATTTGGGGGAGGTGAGGAGTTTTCTTTATTTAAAACGCTCATTTATTATTATTATCTTCTTGAATCCCCTGTGATTTTTTTTTCATAATAGCTAGCTGTGTCTGTTCAATGGATGGAGCAGCATATTCGGAGCCTAGAGGATATTAGAGATATAATTCTTAGTAGAGATATAATTCTTAGAAATTCAGCCCAAAGTAGAATTAAGTTTTATCTTTTATACATAGCCCTGAAGGGACTTCTCACCCAAATGTCCTGTTTGACTGAATTAGTTTTTTAAAGATTGTAACATGGGTCTTTATATGTTAACCTGTTTGGTTTAACTCAGGCCTTGCTTGACAAAATTTTATTTTGATTTGGTGTATTCCTCCCCTGAACCCATTCCCTGTCTCCGCCTTCTTTGGAATCACTTCTTGGATAAAGAGACTCCACCGGTTCAAAGGCTGAAATGTTTGTTAAAGATCGGCAAGTAAGTCCTTCCAGGGTTGAGATGCGCTTGTTAAACTATAAGACAAATTATATGATGGTTGTTGCTGGTTGGGTCAGTGCATTCCATTTAGTGGAGAAGTTGGAGAATGAGAGTGAGTGTCCACTGTTACCATTGGACGGTTTATTTTGTTTTGTTATTTACTCATTGGATATGCAAAGTTAGGCTTATATTAAATTTTTAAACAGTGCTGTCTCTGTAATAGGCCTGCGGATTTAAAAATCATTGTAAGTCATTTTGTTAGTAATAGGAGATAATATGTTTGTGACTTTGTCTGGCCTCAAATAATACCCATAGGAAAAGTTATTTGTATTTCCTGTAGCCTATTTATTTAGAAATCTAGGAGAATTCATTATAATGATTGTTTTATAAGAAAAAACTGGTCAGGGTGTCTTCTGTGAACTGAAGTGCTGAAATTGTAAACCAAGTTGGAGCTCCCAAGGCCCAACCACTCTTCAAATTGAAAGCAAATGTGCCTTTTCCCCAAGAATATTGGAAGCAGTAGTTGGGAGCTAGAATTTCATATTATTATTGGTTGTATCTTTTAAGTATATACAATGGAGCACTTTTTTTCTTCTGCCAAAACAATTCATTTACCATGGTTCTGCAAAAAGAAGTTATAAATTATGTCTGGTTGTCAGAGGTGAGTTTTCAGTTGTTTGTTTCCAAGGGCAAACTTGCTCCAGTGCATTTAAGAAAACTTGATTCATGTTCACCGATAGGAATCTGGGCTGCTTGCTCGGGTTTCTGGCTGGAGTCGCGGCTGACCACATTCCCTGGGCTAGCCCAGGGTCAAGGGGTGAGAGAGAAATGCTTCACTTGGCATTCCTTTTCCAGCTCCGACACCCGTGAGGCGGGGCTGGGGCCTGGGGCTCCCACAGTGCTGGTTCCGGAGATCTGTCCAGGGTGCATCTTCCTTTCCCCTGCCTCTCTCACAGCTGAAACTTTGGCCTGAATAGCAGTGTCTTCGAAGGATGGTGTTGGGTTGCAGACATAAGGTTTATCATCTTTTTGTTTTGTGCCTTTATATTCTCAGAAGAGTCTTGGTTGTGTTAGAATAGCTCATATGCATTTTGAACCATTGTTCTAGGTTGACAACAAAAAGTTGGAGATACAACCCTTCTCTTTTAATGTGGGTTGTATAGGAACTTGCAGCTGAGGGGCTGGGCTGGACCTTGTCAAGGTCAGAGGCTTTGCTGCATTGATCTGTATTAGAGCCTGGTGTGCTGGCTGAGGTATAGTAGCTGGTCCGTCCCTGCTTGCTGAATGCGATGGTAGCAGAGCAGAGACCGGAATGTGTGTTCTTGTGCATCAGAGATAAAGTAGCCGAGAGAAACTGGGGAAATGCAGGGAGTTAGTAAAATCGATCTTGATCATCAATTGAACTAAGGACATAAGGGCATACCAATTATCCCTTTTTCTAGAAATGAATTGAGAATTGTCAGAAAACTCAAAAAGGAAAAAGAGGAACATAGTTGGGTGGACTCACATGGAACTTAGGGTTTGTTTATCTATTTATTTTTAAAAGATTTTATTTATTCGCCCTGGCTGGCGTAGCTCAGTGGATTGAGCGCGGACTGCGAACCAAAGCATTGCAGGTTCGATTCCCAGTCAGGGCACATGCCTGGGTTGCAGGCCATGGCCCCCAGCAACCGCACATTGGTGTTTCTCTCTCTCTCTCTCTCCCTCCCTCCCTTCCCTCTCTAAAAATAAATAAATAAAATCTTTAAAAAAAGAATTATTAAAAAAAAAGATTTTATTTATTCATTCTTAGAGGGGAAGGGAGGGAGAAAGAGGGACAGAGGCATTAATGTGTAGTTGGCGTCCCCCACTGGGGATCTGGCTCACAACCCAGACATGTGTCCTGATTGGGAATCAAACCAGCAACCTTTGGTTCACAGGCTGGCACTCAACCCCCTGAGCAGCACCAGCCAGGGCAGACTTAGGTTTTAAATGGGAAGAAATACTATACATGTGTCCAAGGTCCTAGTTCTTGAATTCGTTGTTCTCAGAACCCCTGCCTACTCTGAGAAATCGGCAGGGACCCCAAAGGACGTTGGCTCAGGTTTGTCTTATTTATTGATATTTACTATTTCGAACATTAAAATTGAGAACATTGTTAAAATATTAATTCATTTAGAGACCATATTAAACAACATATTTTATTTTATTGCACTAAACAAAACTTTATTTTGCCAAACCAAAAATAATGATGAGAGACATTATTTTATATTTTCGTAAATCTCTTTGATATCTGACAGAAGAGAAGACAGCTGGATTCTCAAACGTCCTTTGTCTATTGCAAAAAATGTTGCCTGGTTAGTGTACATGGGAAGAATCCATCCTCACTCAGGTGTGGTTTGGGTGCGGGAGGGACTCTTCGATCCCCTTCAGGTAGCTGTCCATTTTCTTTGGTGCTGCACAGAACTCCACTGGGGGCAGTTTTCTAAAACTTACTTGCCATATGGAATCCGAAACCCTATCTGTGAAGTGTTCATACTTTGTTGACATAATAATATATCACTCTACTTTGTATTCTGAATGGCTGTTTACCTGTACGTGACTTGCAAACATCAGGCATTGGTCCTTTGGAAATATTGGTGTAAATGACATGGATCTTATCGAAAAAGTCCATATTGGCTCCCAACTTCATGATGATGGTTAGAAGTGTTTCAAATCTGACTTTTTACCTAACAGCTCAAATTTTATCATTAGTAACATGGATGGTTAGTTGCTTTCCTTGAAGAGTCAGGTTCCCTTCGTACCTTGTCAATTAACAAACAAACTCTCTGCCAGACACTGGAGTCCAAAAAATCATAGTGTCTCTGTCAGTTGTTCAGCCAGGTAAAAACCACATTCCGTAGATGAAGCAGCTAATTCAACTCGCAACTCAAACAGCCGCACCCAGGCTTTGCTGCGAGGCAGCCACACGTCCAGCCAGGTGCCTGGTTCTTGGTGCTCATTTCACTGTTTATCACGACAGCAGGGAAGAGACCTCAAGATTTAAGGGTCTAGAATTAATAAAATTAAAAATTTTACTACTTCATCAAGGAGAGAGCTCCAGTTTTTAGGTGAAACTGGCACTTTACTTTCACTGTCAGTGCCTCGAAGTGAAGAATAGTTACTGCGGGAACACTTGGGAGCTACTGTTTTGACTGGAGCTAGGGCAACAGCCTCACCCGCCACGGCGTCGGAGCCTCTAGCGAGAATGTGAACAGAGTGAACATGGCAGACACCGGTTTCGTTCTTATGAAGACCGTGTTGATTCCCCGTCCCTCTTGAGTGGCACTCCGCTAGGCCTGGAATCCCTGTGCCACAGTGCAAGAACTGCGGGTGTGGGTAATGAGAATTTTATGAGTCAGTAAAAAAAAAAAAAAAAAAAGGAAAAAAGGCCACTAGAAATATTCCATTAAAAGTATGTTTAGGCGAACGCACTATGATTCATTAAAATTAGAAAGGAGTTTTTTAACAATTGGATGGTCATTTATCTTCACAATGAAACCATCAAGATCTCCAAATGTGGTGGAGATGCTTCTCAGGTCGGTGCCGACTACCAAGTGTGGGGTGATTTCCCTCCAGAGGGGTTAGGGTCAGAGTTCCTGCATCTTGGATTAAATGTCTGTGTGTCTTGTGTATCACTGCCCCCATGGGCAACAGAACTGGGTCTATAGTAATAATAATAATAATAATAATAATAATAATAATAAATGCATTGAGTATTGCTAAATGCCTCTTTAGGGATTTTATCACTTGAGCCTCACACAACACTAGTAAGCATTATTCCCACTTTATAGCTATGGAAACAGCCTCAGGAAAGTTAAAGGGTGAAGGGTCAAGTATATGGTGATGGGAGGAGGTTTGACCTTGGGAGGTGAACGCAATGCAATAGACAGATGACCTATTTATAGAATCGAACACCTGAAACCTATGCAATTTTATTAACTGATGTCACCCTAATAAATCTAATAAAATAAAAACGATTTGATTAAGTTCATCTAGACTCTCATAAATCCATCATTTGTACTCATACCTACTACTCCAAAAATCCAGGGTCACCTGTGGCTTTATTACAGGCAGTACCCTTCCTTCCGTAGATATGAGGACATATGCGTGATTTTGCTAATCTTGCTCTCATCCCCTATTGGCTACTAAAAAGTCTTTGAGAGGCAGTATGATGTGTTGTCTATATTAAGGGACACATGACTGTTGGCTGCCTCAGTCAAGGCCACGGGCAGATGCTATCTATACGTGCCTTCGGGCCAGTCGGTGGTGGCAGCGCCCATCTGCGTGTGGAGGGGGTGGGCAGTGGTCTGTGGCAGTGGCGCTGGAGCAGAGAGGAGGGTGAGATGCTGAGGGGCCTGAGGCAGAGGGGCAGCGCAGGTTTGCCCCGGGCCTGTGCTGCCCACGAGGCTGTGCGGTTCGGAAACTGTGGCTGTGATTTATGAAGGGGGGGAATCCGTTTTTGGATTTTTCGGACGATACATCTTACCCTCCTAAGAAATAATGGGAGAGCATGAAGATTATGTTAAAAGTAGAAGAGATTTTAACCCTTCCTCTCTTTTGATCTCCAGAGTGATTTTTACAAAAAAGACAATCTGTGATTACTTCAGATTTTCTTGGCTTCCTATAAGTTTGTTAAACAAAATCCTTAGCAGATTTGAAGGGCTCTGTACGTTTTCAAGATGTGCAGGAATGTGTATGACAAGCAGGACGGTTGATGGCCAGTTAAGCACATGCCGCATATTTTGTAAATGGCTGTGAATGCTTGATTTGGCCTCTCAGTTTTGGTAACAGATTCCATAGACATAATTTATCTACTGATGAATTTATTGGTTTTTGTGTGTGTGTGTCCTTGTTCAAGCCCTAATCATTTTAATCCTGCATTGTTCCATAGACACTGAGGAAACTACACTGGGAATAGTGTGGGAAAACATTTATGCACTTAGCAGTTTGAGGAATCGACTTTTCATCTTGCACTTCACCATCGTTACAGAGAAAAACTGCCCCGGAACCTCGTTAGTCGAGAGGACTGTTGAGTTAGGGACTTTGAACGGATTCCGCAGGCCCTGAGGTGGAGGGTCTGGTCCAAGAATGAATAAATCTGGGGCCCAGCTCTTCAATACACATGAAAGTAGGTGGTGTTCTGAATTAGGGTTTGTGACTGGAGATAGGAAAAGAATAATTGGTAAGTTATATGGCCAAGATGAATTGAAAGGTTCCTTAAAGTGTCCTAAATACAGCATATGGTCAGTACTTTCTAATGCTTTCAGGCTTTAAGTAACCTGGGGCAACAGTGACCAACCTCAGTGGCACATTATTAATTAAGGAGGAGAGAGGATGAGGAATTCAGACAAGGGAAAAATATAAAAAAATTACTAGACAAATACCTCTTATAAAATACATATATATGTGATATACTTATATATCACATATTAACATGTATGTATTCATACAAAGACTGCTGGGTTATTCCTGGTGTTCATATTCTGAGAAAAAAATGGGATAATAAAGTTGTGAACATAAAATGTAACCTAACTGACAGATAATGTATATGTGTTAATATTCGACTGTAGGGACAGTCATTTTTAGTTTCCAGACATATTTAAGAAGCAGTCAGGGAGTAAGAACCATCTCTTTAGGTATTGAAGCAACGCTGAAAGACAGAAGCAATGGTCAGGTAGGAGCCAATGGTGTCACTATTGATTTTTTGTTTCAGATTATTGGACACTTTTCTGTCATGTTTTATCATTTGTGGACTCTAACATAGTCGAAGTGCTTACATGACACTGGTGAGCACCTGGCACTGACTTGCCCTCACTGTAATCCTGGAGGGATGTACGGCCTCTCACCCTTTGACAAATGAGAATATTGAGGCTAATGGAGGTCAAGTTTGTGGAGCTGGTTGATGGCAGATGTGGGACTTGATCCCAGTGGTCTGATCCAGAGTAGGTCCAGTTGACCCCGACACAGCACTGGGGGGTAACACTGTGTGTTATAACAATGGTTGATGCTTTCTGGACTCTTATAGGCATACAGCTTTTACTGTGTAAACAGTTGTTTTTGAGTTTCTGATCCTTCACACCGGCCACTGAAGGAAGAGAGGGGGTCAAGTGAAATTTAGGTCATGACCCAGTGGTGGGATCACGTTAGGTCCCTATCAGGTTTATTTAGGTTAGGTTTCCATAAATGGACCTGTAATCTTTCAGCTCTTCATTTTAATTTCTTAAACTGAAGGTGGAAATAGGTTTTCATTCTTCCAGTGACTGCCCCATTTATTTTCTTCCATTTTCATCAAAATTTCTTGAAAGAGTTGCCTCTACCTGCCATGTTTCTTCTCATCATCTCTGAAATCCTCCCCCACCAGGCTGGGCTTCTGTTGCTCCAGTGAAATTGCTCCTCTCAAGACACCATGACAACCACATTTCTGTATCCATGGTCACTTCTTTGTTCCCATGGATACAGACTTCTAAGTCATCATACTCTGGAGATGCTTCTAAGTCATCACACTCAGGATTTTTATCTTATTTCTTAGACCAAGTTCTTCTGTCTCCTTCACCAGCTTCTCTGCATTGTCTCAAATTCTAAATGTTGGACTATCCCTGGAATCAGTTCTTAAATCTCTTTTTAACCTGTGATTATTCCCTTGAGGATCTCAAACAATCTCATGGTTTTAAGTCACACACATTGATGACTAAGGTTTTGTCTCCAGCCCATACATCTCTTCTAAACCCCATATTCATGTGGCTTAACTACTTATCAGGCTGCATTGGCTTCTTCATACATATTTCACATTAACATTCCCCAGTCTGAGCTCCTGATATCTTCCCAGATAAACACCTACCCCACCCTCAGCCGCCTCCTTCTCCCCGGATGCCAATTCCAATCTCCAGATTGCACAGGTCAAAAAACTCGGGTCATCTTTGAATCCTCACTTTCACATTCTGTGTTCCTGTAATCTGGCAGTGAAGCTTGGCTCTGTCTTAAAAATATACCCAGAAAGTGATCATTTCTCATCATTTCCCCAGTTACTACCTTGGTCTAACACCCCATCATCCTCCCCCTGGAGTGTCGAAGCCATCTTCCTATTGATTCCAACATCCTTTCCTGCTCCTTGCTTATCTGCTCTACCCACACGGGCTTCTTGCTTTCTCCACAGCTTGCGAGGCACACACCTGCCAGTGATCATGCTCCTGGCTTGTCCCGCCCCTAAAGCGCTCTTCCCCTCAGACATCTGTTGGGTGATTTCTTCCCGTGCTCCAAGTACTTGTTGACACCTCACGTTCTAAGTGAGATTCACTCTTCCTTCACTAACTAGTGACTGTACCCACCCCTCATCCAGCTTGGTCTCTATTTCCTCATCTCCATTTTTCATATTCCTGCCCCTTGGTGTTTACTCCCTCCTTCAGGTTCGTCTCGTCTCCTCAGTTTCCTCATCCGTAGAACAGAAATGATTGCACCTATTTCGTACCTAACTGAGAGGAAAACCAGAAAGGAGAGGCACTCAGAAAGCGTGTCAGTTGCCGTCTCTTTCCCCCAAAATGCACTATTAACATTAAAGGACACTTTCTATTTGGCGCTCTATTTCTCATTTTCCTTGATTTCTCTAAGCCATGAGGAGGCAGGTCAGCTGTCTGCCTCTTCATGTTAAGACGGAGGCACAGAGGAGGGTAGGATTTGGGCGCGGTCTCATATCCAGACTAACGCCCAGGCTCTTCTGACTGGAACATCCTTGCCGTGAAACCACACTGCCCATCCTGTGATGAAGTTAATGCCATGACCCATCATTTTCTACTGTTGGATTGATGTTGGGATAATTCTGTGATGGTTATAGTTCTTTGAGGAAAGTAATTTATTAATCCAGAAACAGGCTTAGTTGCTTATGAAACAATCAAGTTATAATACTGGGTTTTTCAGTGTTTCATGTCGAAGCCTTACCTCTCCTGCATGTGGGAGTGTTCGGCTCTCACTCCCAGTGATGCTAGTGGAATACCGACTCCCATGAGTTGTGTGTTTATCTGGGAACCTATTTTGAAAAAAAATTATATTTTTTCAGCTACTTCATGCCCTTCTCATAACTGAAGTCAAATTGGCTTGGTCAAACACATATAAAACTATCACTTCTTCCAAATGACTTTGTGTTTTACAAAACATAGAAGTTCTGGTAACTTATTCAGTGAGAGCTTTATGATTCACAGTTAAAACATTTCCCTGAAAAATGTCTTATTGCTTACTGAAAATTTCAAAATAATGAACATCCAAAGAGGGTGGACTTCCCTTCTGCTTGCTATCATGATCTGGAGTAGGTAATTCTTTGTTCTTCAGTCAAAATACTTACTATTTGCATTACATATACGTCCACTTCATTCTATGATTAGTGTATGGAAATGCAAGACTGAAGTAGACCTCCGAGTTTAAGTGGCTTTGCAAAGACCAAATGAAATAGAGGGATCCGATCAGGTGCGTAAGTCGTGGTGTCCCAAGACTAGACACAGACGTGCAGAAGAGAGTTCACAAAAGGAGTACAGGTGCTCAAAAAGAGACCCACTTCCAAGTGGGGGTTCTCCCAGTGGTGGACACCCTCATAGCACAGGGACAGGCTTTCGACTTCTCTTTCGTGTGATGTCTTTTAGCGTGGGTTTATGGCAAATTCTAGAAGTGCAATTCTAGCAAGTTATTTATTTATGGATCAGAAGAGACTCCCATGGTAAAGTGCTGACACTTGGCTTTATTTCATGGAGCAGGTTAATATTTTATAACCACACAAAGAACATATCTGTTGTGGTCTCACATTAGCATAGCCACAGCACATCATGGGGATGCCCAGACTATGGGAGTTTTCAGTAAAATTTTAGTTTAACCCACCAGGAGACTTTACTTGCATTTTTAGAGGCAAAATTGGTTAATTGAAGGCAATTGGTTAAAATACTTGGCCCAGATCTAGAGATCTGTGTCTTAGATTGTGAGCACTTCTTGGAAACATGACTTGGAGTTCCTAAATGTTACTTGACTTGATTCTATTGGTTTATTGTGGCATTCTCCCTCACCAACAGCTGTATGGCCATCCTTTAATTGCTACCAAAAGTTGACTCATAGTCTGTTTTTTTTAAGATGGTAAATTCTCTACTAAAAAGATTAAAATACTAATTCTCGTGTATAACTAAGTGGGCAGAACTGCCTGTGTTGCAAGTCAGCTTAATATTTTATGGCTCTGCATAATAAAATAAGGGAAGTTATTTATTCATTGAGGTTGTAATTAGTTATACATTGGTACCGAATCCTTAGTATTTCAAGTCCAGAACCTGGATGATTTACAGTGCCACATGACCCCTGATTGGCTGGAAGATGAGGGAAGCAGGAGTAGAAATTTCCTTTCTAGGACAGGCTGGTTTGTGATGGGAGGCATGACGAACGCTTGCCAAAAGTTCGGGTCCAACTGAGTATGGATGGACGTTGCACTCAGAGGTGTCTATTGTATTTTCTTCTCAGCACTTTTCTGTGTGTGTGTGTGTGTGTGTGTCGATGTGTTTACACTTGGATGAAGGATGTTTGTTGCTCAGCAACTAAGATAAAACACATTCGAAGAGTCCATTTTTGTTAAAGAAATAGGTGGCCGTTGTAGGTGCTGGAGAGTAGAGGATGGGGCAGTGTTGCTTGGGCACCGCGAACATTAGGCAGCGGTGACTTCCCAGGAGAGACGGGTTAGTTAAACGTGTTTAAAATGGAACAGATCTCACTGTACATTTACTTCTTAGCACGTCTCTGCCTTCTTCCTCAAATACTATTTGGAAAAATTGGCCTGAGTAAATGCATTACATATCTAACATGTTATGATGCACAGGGGTAAACATTTGAAGGAGCAAAACTATAATTTAAATTTCATTTTCATAAACTTAACATAGCCTGAATTCAATTTTTCTCAAACCCCGCCAAAAGGATTTAATATGTATTTCACTTTCTGAAGGAGTTCTGTTATTTATAATATTGAGTGCAGTTGTGCATTGCATCGTTAGTTAAATACTAAAACTAAGCAGAAATGTGGACATCAGAATAACTGTGTTCAAACCCTGGCTTTCCCCTTTCACGCTGTGTGACCTGGGAGCAGAAGCTGAACTTCTCTGAGCCACAGAGCCTTCATCTCTTAAAGGGGCAGAGTTCTAACCACAAAGGAAGTGTCGTGACGAAAACACTCAGCACGTGGAGCGGTGTACATTTTCCTGAAAGGCGGTTTGGTCCACTTTTACTGATGCTGCTCTCCATGGCTCACTCTGTGTGTGGTCCAGACGGCAATGATTAAAAAAAAAAAAAAAATGTAAACAGTCCCTGGGCATGTAAATAGCTACTGTTCATGCAGGAATTGTGATGACATTTCTAATGATACCGTGTCAATGGGAAACAAAACCACTTACAAATTCTATTTCCTGGTTTTAGGGAAATTACTGAGGAAGCACATTAACAAAATACCTCGATGGTAATTTTCCTCATTATACTCTATGAGGTAGAAAAATAAATTTTAAATGACAGTGACTAGTGAGCTGAAAGGCAAAACTAAGAAAAGACAGGTTATTAGCTAAGAGTGAGAAATGGATGTAGTTTTCAACATATGATTTAAGTAAATCACAGGATTCTATTTTAAAATTTAATATAATGCAAAACCAGATAAGTATTATGCAGTGTCCTGATAAGAGTATCAAACACGGAAGACATTTAAAACATAGGCAGCTGACCTCAAGCAACAATAAAAACAAAAACTTTATTGAAAGATGGGGTGAGCAGTTTGTTAATGAATATGCCAGAAATTGGACCTCAAAAACCTAGTTAGGCTAGACCTTTATTTCAACTCCGTGGCCCAGTGGAAACCTTCAGTACAGACCTCTAAGTATTCCAGCTATCGTCCGGTGAGGGGGAGCCCGGTGACCTTGCTCAGAGTCTGGGCCAGCTCTCCTTTCCCTCTCCTTTTCCCTCTGCGTGGGTGCTGATGCTGGCCCTGACCGGACAGGGTGGCAGGGATGCAATGCCGAGAGCTGTGTGAGTGACACCCCCGTTCTTCAGACCTGCCTTTAATGGGGAACAAGTTTGAGAGTGTTCCCGCCATGTTTCCCAGTTCAGAGTGCAAGCCACCTAGGGTTCCCAGCTTCCTCCTGAGATGGAAGGTGGACACAGAGACACAAGAGATGTCCGTCTTCTCCCTGGCCATTTGCCCAGATATATATGTTCCCCTTGCTAGAAATCTTGTTTCTGCACATTGTCACTCAGGCAATAACTATGAACTTCTGAATTAGGAGGGATAAGTGCTGGGACCTTGTTCTTATTTTTTATGGTGAATAATTTAGTTCCCTTTGTACTGGCTTCCCAGCCCCGACTTCCCTCCCCGTAGTCGACGTGCCAGACGTAGTGTTTAGTAGCGGGGATTCACATCTGCGTTTTCCAGATTTGTGCCTTCAGAAGACAGTCTAATAGGAAGAGAAACGGCCCATAAATCATTTAGCAGAAAATGTAGAAGGTTGTTCTGATGCTGAAAAAATGTTACCCATTGGTTATAGTAACTGGTTTCACACAACTGAGATTATGTATCTGACTCAAGGGCTCTGTTTTGTACTTCCCAAGGGGTTGGCTGCATTCTTGAAATGATTTGAAGTGAAATCATTCTCTTGGTCTGTATTCTGAGAAAACATCTGTAAAACAATACCTGTCTGTATTGTCTCCCTGACGTTAGAATATTGGATATGACATATCACTGTGTAACTCGGTGGAATCTGTTTTGCAGTGTGCCCGCCATGGGCTCCGCCCACAGATAAGCTGGTCCCCGGGGCAGCCCCTCAGTCCCCCTCTGTGCTGCGGCCCAGAATGCTACCTTGGCTCTCCCTGCATGCTTACGTTTCATGATGCATTCCTACACCCTCGCCAGGAAATAGATCTATTCACCAGTCCTCAACATTATTTCCATCACTGGTAATAGTTATTAAACAATAACAGACTGTTCATTAAACTGCAGTTTTTAAACAATAAGAGCATTTACGCTAACACAATATGATCTATTAAGAACAGATGGCTCTTTGTGACTTTTAATTGAAATCTCAAAATGATGCTATGAAATAGAAGTTATTAGCATTTTATAGGTGAGGCTTAGGGAGGATAACTTTGCTCAGTTTGGGTCATACATTACAAGCAAGGCAAAGAACCAGGATTGGATTCCAAGGCCTTAACTCCAAATCCTGTCCCCCGATAGCATGTTGTGGCTGAAGTTTCTAATAAAGATGTCCGTTTGGGAACTTTTAACAAAGTAACTAATACTTCCACTGTGCATGATATAGTGTTGGTATCATGTTATATGTGTATATAGCATAGATGGTTTCAAAGATATCACTAAGTCCTTTTGGGGATGAGCCATAAGGAATACTTAGAATTTAAGAAGCAGGGTTTTAATAAAATGAATCTGGAAAAACATTTAAAAAAAATCACTGACCCATTCAAAGTACAAGAAAGGATCCCCCCAAACCTGGAATTTTCATCTGGAGGGCAGGCCCCTTGTAGTGCAGGCTTCCCCTACCAGGGGAATGTTCTGGGGACCCATCTCTACCAGTGCACCAGCTGTTTGGCTCCGGTGAACTTTTCTGAAGACTGTTTCATGATGGGTGATCTAGGAGCACGCCTACCCACACTGTGCTGAGCTTTCGGCAGTGTTTGATAAAAAACAGCAAGATCCCAGTGCCCCACCCTCCCCATTCTCCTGATCTCACCCCGAGCAATTTTCTTTTGTTTCCCAGATGAAAATAGTCCTCTCAGGGAAACGTTTTGCCAGTGTGGAAAAGGTAACCAAAAACAGCAGAAGCACTACAAGGTATCGCATTTGACGAGGTCAAAAACTTTCCTGAGCAGTGGAAAAATGTCTTGATAGGTGTATTGCATCACGTGGAGGGTACTTTGAAGGTGACTGAGGTTTAAACATATAAAATAAATATACGATTTTTATAAGTGAATTCTATTGCGGGGGGGGTCTCCCGTTGCATCAGAATGTATGAAACCATCCTTTTTAGACACTTTTTTCCCAGGCCTCTTATTGTTTCTATTTTGCAGATATTTAATTCAAGCAAACTTAAACTTCTAAAAAGATTCAGTTTTCATGTAGTGACATTATAGTTTGATTGGTTCTCAACCTAGAACCTGTGAGAATCCCTTGCACTGGTGCCTGTTTACAATGCAGATTATTTTTCGGAAGATTCAAGGAAGGTCCTTGGTGCTTGTCACTTTAACAGCCCCTCTAGGATTCTCATGCAGATGGCCCACAGACCTCACTGCCAGAGACCCTCTTTAGGAGGCTGGGTTTTATACAAGAGATTAATTACACTTCTGCAAGTCTGAACTCCCTGCTCTGAAGTCGTAGCAGTGGTGGGAATGGCAGTAGGGCCCGTGGAGCCCAAGTGGAGAGCAGCCTTTCCCCATCTCATAGCTGCTCGAAAAGTCTGTGAGACTTTGGCAATAGGTGACAAGCTGTATGTATCTGTAGTAACTAGTGAAATAATGAAATCTAAATGGAAGTAAATAAACATGCAGACTGTCCTATTTATTGATTAATTAAGTTCGTGGAAGTGTTTATACAAAGCTCTATAGCCCTCAGAAGCCCCTCACTGCCTTCCCAGAAATTACCTTTCACGGAATAACCTTATTTTTACATTTGTTATGTATTTAGAAAGAAGAGGAGAACAATAGATTTTTGTTGGTATTCAAAAATAGATTATTTGAAGACTTAAGTGTTTAAATCTTCTGAGGAAAACAGTATTTCTGAGAGACATGCAGGAGAAAAGGACACTGAAAGTACAGTGTAGTGTTCTGAGTACAAGGAGTGGCTGTGAGTCTTTCCCAGGAGAGTGTATGGAAAAGGAACTAAAATAAGGATCTTTTGCTCAGAACAGGATGTATGGGTTTTTTAAAGTCTGTTAAGTGACCTGAGGCAGTGGACGTTAAGGAATTTGTGCTAATATTGGGGATTTGTATTTAATGGTGTATGATATATTGTGGACTATGTTGGTTTATTGGAGTCAGACCTCACAGTTTTCTTACTATAGTTCTGTAACTGTGGAATTACTGTTAGTATAGAGTCCCGAAGTGTTTCTTAGTTCTGAAATATGAGAAGTAAAATCATGGAAGACAGACAAATATCCACTTATGAGAACCTTGGTTAATAATTAATAGAAGTTTTTAAAAAGTTAGGATTCTCAGGTGCTCAGTATCATTTTAAAGTTCTGACTTCATGTAATCTGCAGTGTCTTGAAGTTCATGTATAC
The DNA here is from genome assembly GCA_004024845.1 of Tonatia bakeri. NCBI lineage: Eukaryota > Metazoa > Chordata > Mammalia > Chiroptera > Phyllostomidae > Tonatia > Tonatia bakeri. Next base: position 161,959 of record PVIA01000585.1, on the reverse strand, counting down.
ACTCCCTAATTCATGTTTGTTCTCCTTTACTAAAAAGCATTTACATTTGCACAGCACTGAAGAGCAGCACACGTACAGAACATTCTATACTTTACCTGGAGCACTCAGAATACAGCCAGTAGCTCTGGGTGTCACAGCCCACAGGGAGCAGACAAAGAGAACCTTCAAGAAATCGTAGTTCAGCTTAATTGAAACATGTGCCTAGCCATCTGGAGCACTTCTGCATAATATAAAGACATTTGGCATTTTAAATAAAGGATTTTGAATTAAACCAGAAATCTTTTGTGTCTTCCAAAGACATTGATTTATTGAGACTATGTGTGGCTTTCCCTCATATAGAGAAGATGAATGATTTCCTAAACGTCCGCTCATTCCCTTGCTTTATAAAGGGAATGCATAGAGTATTGAAATGCCATCTTTCAGGTTCTATGGACAAAGGTGACAGGAATTATTGCAAAGCATATTTCAATAATTCATCGAATGATACAAAATGTACGTTTTCCTGAAGTAAAACTGATCTTGGCATTATTGAATATTGTTGAATGACTAATGAATGGGAAAATACATGATTATTTAACATGACATATGAGTAATTTTGTGAAACGTGATGGAGCACTGTAAGGTAATTCTATTTTTTGGTCTGTAGACTTCTAAACATTCCACGTGGTCATGGGTGTTGATAAACAGAGCGGCAAGCCCCTCTCATTTTACCAATATGAAGTAGCTTATACAAAGGTATTTTTTTCATTAAGCTCAAATAATTCTAAATCTTACCATTCAGATGATTAAAAATAGCTTTTGTGTTCTGAAATATGAAAGTGCTATTTACAACTAAAAGCATACATTCATTATTTATAGTCAGAATAAAAACCATAGTCACCAGAGGTAGATTTTTGTTATTTTTTTTATCCAGGACACATGCAAATCTCCACAGTCAAATAAATCACATGGTTTTATAAACACAGGGTTGGGCAACAGGATTACACCAACAAAAACTGGAAAAAAATTTAGGATCGTGAGCAAAACCCTGAAAATCCACTTACAAGTGGATGTATTTAACCAATTAGCTCTTTATTGGCTGATCAGATCCCTTTCACTGACTGACACATATACATTCTGAATAAAAAAATAATACCACGTATTTTTAAAATGCCATGGTATGTGTGTATTAAACCTACTGCGTGGTGTCCACAGTGATTAGTAGTTTGTCTGCTGCAGGACATCCACTGGGTCCCCCAGTAGTTACCCTGTGGTGAGATGTTATAGTTAGTTCGTTGGTCATTCTCAAACAAAGTGATAAAAAAAATTTTTGAGTTACTTTAATTATGTTTGCATGAGAAACACACTGACTTGGTAGAAAAATTAACACATGCATTTAAAAAAATTAGAATATACTTTTATATTTCATTAGTTTTTAACTGTAGTAGATGCATTGACTAACAGTGGGCTTCTGATTTAAATATTTAAGTAATTTATAAAATAGTTACATGATATATTTTATGTAATGTTACAGTGCACTTTGAGTTTCAATGTGAAGATGTCTAAATTTTGTTTTAAAGATTTTATTTATTTATTTTTAGAGAGGGAAGGGAGGGAGAAAGAGAGAAAGAAACATCAATGTGTGGTTGCTGGGGGCTGTGGCCTGCAACTCAGGCATGTGCCCTGACTGGGAATCGAGCCTTCGATGCTTTGGTTCGCAGCCCGCACTCAATCCACTGAGCTACGCCAGCCAGGGCAAGATGTCTAAATTTTTAAAAACAAGCTAAAGTTGTATTTTTAATATGGAGAACATGAGGTATGTTACATATATTTAGATTAGAAGAGGATTTTGTTTGGTATATACCACTTTTAATTTAATCCACAAAAATTTCTCTTAGGTTTTTTCTGTACTGAAAATTTAGGTTTTTGTATTTTTGCATTTTAAGGGTCCTGTTAGGTTTTTAGGTTGCTGAGTTTCCTCTGCGCCCACTACTTTGTCATGATGGGATGATAGCCATAGTGTTGTTTTTTGGTTTTCTGCTTCTTGTGTCAGGTAGTATGTTGTGATCTGCATTATAAATCATCTCATTACACTTGTGAAATATTTCTTTTCTTAGGAAGTTTATTAGGCTGCTGCTGGCAGTTACAAGGGCAGAGTCCCAGTTTTGTAGTAACATTTCTCTCTCCCCCACACATACCCATTAATTTAAAAAAGTGTGGTGAGTTCTTTGTTAATAGCTTATATTTGAAGCCAAATAATCATGTTTGGCATTGTATTTTATTTTAGCTTAGGCTGCTGAATTGGAACAATGACCTTTTAAAAGTTTTTTCTCTTATTTTTCTTATTTAGTATGAATATTCTTTTAAATATTAAAAAATTTTAAAAATGGAGTTTTTGTCTAAATTTCATGGCTAGCACCTAAAAATTTTGTAGAAATCATCATTTACATATAATTTTATGTTTTATCGCAAGAACAATGGCATGAAGGGAGAAACACAATTTTATATTACCCCACAGCTAAGAATATTAACATGAAGTTTAGAAATGCCGCTGGGCATAGCCTTAGTCACTCATTTTCACTGCTGTTTTTACTTCTCAGTTATGTTAAATCAGGGTTTTTGGACAGAGAAATATTAATTCTTTTGGATAAAGGTTCTAAAACAGATATATCAGTGCTATCTAATTTTGAAGCTACACATTGAACTGTAGTTCACTACACTTGCCAATACTAGTTGTGTGAGTTATTTAGTTACTAGGCAGCAAAAGTTCAGCCGAATTTGAACGTGACTATACATACGGGGAAGCTACGCCAGCGTTAAGCACTCGATCATACTCCCCACATCTGCAGCTCTGTGCCCTGGGGTTCACTCGCCATCAGCCAGGGCGGCGTGCTCAGAGGCAAGCCGGTGTTTCATCCGGTCCAGGTGCACTGCATCCGCAGCGGTTCAGGAGCGATGACGAACCAAGCAGCCTCAGCCGGTGGGGCTGAGTCCACATCCCACCCGGAGTGCCCCTCTCATCCACTGCTGGTCCCCTTTGACTTCTGAATCCATCAAGAATTTCCAACTGATCTGCCTTCCATTTGTTTCAAAAATTGCTGGAACTTTTTAATTATATTTCTTAATATAATATTAATAGCAATTCTTTGATTTATCTCAGACTTTTGAACATATTTTAAAAATGGGAGTTGGAACAGTGACTGAGTACTTGTGTGAAGAACTTCACTGCTCAAGAAAATAAATTAAGTATTGTTCTTGCTCTGGTAGCAAACTTGAGAAGCCACACTATGAATAAAAATGAAAGGTAGCAAAAATTGTGTGAGGTGATGCAAAGTAAATTAGTTAATGGTATTGGTGGCTGGATTAATTTGCAAGGGCTCCCAGAAGAGAAGTTTGATCTTGGACTTGCACGATTGCTACACACAAATGGGCCGGGAGAAAACCAGGTGTTGTCCAGGGGAGAGGTCAACCCAGGACCGTGTCAGAGGCGGACGGGGACCCGGAACGGAGCTGCGTGTGGGCCCCTGTCCTGTTGTCAGAGGTGAATGGGGACAGCAGGGTGGGGATGTGATCAGGGGAAGGAAGCTGGAGGAGTGCAGAAGAAGTGCTTTAGGAGACGGACTGAAATGCATTTGCATTTTTAAAGTTGTAGGCACCTTCCCTCGCCCACTCAGCACAGTGCAGGAAGGTCCCCATGAATTCACGCTGAGCAGTGCCATAAGTTTTGCTGGAGCACGTCCAGGACACATTGCATGTGGATTTTGGATGCGATTATGTGCTTTATAAATTTATTATTTTAATATATAAAATATAGAGATTCGATTCCCCCTTGAAAAATTAGGAGCCAATTTATTAGGTAAATTATTTCATTTTTGTTGTCATTGAACAAACAGCACCAGCACAGGGAGAGTAGGATGCCTGGGCCATTTTTCTTTGTGAGCTTATTGACATGGAGATAATTCCATTAGAGTTTTCATCTCCAGAAACCTCCAGAGCATACCCCAAACACCAGCCATGCCCCCCCCCCCCCCGTTTGGGGTGGATATTCTTACCTTTCCTATAAGGATGATCCTTTCTCAACATTCACTCTGTAGGTCAAGAGCAACGCTGTGAAACAAACAAACAAAAACCCTTCAGTTGTTTTCCAGACAAAAATTAATTATTCCTTCTCCCTAAACTCCTTAACATTTTGTTCACCTCAGCAAGTAAGGCAGGCTTACTGCACTGAATTGCACTTACTTGCATTTCCAGCTGTCTCCCCAACTTGATTCTGACTTGGTCCTGCTGGCGCGTCTCTCCTGTCCCACTGTCCCCCAGTCTTGGGTAGTGCCAGGGGAGTGGCCAGTAAATGCCCAGAGAATGAGTCCGCCGCGGGCAGTTGTTGCATTAACCGGGCTTTGCTGTTAAGCAGCTGTTGCCGCTTGTTCTCAGATTATTTCCCTCTTTTGGTTTCAGGAGGTACATTGTTAATGTGGTTGTAGCCTGTGTTGCTGATAGAAAATGGCCACCCTTGACTTCAGCCCTACAGTAGTTGCCACTTGCTTGCACGCCTCATAGGCGATCAGCACGTGTTTGCGAGGTGGGTGGGTGTGGGGGAGGGCAGCCAGGTGTCTCCCACAGGAAGCAGGGAGCTGGTCAGTCACTGTCCTGCTTCGCCTGTCCCCACAGGGTATCTCTTACAATGGAAAGGAGAACAGAGTGGAGGAAATCTCTAAAAGAAAAACATTGGCCATGAAGGTGCTCATTTTGCCTTTTCTGTATTGTGATTTGTGGATCTGACGTGATGTTACCATACTTCAGGGCTCCTGTCACCCTTCTGCTTAAGGCCGAAGAGAAGTGTCTCCGGGACTCAAGAAGCATTGGGGGGGGAAAGAAGAGTGGTGATACGAATGTATATTGTTTTCATTTTAGCAGACAATTGTCATCCTTTAATTGTTTTTATGGTATTTTGTTAATGTTGTCAAGATAACCATTGAACTACAGCTAATGTTAAAGATTACCTTTGATACCACAAAGAGAAAAATAGTACATAATGTGTTGTTTTTTCTCTTCACTTTCCTGTTAGGATAAAGCATACCTTTAAAAAATAGTTCTTATCTTCCAAGCCTATAGCGAGGGTATAGACTTAGCAGCACTTAATGATTTTCTTTCTCCTAAATATTGCCTGGCATGCATTATTAATGAGCTTTAATTTGCATTTGCATGTTGGAATTTCTCTTTGGCTTATAATCAAATTAGAGTGCACTAAGACTTTTGGAAGTGTAGTTTATGGAGCTTTTGTTATTAGCTATAAATAGACTTATAGATTTATTCTCCACGAATTACCAATATCTGAATTTAAGCATCTCTGTCCACATAGTGCTTTAATGCTACCCAGGCCGATTCTCCCAGCTGCCTGGCCAGGAGACCTGTGTACAGTGACCCAGGTCAGCCGAGAGGCCGCTGTGTGCATGGGATCAATCTTTGGGAGAAGGCAGTGAAGGTTTACTTATTTAATTTGCTTTCAACCAGACTTCTCTCTCTCTCTCTTTTTTTTTAAATTTTAAGTAATGCTCTTAGCAGGTCATTAGACTTTGAGAGTTATTCACTTTGTTAGTCCAGGCACTAAAACCTTGTGTCTTTTAACTCTGATTAGTGACACTTTAATAAAGTCATTTGAAGTTCAGTGGACTGAATTTTCCAACTCTTCTGACGTTTCTATGGTCACGGGAAAGCAACCTGTATTGAAGCTTGTACACAATCTTTTAAATGCAAATCCTGGAAGACTGTGCAATTTTGTAAATCTGACTTAACGCTGACTGCGGATGGGAGGGTTGACGGTAGAAGCGGCAGCAGCGGCGTAGCAGCGTTCCCCTCCTTTTTGTCTTCAAGTTGGGGTGCCGTACGTGTTGGGAAATAGGGAAGTCACTGGACTGAACTCAGGTCTTCGAGGATAAACATTGGCAGTTAAAACTTTTATGACTTTACTATTTTTTTGTTTAACCAATAGGACAAAACCTCATTTTTCTCCGTATGATTAGATAGGAAGGGTGATGCAAAAGCATTGAATGAAAAATTCCTTGCGGCTATGTCGTTGAGTTTTCTTTGTGCATAAAGGAGAAGTATGTCCAATTGGCTATAATTAAATCATGCACGGTGAGCTCACTTTGGAGGAATTAATGAATTTTGCATTAGATTGTGGACTTGAGTGAACATTTACAACACGTGAGAATGGAAAGGATGAAAAATTATGGTTGTCTTTTGGTTCACAAGAAGCCAAGGAGGCAGGTCATTGACTTGATTTTCATGGGAAGCCCGGCTCCGGCCGGCTCGCATGTGCAGGGGCCCAACACCCTCGCACTGACAGCGAGTTTGGGAGGGAGCAGCATTGTGCCCCGGCCTGGTGGGGAAAACAAGGGGGGATTTAAAACAAAGCAGTGAATGGGAACAGTGGTTCTTGTGTTTTGAAACTGACTGACTTCTCCTCTGTAGTGCTTCACGAAAGGGTTACCCTTTTCTCTAAATCAAGTCTAAGGCAGTGCTCAGGGAAATATTTAAGTTATTATTCAGTGCCTATCACGAGACTCTGAAGAAAATAAGGTGAGAGCAGTTAGTTGCAAACGCCATCGGAAAGCAGGAGTCTGAGAGGTAGCCCACTGCTAGTCGTGGCATATAAAAAATACCAGTATGGAAAAAATACACTGGTAGCCTTGTACGGGTTTTAAAATCTTAATAAATCTGTGTGCTTATATTATAAATTCACTTATGTAAGAAAATATGGCTTAGCATTTAGTTATTGCTTGGTGAATTTTAGAAGACATTGTTTTATATAATCCAGAAATGTTATTATGTAGGCAGATTCTAACACCAAAAATATCAGTATATTTTCTGGGACCTTAATAAGTGCTTCTGTTTAACAAGTGAGAACACCAATAAATGATAATGAGGTAATGGGGAAACTCATGGCTGACAGTGAACATAGAAATTTATTGCACTTCTAATGAGTAATCATGTATATTATGCCATAAAGAAAATGAATATTTATTTTTAATAAAGCAGTCTTCCAAAAACTGATAAAAAATTAAAGATTTTCTTTGAATTGATATTTTGTGATTTAGCAGATAAGAAATGCTTTTATTTTGGTCCCTATAGTTTTAAATAATGAACATCAACGATAGATACATATTACCAACTCTGTAGTTTGTATCACATACATACATAATATCCATTATCTCTTGGCATATTTCAATCATGTGACCTAACTACTTTACATGTAAAGAAAGATACAGGCACAGACATAGAAAGACCTGCCAATTAATGGTACTTATTAAAAATAATACAAAAAAGGTAAAAGAAGATTAAAGCCAGTATAACATACACAGATATTTTTAAAGTGGAAGCAAATGTCAGTTATACTTAGAGTGAAAAAATAGTCAGTGTTCTAGGACTACTTCTATTTTACCAGTAACTCTTCGTTCTTTGTATATATTTAAAGACAAGGCTGCTAGCACTGAACTAAAAACAGTGGAAAAGAGAAATTAATTTGTATATTTGAAACTATATTTGATGTATAACTTGAGTATTATATATGAAATGTATAGCATTAATATAAATCACAAATAAATACTACCAATAAATACAATTTCTAAGAACTCTCACTTGGTTATATTTCCACTGGGGTTTGAATCCATTGTTCACCAGACTAAAACAATAGTCACATTTATCTTTCTCAAATCAGTATCGCTCAGTTAAAATGCTGAGTTACTTTAATACATACTTCATAAAATTTTGAAGAGACCCCAAACTTTATAATCATTGAAACTGTGGGATATATGGCTAAAAATTTATTGACTTTTGGATTTAGGTATACAACCAATTCACTGAGCCATTGTAATTGGGTTCACCAGCTGTTAAGAGTTAGCGATTTTATCATGATAATCATACTGGTGTACAATGACCTTCCTATTTAAGAATTTTAGAATTGAGAGGGGTCACAACACAGCTATGCTCCCTAATGCAGAAAGATAAAAAAGTTGGGAGTCAGTAGAATCAGGATTCAAATTTCACACCACTCAGCTTCTGAACTAGCTCTATGAATTTAAGAAAGTTGTTAAAAAACATTTGACTCTCCTTTTCTTTATCTACAAAATAATTATGTTAATACCTACCTTTTTAAGTTGTTGTTTATCTTAATTAGTTAATATAGAGGATATCTAATATAGTGGTTTCTATACTCTAAACAAAAATGGATTCATGGACATGGACAATAGGCTGGTGATTGCTGGGGAGAAGGGGGTATAAAGAGACTAAATGGTAATGGAAAATATAGTAAAGATTATATATTTAAAAAAAGAAAATAATTGTTTATCCCATACATTAGAACAAACACTTTGATACTGTGAAATGGCCCAATAAACACACCACTTCAAGGGCCAGAGAGCATCACAACACAATGTCAGGTGCCCACAGCTGCACGAGAAGGAAGGTCTCCCTTTCGGGTGTCCACTCGGAAAGACGAGGGTCCTTTCTGTCTTTGTTGGTCCTGCTTACTGTGTGTCCCCTGAGCGGGGTCCAAGACCTGCCCACGAGAGTGAGTCAGCAAGGCTTTATTGAGGAAGCGAGTAGATACCACGGACTGGGGTGGGAGAGAATTACTTAATGTGAAAAGTGTATTCTGGAGCTAGTTCCCCCTGGAGGGGCCACCTCCCCATGGTACAGGTCCCCAAGGTGAAACCGCACAGAATGTGGCGGAGGGTCCCGGGGCATGTGGAAGCTCGGAACCGCGCCTCACTGTCTGCATGGAGGGACTCAGCCCACGTCATGCCGACAGTGCTGCACTTCACTGGAGGGTGAAGTACAACTTCTTTTTTTTAAAGACTGGGCTAAATTTATTACAAAAATGAGAATAATTCATATCAAAATGATCACATCGAAAACTGCAGACATTTTATGTTGCTAAAGAATATGGTTGAATCTTGGAATTATATGTAGGTAATTCTCTGAAAATAGTTCTTTCCCAAAACTCCAAACAAATTCAGGAACAAGATGAGAAACTAAATAAACCCTCACATATGTAATAACGATTCCATGCAGTAGGAATATTGTATATTGTTATGGCTGCTTTCACTGAGAAACACACAATGACACTGAGGACGGAACATAAGTTATCCAGAATGGTTTAGAAGAGTATAATGAAAATATAAAAATTAGGGCCTTTGAGTCTAGGGAAGAAAACTTAAAAAAAGGCATTTTTGGTGAAGTTTATAAAATGATGTCATGGATTGCCTATACTGGCCTGTTTTTCAGAACTCCCAGTCTATTAGAGGTAATGGCTAACACTTGTAGCTTGAAAGAGATGTGTTTAGGAAAAGTAGTATCATAGAATATTCTATTATATATTAACACATGTTACAGATTAAATGACATGAATAGCACAGGAAGTACAATGTGTTGAAAGATACTTTTAAAAGAGGTTTAAATTAGTTGGAGAATGGCTTTCACACCCTTCCACCAACGGCCTTTTGCCCCTGAGGTCAGAGATGACATATTGGGCCTAGTGCGCCGAAAGGCTCACCTTCCCGGTTAAGTTCACACCCAGAGGGATTTACAGGGATGTCAGCAGGCAGTCACACAAATAGCATTGTGTACCTCATCCATTCCATGGCATGGTTTAACATATATGTCCACTTTTAAATATGCCAACAGTGCATTTTGGAATATAATAATAAGTTCCTTTAGGATATTGTCCTTTTGTTTGATATTCATATGTCACATAAACTAGATTCAAATTAGATGAAGAGGCACAAAGGCTCAGTCCAGAAATAAACAGCAAGTAGTGGTTATTAATTTTTACAAAGATGAAAGACAATAAAAACATTAAAATCTGGCTTACTGCAACTCAGAGAGTTTTCCCAGGGCCCCAGTCTCAATGGGAAATTTCAGACATGCGTCCTGAATTCACAATTCCTGACTGCCTTACATTGGTTTTGTAACCGTACTCAGGTTTTGATGTGTGAATCCATTCAATTCAGTTTCTCTCTGGCGGAGCCTGCGTATCTAGGACTTCATAAAAACGCACAGCTCAGGCGGTGAGTGAAGGGTCTGTCTTCTGAGTTCTGCCAGGGAGGACAGCATGCTTGGACTGCAGCGTTTCACATACCCCAGAACCGGCTGCACACTGCAGGACTCACTGTGCGTGTCTTTGGTCATGGCCCATGCTGTCTGTCGCTCTCGCCAACAAGACAAGAGCTTTGAAACTTTCTCTACTGGGGTCATGTAAATGCAAAGAAGACGAGAAAACCGTAGCCCTATAATCACTATACTTTTAGCTCTATTTTCCAAGGACAAAAATAAAAACCTCACCCTACTTTATTTGGCTAATCTTTCAGAGTTCGTGTTCCTTCATGCTGATTTAAAAAAAGAAACCAGTGTCAGGGACTTGGTTGCTTGTCCGCCACGGAGAGAGTCCGGTTCGGTCTTTGTAAGGAGTGAAAGACGAGGAAGGATGTGTCGTCACACAGCCAGTGTGTCGAGTTGCTGGTTTTCACTTTTGTTTGCTGGGTTTCTCATTCAGTCCGAATGTTCCCTACCGGTCACAGCTTTGGAGAAGCACCTTTGTCCCCAGAGCTGGCCTGCAGAAAGGCTTAGCGTTTTGCAAGTTTGGAGAAATGGGGGCTGGCCAGCATCCATAGGGAAACAGAGCTCCTGCCGATGCCCCGGGAGCCCTCTCCCCTCGTGCACTGCTGTGAGCCACTCACTGTTACCAGGGACAGACCCGGAGGGGATGCATTTCGGGGGCATCTACTTATCCGCCCTCCTCAGAAAGGCTGTAAAGTTTGAAGAAGAATGCCTGGCCCTTTGGGCAGGCGGGTTCATCCTATTTCCTATTCTGACAAGTTAGAATGAAAGAACCCTTAAATTATTATTATTATTATCAGATTTGAAGCCTGAGGAGAGTGACTGAGGCTCCTCACTAGAAGATTCCTGAGTCCAAGCCCTGACTGCCTCCAGAGCCAACGCAGCCTGGTGGGTCTTCACAGACCTGTTCATATTCAGTCCGATGGGCGCACACCTTGTTTCCAAAGTTCTGTTTGACTCCATCTGTGTTTAATGAACTTGTACTCAAGGTCTCAAGGAATCATGGATGATTTTAGGATTAAATATTTTAGGAATGTAAGTTTGATACCACCTATTTGGAATTAGGGTGTACAGATGGAACACAAGAAACATCGCTGATTCGATGGCTGCTTGACCGTGTTTCGTAAATTTCATTTTCATTTTGTTTTTGATCGGTGTGCTTTCTTACTTTCACAACTTTCAGCTCCAACAGTACGAGACACAAGTACATGAGCAGAACAGACACTCAGATTTTAGAGAAACCAGGGATAATGGGATGCATTGTCTTCTGTTATTGTTTGCTCTTGTGTTAAGAAACTGTTTTTGTCTACTCACATTATTTGGGCCAGCCTGTCTGATCCTGTGAATCTTTTTTATCAGAATGAGTTCAGTTTCACTGCATGTGCAAGGGCTTTGGTTTGCGCCACAGCTAAACTGTTTCAGGTGGCTGCAGGACTGTGCTAACACATGGAGCTGAGCTGCCTCTGAGGGCAGGGGTCAAAGGCATCCCCAGCGTGGGGGCAGAATTCGCTGCGATTTTTCCGAACTTGTCCGTGAACATCCCGATCCTCCTGATCGTGACCCATGACCAGCTTTGGAACTCCCGATTCTCCCTCCTGTGAGCTGGTCTTCATTCTGAGCAAGGCGGTGTCTTCAGAATTCTTCACAATTCCTCTTCTTCCTACAGAATTCCAGACTCTTCTCTACTCAGGATAAACCTGTTTTTGAGGGGTCACTCACTTTAGAAACAGGATTTAGTGCAGGAATTCAAATCACTTCAGAAAGAAAAGTACTTCTTATTGAAGCATTTTATATTGAAATTTCAACAAACGGTTGATATATTAAGCTTTTAGCTTTATTGTAACTTTTTTCGCCAACACTTTTATTTCGTAACGCAATTTAGATTGTTACAACTAGTTGTTATTGTAATTTTCATCACTTGCATAACACACAGAGTAGTAGTCATGAACACTACCATACATTGAATTGATGTGCTTAGCTGTAGCATAACCATAATTGACTACATGGTGGGCAATTAGAATATCCTGGGAACAGTTTAGATCACCCAGTGCAATGATTCCAAACTAGAGCCGCAGAGGCCTCAGGGCCAGGGGCATGGTCTTCTCTCCCTCTTTTCTATTTCAACCAAAGCAGTTCCAAGTTGAAATGTTTCAAGTGTTTTCTCCCACCTAACATTTATTTTTAGTATCATAATTCATCTTGCCTGACTAAAAAAAAGTTGGAGCAGAATAGGCAATCACTAAGTGTTGTGTTTGAAATGGACCAGCGTGCAGGGTGCCAGCAGGTTTGGGAAGTAGCTCTGCTGTGCTTGACCGCTCCTCTTGAATAAAGGGTTCTTTTTCAATTGTTACTTTTAGGCCTGTCCATCAGTATTTGCAAACACTCCATGTGTGCACGCTACAGTAAGGGTATTTTTAAAGTGCGGTTTGCAAAGGCCCCTGATTTCGAGAGTGGTTATTCAGAATGCTTCGCCAGAGGTGTCACTGGAGACGGCTCACCTGCCTCTGTGGGTGTGGCCCGTCTTCTCCTTTCCATCTTCTTCCGGTATCGGTTGTGCCCCTGTGCAGTGACCCTGGGGCTTTCCTGTGCTTCTCCAACACGCCATGACCTTGGCATCTAGTGAAAGAAGCTAGCACCAACTGAACAGGCAGGACGACGACATTAAATTCTGTGGACGCAGTGGTGATGTGAGAAAAAGGAATCATTTCTGTACTGCCCTGTCCCCAGCAGAGCGCTGTGCATGCAACAGGCCCTTGAGGAATGTGGTTTTAATTCGTAATCCGTAATTAGCCCTGTTTGGTGTCGTAATGTTAAAAACAGGATTCCACTCTGATTTGAAGATGTTTTTAAATCCTTCTGAAATTGTCAAAGTTGGCAAAGTTTAGAAGGAAGCAAAAGGTGCATTCTTAACAACTAATAAAGATTGTAAATGACCCTAACCAGATCTCATTTTTCAAGAAATGTCCAGTTCTATAGAAAGTTTGGCATTCAGTTAGAATGACTTCTTTATTCAAGCCGTTTTATAATAATTTGAAAATGAAAACCAGCCAGCATTTAGTGATGATAGTCTACAGAAGTTTCTCAAAACCATTACTTCATCACAAACAAAGAAACTATTCATTGCCTGCTAGGCATCCTCTCAACATCTGTCCACTATTGACTTGTCCATTTTTATATTGTTTGAGAGCATGATGTAAATTTAAAAACTTATTGTTTTCTTTTTAGTTTAAAATTGTATTTTGCCCTATTGGATTTGTCCCAAAAGTGAGATAAATATGTTTTAAAATAAATCCTTTTCATTATATGTTCATACATTTTTTGTCAATTTGTTAATTGGTTTAAGACTTGATAATGGCTTTAATATTTGTCTTTGGAATAAAATACTACTGTAACAGGGGTTACAGTTACACATATTCGGAAGGACCACGGGTCAAATGGTTTATATATATCTCTTTCTATCTCCCTGGTTTCAAAGAGTGGTTCTTCAGATCACTTCCCCAGATAGGGAACTAGTGATAGGATTACTGTAATCTCTAGAGTAAAATATTTAATGACTGAAAAATTTCAGACAAATACTAAGTAAATTATGCTTTGGTTCAACTGTGGCATTTGAGAATTTGCAAAGCCATTATTGTAAAATTGACCCAGAGGTCTCAGAAATGTTATGTAATCAATCATCCTGTTTTTCAGACTGAACTCGATTTTAATCATCGCTGGCAAAGAGGTGTCTATGCTGTGATTCAGCAAATCTTTCCAAATTTAATGTATAAGTTGATAAGTAAATTCTGAAAATAGGCTATTTAAAAATAATAGAAGCTGATGACTATGATTCAACGACAAAGATTGAAAATTGTATTGTATTTTACAAAACTCCTATAAACCACTATTACGAAGGTGCTTTTAAAAGATTTTGCCCCAGATATCCATGGCGAATGAATGAGCAGGTAAATAATAATTTTCCCCAATCGGAGGTGGTTAAAATCAGTAGAATTTTTTATTTATAAGGGATTTCTTTTATTAATGAACATTTTCTGTTTGTTGCACTCAACATATATCTTCTCCTCTTTTGGATACAGTTTGTGACCCCAAGGTGGAAAGGAATTATTAAGATGCATTGATGTTCTACGTGCATAGAGTCAGATTTCAAAATCAGAGACTCTGTTGATTCTGGTTGTCCAAAAGTAAATCGTGATGCACTTTGCTGATGGAACACTGAGCAATCTGTCACTCCCTTTTTTCGTCCAATGCACAGTGATTGTGAGTGCCCAGTGAGGAGAGAGAGTCTAAAGGCCATTGAAACAGTGAAGGAGGTCACAAGGCCAGTTCAAGGGGAGAAATTAAACCACAGTCTACAGGGTCAGAGGCTGCAGCTGGGAAATTGCTGGGGTCAAGCCTCGACTCCCGCAAGGAAGTAGGGAAGTGGGCATGTGCTTCGGAGTGACAGCGGGATTGGTGGATGGGAGAACCAGGAGAGGACTGGTGGGAATGACTAGGTAAGAGGGAAAACAAACCTAGAGTTTGCTTTTTAACTTGAGCAGAGTCCGGGATCAAACACGGTGTCCTAAAGGGACCATTCAAAACAGTATTCTTATTGGGGTCCGAGACTTTCTGGATTTGGGGTGTTCAGAATGTGGGAGAAAGTCATAATAGTTGAGCTTTCCCTGTGCATTTATATCATGGCCATTCTTCCAAAAATCCACATATTGTTTCATTCAGATATGCAGAGAAAGAAAGTTAGTACAGCCTCCACTTATTGATTTCCATTGTTCACTTTTCCCAAATAATTCCCTGCATATCATCAACAATTTGTATTTTTATACCATTTGGTTTTAGAGGACCTTCACATGGTATATCAGTACTGATAAGAGAGGTAACGACCTTTTTAAAGAAAGATTCACTTACAAGCAAATGATTTATAAATGCCTTTATTACTTTTCTCTAACCCTAAAACATATGAGAGGGATGTGCTTCTCTACGGTAAAATTAAATTGGTTCTTTGCTGCTGTCACAGCATACTCAGAGAGGACTTGCAGTTAATCCGTAGCCTCCATGTGCTTTACCATAACAGAAGACGGGAAAGCAGAACTGCTTTTGACGCGTCTTATAGCGGAGTACATTCCAGGTCTAGGTGACTGGGAGGAAGCACTTGCCCTTGGTGTCGTGATAATGTGATGGAAACGTCATCACTGGTATGATTTGAGTCCCAGCTCCTTCCCCAGCGCTATGTTCCAGGTCAAGTGACTTCACTTGTGTGAGCCTCAGTTTTCTCATCTGTGAAACGGGCAAAACACATGAGGGGTTTCGTAAACATTAAAGGATGTAATTTATGGGTAGCACATAAAATGCCTTTTGTGGTCCAGGTAAAATAATTTACATTTCTGTCTCATTGGTTTCTGGCAATGTGGAGACAGTGGTTCTTCAGTTTTTTCTCTCTGCTAATCTATTAATAGACTCCAGTGAATTGCAGTGGATAGTGCTTTGTGGAAGAGAAAACACAGATGTGATAATGACGGTGATGATGAGGAAGGTGATTTGCAGATCCCCTAGCTACAGGGCCATTGACAATTTGCCTAACTGATACACAGAAGCACAAAGAGTCCCCCCCACCCCCGCCCCCAATATATTTGTGTTAGAGGCTTTTCTCTCTCACAGCTGCGGTTCCTGATTGACACAGTAATGTCCTGTGAGCCTCCGCCCCGCCACGTGGAGCGTGTTTGGTTTTCTGTCAGCTGTGTGTCACAAGTATTTTCCTCCGTGGGCTCAACAGACCCTGCGTGTGAGGCTGGTAACAGCAGCCTTGTCTACATGCATTACTTTGAAAGATTTCAGAGAGCAGAGAAGCGGCTGTGACAGTGCCCGCCGGGCCACTCAGGGTGGCCTTATCTTTGTGGTCTAACGATAACAGTGCATTCAGGCTGGCATTCCGCAGCTCAGGCACAGCAAAGTCGCCCAGGAATCATATGTTTTTATTCCTTGCTGTGTCTTAAAACTGCAGCTGTGATAAATGGAAAGACGTTGTTGCCCCCCTGGGTAATCTGTCCTCAAAGTCAATGTTCAGAAGTCCTGTGTATGGATTTGTTGGAGGTCTGAAGCAATATTTATTTTATACAGATTCTTGAACTCATAGGTAACAGGTTGGTATTTACATAAGCAATTGGACATTTTTAAAGTTCGATTAGTTAAAGGGAGAGAAAAAGGGGAAAAGTCTTCTACATGTAGAGAAGACTGTAATAATAACAATATTCTGCTCTACAATTGTAGACCTAAATTTTTGTTGCCATTTTATAGGTCATGAGCCAAGTTTGCATGCTTGAGAATTCCCTGTGTGAGAGTTATTTCCAAAAGTGACTGTACAATGCGAGCAGTAAGGCCTGATAACAGCAGGAGGATGTCGCTGACTGGGAGAGTGTTTTATGTGATTTAGCGGAACGCCATGCAGGTAACAGACGGGTCATTCCCCAGTGCCCGGATGGTGGGACTCCGCATGGACTCTCTGGGAGGTAGTCGGTGTTGAACAGTCTTGGATTCGATCAGATGACATCAAGGTCCCTGAGTATGTGACTATGCCTTTGCATGTCCTCTCCTTTTTCGTCTCATCCTAACCCCCAACTCTCTGCTGCCTGGGAGCATACGCAGCACTTGGCTGTAATGTTGAGTGAGTGAAATAGGGAGTGGATACACCATATGGTGTGCTGTGGGACATGCAATGGAAAGCACTTCTGAATTAGATGATTGTCAGTGTGCTCAGGTGGAAAAGCCCATGAGCTGGGCATCCCGACACGAAGAAGCGTCGACACCTTTCAGGCAGTGCAGGCGATGGAGGAGCCAAATGCTCAGCTTGTTTCTAGAGATTAGCTATGTCTGAATAAGATGTTCTTGATTCCAGTTTTATGGTGAATGTAGGCAGCTCTCCCATCCCTTGATCTATGATGAAAACTGTCATTGGCTCATTGAAATTGATGCAGTCCCACAGAGCCCTGAAGATCTAGAAACCACGATCTGGGACAGATTTATACAGGGTCCAGCACAGATCATGCCATTTTTTATTAGACAGTCTTTTATTTAAAAAGCATGTAATTCTGTGACATGACAATATCACATTCAAAAGCACACCGTATAACATTGTAGGCAAAATGTTCAAATTAAAACTAGAAGTTATTACATCCATATTATTACCCTGCCAACCACACTCAAGCAGGTGTTACTTCTGCAGGACCCTGTATGTTAACCCAGACAATTTTAGACCTTTAAGAAACAATAATAAAACACAGCAACCAAATGGAATTCCCACAGAAGTTATTTTTACTAATATGCCCACCAGCATCTAGCTAAATGAACTATGTTTAACATTCCATCTGTATTTGATAACGTTAGGTTTTCGCACAGAGATACAGGAGATGTTATTTTACTGCTCATTCTTGTGGATTTTACTCCTTTTGCTAGAGAGAAATGAAATAGTTTATCTCCTCATGGCAGCTCAGACGTGAAGTCTAACAACTAGAGCGCATGTTGCTGAACCCTGCTGGCACGCGCTCCGTGGACGTTTGGATCAAGGGGCGCTCCCAAGAGCTCAGACCTTCCTCCCCGGGCGTCATTGACCATGGACACTTTGGGTCACTGTGGAGGATGGCCCCAGAGCACCTCTCAGTGTCCCCTGTCAGACCCTGGCGGTGAATGAGCCGGGCCGTGTCTTCTTCCCCCTCGGCTGTAAAAGGAACAGCTGACATGCACAGGGCTGTGAGGTTCTTTCCCTTTGCCCTTTGGTGTTGGTTTCTTTGATATTCATTTCATCTTGAAATACACGAATCCAACCAGGGTCCTTTTAAGTAAGTCAGCAAGGGGAACAAGAGCCACTCTGACAGTGCGTGTGTTATTAGGAAAAAAGGAAATGGAATGTCAATGGACTGATACTGGCTCTTTTTTTCTTGAAAAATAGTAAGTCTTTATATTTGGAAATAATTAGGACTTATTATAGACAAATCACCTGCCATGCTGTCATTTACATTCGCATATTCTGTGTTTTGTGAGGATCTGGTGTGGGGTGATGGATGTAGCAGACCCAGATCACATCTGTTAGAAGAAAGAAGGCACCGGGAGGTGGAGAGTGTGACCACTGGCATTGCACTTTCCTTAGATTAGATATTACTGACCATACAGACTTGTTCTCTGTGCAAAATACAGTTTAGTTTTGTACCGTTGTTTTAAGAAAGAAAGTACTTGTGCAGGAGTCCCAATTCCCACCGTTGACTTGCCCATGTGGGTTTATGACCAGACTTGGGAGCTGAACGTTGAACCAACAGTGGACGCAGCAGCGGGGGCATCTGTACAGCGTGCACCACATCTGCGCTGGCACCTCACCACGTGGCAGGTGGCCCCTCTCACGCCCCCAGCTGTCCTGTGAGGCAGGTCTGACTACTGTCCCTACTCTCCTGATGAGAAAAGTGCCATGGGCAGGTGGGGGGAGCCCACCCACTGTCCATAAGGCCACATGAAAACATCTTACTGTGGTGGGTGAGGTTTTGTGTGAGGCGTCCTTGGCGTTGGGGAGATTAGTGTTTTCCTAATGTGTGAGTTATCTGTGTTAGAATTCTAAGCTGGCAATACATGCTGAAGGCCGATATATTCTGAAAATATACTGTGCCTGTATATCTCTGCTAAATGGGACAATTTTAGGCAATATACTTCATATGTATTCAAATGCAAGTCATCTTTTCACTGTGGCTTGTCTCAATATTGTACTCAATAAATTTACTAATGAGAAGGATAAGATTTATCGGTCTGGAAAACATAACTATGTGATCATTACTTTTAACTCTCCTGTTGTCTAATTTTCCTTGTAAATCAAAAACATGTACCTTCTTGTTGATATTGGTGTAGCGACCCGAAGGCAAAGTGGAAGCTTGAAGGGAAACTGACTTCAGTGGGGAGTAACAGTCAGAGGAAAATCGTACTTGCATAAAAATTGATGCTGTAGTAATGACTGTGACAACAGTATTCAGGAAATGTTTTGAGATTTGTGGGTCTGTTTTTTTTGGGGGGGGTTGTTGATGTTGTTTTTTCAGTTTCCTTGCTTGTTTATCTTTCTCTGGCTCATAGGCCCTTCCTGAATCTCTGGGGGGAAATAATTCCAAAATCGACCCTCCTTACCCTTAGTCGGAAACCCTCAAATCAGTACTCACTGACATTGGAGTGCTCTCAGCTGCATGCCCTACGTGGGTTTTCACACGGTGTCATGCGGTGTCCTAAATTCAGGCGGCCTGGTGTCCTTTCTGCCCCTCCTGCCTTCCTCCTTTCATGAGCTTCTCCGCTCTAACTTAGCTTATTTTTTATGCGTTTCTGTGAATTGCAGACAGTGTGGGTGCTCTCATGTCCTTCCCAGTGCTTCTCGTGGACACATTACTAGTCCTTCTGTCGCCCCTGGAATTACCACCTGATCCCCCTTCCTAACCTGTTAAGAGATATGGAGGCATAATATCTGCATCCATGTCCCACCTTCATGAATTACTGGCTTTGTGACCTTAGAAAACCAATTAGGTTCATTAATAAACTTCCACTTCTTCATCTTAAAAACCTGGATAATAGCATTTCCCTCGCAGTCTTGGAAGGAGGATAAAACTATGTCATGGATACAAAGTTCTGAGCGGAGAGCCCGGCACAGAGGTTACATGTGCGCTGTGTTCTTGCTCCCTCAACACAGCTCCACCGACCGCTCGGTCGTTATTTCTCACTCGTCAACTACTCCAGGAACTTTTTAACCAATTCGATTGTGTCCAAGGGCCCAAGGAAACAGTACTGTCCTCAAGGAGCTCACAGTCTGGTAGGAGAGGCTGAGCAGCTGAGAGATCATTTAATGCCACTGTACCATTTGCATGAAAAAAAAATATATATGGGCACCCCACTGTCGCCGCCCCTGTCAGTAGTGGTAAGATTCAACATACCTCTGGGGGAGGAGATGCATTTCAGATATAATGTGGGAGGCATGGTCATCTTTACTTCATTAAAACTTCAAATTACCAAGGGAAAGATGATAAACATGTAAAATATGGTTTTGTTTAATTCTGGGGTAAATATTTATGGATATGAGTGCACTAATGTGTATTGTTTCACATACTTTTCATTAAAGCCAGTGTCAAGTTGCTGGTTACTGGATAGGCTAAATATTGCATTTTTTCCCCTGTGGGGCAAAGTTTAATTCAATTAGCTGCAATGAATATGTATTAGACCTCCGCTCTCTCAGAGAGGTACTGTGATAGATGTTGGACGGAATTCAAAGATAATAAAAAAGTGTCTGTGTTCTTGGGGAGTTCAGGCAATTATTGCCAAGCATAGAAAGCTGTTTCTCATGTGAGGTGGTTTGGCAGAACGTGGGGAATGAGGGAGGTGAAACAAGGTGCGGGTGGTGGGTGGGAGTAAAGGGAAGGAACTCCGTCCGTTGGGGCGACCTGGAAGACATCACGAGGGGGACAGCGTTGACAAAGTAAACACAGGATGATGCATTTTCAGCAGTTACCGATGAGTGGGGGCCATGTACCCATGAGAGGTTTGGGGGCTGTGAAGCCTTGGGCTTTGTTTTCACCCCAGGTGGTAATGCTGAGAGGTGATCTTACAGACGTTCACTGTGAACCCGCTGCTCTGACCAAGGGGCTGTTTTAGATGATATGAGAAAATAGGAACTTTGCCCTAATAAGGAGGATGGGCCACTAAATGGTTGATTTTAAAATGGTGATGTTTGGAAACTTTGCGATATTCTGAGCCACAAAAGCCACCTAGAGAAAGGGTGACTCACGCCATCGGTGAAACAGGACTGGACAGGGAAGGTGCTGTGGGCCCAAGGTTCGCGGTAGAGAGTGGGGAGGTAGAGGAGGGCCCCGGGCAGTCGGGACGTCCACGTAGAAGGGCAATCGTGTCCCTGCCTCAGTTGCTGAGCCCCGTCCTGCTGTGGCCCGTCTCAGTCGTGAGCCCCATTCACCACCCTCAAGTGCAAGTCCAGACTCATGGGGCTGCTTGGGTGGGCTGCTTCGCCCTGTGTACTTGGAGTGCTGCATTCTGGTGTCTTCCCGGCGGACACAGACCGACCGTCTCACCGAAGGACCTCCGCCATTTTCTGATGTCCAGTGGTTGTCGTTGTCTTGGTTGTTGCACTGCTCTGGGCTTCTCACCTCCTGATGGTACCACAGAGACGACTGTCCCTGGTTCTCAGTCCCGCTGGTCTGGGCCTACTTCTCTGGATGTCTTCACATCCCCATCTCTCCCCCACTCTTTTCTATATTTTTTCTCTTTCTCTTGTAGCTGCCATCTTGCTACAAGTTAAATGGAGGTTTTCTCAAAGACCTTTTCTGGGCTTCCTCCCCTCTCCCTCTACTCATGGTGTCACCTGTCACATTTATGTGGGACACTTTTGCCTTTGTCTCTTTTCTTCAGCATCCAACTATTTGCTGGAAATTTCTACCCGGTTATTTAATCCACCGAACCAGTTCAAGTCCACCCTGTCCACTGAAGAAAAAATTATTAACTATTAGATATTTCATTAAATTATGATGAGGGTATGAGAAGGAAAAGAACAGGGCACTTTAAGAATGTGTTGGAAGGAAACCGAAACTAGAATGTGGGTCGCTGAAGCTGTTACTGTGGACGTGATATTTAAACTGCAGCTTGAAGGATCAGTTGAAATTAATTAGGCGAAGTTCAGTGGTCAGGAGTCAGCGCTCTGAGCAGAAAGAACAGCTTGCACCAGTGCCCGGAGGTGGGGAGTGTGACGCCGAATAACCGGAAAGAGAAGTTTGTTGAGTTAGCACTTGAGTGCTGACAGGAGAGAAGTGAGCCAGGGCTCTGGCGACGGCAACATGGCCTGGGCGTATGCGTGAGCAGCGCCACAGTGAGCGTCGATGTTTGCTGTTTTTCATACCACAAGGATGTGTCATTGCAGAGCTTTCATCGAATTATTGATCCGATCGTCTTTGTGTTTTCATAAAATGCCTTCTAGCTGAGTAGAGCCATGAGTGGGTGCAAAGAGGCTGGGGAGTTGCTGGAGGCTCTGTGGTCTGAGTGTCTCATGCAGGCAGCTGGCGGCAGTGAGCACAGAGACGGGGCGCTGATTTCAGGTGTGTTGACCAGGTGGTGCTGGGGTTCCTTGGTAAACCGAATGCGAGTGTGGAGGATGAAGGGAGTGGCAAGATGCTGGCTACAGTTCCGCCTTGAACAGCTGAGTGGGTGGCGAGGGAGGGAGACTTGGAGGAGGGGCAGTCACAGGGAAGCTGCAGGTTGTGTGTGGTTGGGGCCCGCTGCCTGCGAGGGTGCCCTGAGGCTCCCAGGGCCGGTGGATGATTGCTTCGGGACCCAACCCAGCAGTCTGGGTTAGGTTTTCCATCTAAGGTTCAGCGTTGTGAAAGGAGGCGTGAGAGCAGACGTGTTCCAAGGGAGCCCACTTTTGATGTAAGATGTCATCCCTGCAGCTCTAAACCTCAGCTGTACCTTCGACCCGCTCCCTCTTCCCTTCTTGTTCGAGACATATGAATCAGCAGTCAGGTCTTACCAGCCTCTCTCTCTGTTTTGTCTCCTGTTTATGTAGTATTGGTATGATATTGGGAATGGCTTCTCTTTCCGGTAGTCTAATTAGGTCCTTTTCATTTCTCGCCAGACCTAGCCCAGATTTGAGGGCAGCGACGTGGTTGCCTTGAGACTCACAGAGCATCGCCGCTGTAAGCCAGGAGGGTCACGACTGTCATTTGAACATGGGTAGGGGCTGTGGGGACGTAGGAAAGTGGATGGAGTTAAGAGAGAGGATATGGGAAGCGGGGATGGAAAATCAGTATTTGACTAAAGCTTCAAGAGGAGACGTTAGACATTCCAAGTGAGTTGAGTTCAACAAGAGATGGTTGAAATGAAAAAGTTTTTTTTTTTTTTTTTTGAGAAATCCGTGGGTGACCATTACCTGTTAGAGTCAGACATCTCTAGCATTCCCATTTCCTTCAGCAGCACACACAGGGCTACTGCTCACCAGCGCACAACCGCACTCAGGCCACTGCCCCCGGATGTACAGCAGAGACTCCACCCCGTCTCCGGCAGGTGGGTGTTATGCACAAAAGGGGAAAGGCAATTTCCTACCTGATGATGTAGAACTCTCTAAATCTGCCAGTCCAGCTTTTCCCCCCTTCTGTTTTACGTTTTATATGGCCTAAATAGTCAATTTAGTATTTGTTACTAGTTTGGAAATTATTTTTTCTGGAGCCAGTATGAAGTGTTAAGTATTTATAGACAGAAACTTTGGCAAAGGCTGTAGAGAATCTTGAAATGGCCTTTCACCGTGGCAGAAGAGCTTGAACAGATTCAAGTGCAAATCCAGATTTGGAGAGAGTAAGTGTGGGTTTGTGGAAGTTAAGTGTATGATGAAAAAAAGTCGGTTTTTCCAGTATGACTTAGTGATTATTAAATAGCTGTGTCTTTTTTTTTTTCATTTGAATTTCTGGGAGGGAAGCGCCATAGCTATAGCAGTAAACAGTTTATGCAGTTAAAATATAAGAGAGACAAAGAAAAGCAAACCAAAAAGACGTTTTAGAGTAGAATGGGAATTAAGCCAGTGAGCCCGACTGGTAGAGTCTCTGGAGGGAAGCCAGGAGGTCTGTGATATTTCTCTAGTTAGGATATATATATGTGGTGTTGGATAAAAAACGTTAACTCTTTCCATCGAATTTGAGACTTTCCTGATTCTGAAACACAAACTGAATGCAAATTAAGATTTTGGAAAAGCATGATTAAAAAAACAACTTCATGCATACATGACATTTGCAATGCCTAGATCTCCCTAAAATGTCAAGATAGGAAAATATCCAAAACATTTTTTTTTTTTGAGAAAAAAAGAAAGTTGGATTCAGGCCAGATGCCTGCTGAGGAATTCTTCTGAGAATTTCTGGAAACTGTACTTTTTAAGGTAATCGTGTTCTCTGTGCTTGCGTGGTCCCCATATGTTACTCGAGTTAATTTAAAGTCTCATCTCTTTGTGCCTTGCTGTCACACACCCTTCAGACTTCAGTGGTCCAGTTTCACTTTGGCGAGATGACAAAAAAAATATATTGTGTTTGGCACTACACAATCTTAGAATACTTCAAGAACAAATATGCCAAGAGAGGGTCCGATTGTGTAGCTTGAATTATATTTTTCATGTTTGGGATGTATATCTCCTTATATTAGACAAATCTGTAAGAGGTTTTTTTTTCCCTTTCCAGTAAGATAAACACACATCAGTATCTGATATACATGGGTTATGGTTGGAGGGCATAAGTGCATTTATCAGGTAAATACTGTGAAATCAGCAGATCTCTCATCTAAACTTAAGGTCCTAAATCTTAACATAGTTTTAAAGGGAGAGGAAACAACTGTCTACAATCAGAACGAGCGAAGAAGAAAATGCCCAACTTCCCTGCAACAATTTGGGGCATTATCCCTCTATTGATTAATTCATTCTTTTGTGTAATGTAAATAGTGAAAATGTGGCAGCGTATTGAGGGTTTTTTTAAAGTGTACGGTCTGTCACCACCATCCGTCTCCGGAACTGGAATTCTTTATCCACTCTCCGTTTCCCCAACCCCACCCTGGCAGCCTCACTCCGCTTCCTGCCTCTCCATGAACTTGAGTAATTTTGGCACCTTATATAAGCAGAATCATACAAGAGTTTTCTTTTTCTGACTGGCTTCTTTCACTTAGCACAGTGTCTTCAAGGTTCATCCGTGTTGTACCATGCCAGAATTTCCTTCCTTTTTACAGCTGAATAGTGTTCCATTACGTGTACATGCCACACTGTACTTATCCATTCAGCCATTCACGGACCCTTTGGGGCTTTCATTTTTTTTTTTTTGCATTGAGTGTTAATGTATATGATCCTTCAAAAAGGGGCTGGGGGCGTAGAAATGAGTAAGACGAACAGTGTCTCCCTTTTGGGAGGATCGGTCGTGGGGAGAGGTGGAAGATAATCAGGCAAGTGTACGCACTTCATTGTTGTGGATAGTGATATACTTTTCTGAGTAACACTGATCACAGAGCTGTAACGGACCGCGAGGG
The DNA here is from genome assembly GCA_004024845.1 of Tonatia bakeri. Classification (NCBI taxonomy): domain Eukaryota; kingdom Metazoa; phylum Chordata; class Mammalia; order Chiroptera; family Phyllostomidae; genus Tonatia; species Tonatia bakeri. The sequence goes on along the minus strand of PVIA01000585.1, from coordinate 136,810 downwards.
GGGTACTGGAGACTACGCATCAGAAAGGGCCCTTTCGGAAGCGCCTCCTGAGAAGGGGGCGTCATAGATGCCGTTCTTTCCACTGGGCTGCCTCATCAGGATCAGAATCACTTTTTCCTCCTTGGCTCCTGTATGGGTGGTGCCTCGTACGGAGACCTCCACTAAGTACTTGTTGCATATGAGGAGAGGGAAGTGGCAGAGCAGTGAACAGGTCTCCTCCCCATGGGAAGAAGCCGTCTCCTCTTCTCGCAGTTCTTCCTCCCCGTCTCCTCTGCTCTCTCTGTTCCTTCCCTGCAGCCCTCCAGGCAGCAGGGTTTAGAGAGTGGTAGGCTCAGGGTTTGATGGAGGGGAGGTAACTAAATACTGTGTTAATAAGGAATAAAGAAGAATGGTGAATCTACAATAGCGATATCAAAAGAAATGACACTGATAACAAAGCATGGTATGACAATGCTTTTTAAGTATAAATTGCTATCAAATATTTTACTAGAAACATTCATTTCTTAATCTTTAGAACTGCCTGCGATAGTGTGACAGGGATTGTTAGCTGCCTTGTGTGAGTTTGAAGTAGGGAGACCCCATACGGTGAGCAGAGGGCAGAGCCGGCTTTAAAAGAAGGAAGTGGTGGTGGAGGGGCTTCTGGAACTATCCTCTTCTCTTCTTTATGCCAGAGGGATTCGTGATTAATGTGTTAATGATGGCTGTGGAATTTTTGTAAGAATGCAAATCACATCCATTCATTTACATAACAGTGGTGGACTGATTTCAGAGTGTTTTGATATGTGCATGTAGCCTTACAGTGGTCTGTTTCGAGGACACTGTTGTCATCCTGTCATTTATAGACGTGGGTCTTTCCTTGTCAAAGTGAGACTGAGTGCAACGCAAGAATGTCTGCCTGTGGTCGTGCAGCCTGTCTTTGAAATCCTCACAGCATTCTGGAAGTTTGGTGACAAGCCCCTGTTTTCAAAGCGATCTACTGAAGTGTCAGTTGATGAGCTTGATTCAGATTGCATTACAGATTAGTGAAGATGTTCTTTGGAAAAGCTCAGGAATGGAGGTGCTATCTGAAGGAGCCATGTTGATGTCTGTACAAGTAAATGACATGCAATAAGCGTCACTTCCTTATTCTATAGGATAACTGATCTCAAAGGGCCCGTTACCTATTTTTAAAGAACTTTAGTAAGATATGACTTACATACCATAAAGCTCACCATTTTAAAGAGTACAGTTCAGCCCTGGCTGGTGTGGCTCAGTGGATTGAGTGCCAGCCTGTGAACCAAAAGGTCGCCGGCTCGATTCCCACTCAGGGCACATGCCTAGGTTGTGGGGCAGGTCCCCAGTAGGGGGCATGTGAGAGGCAATCACACATCAATGTTTCTCTCTCTTTCTCCCTCCCTTTCCCTCACTAAAAATAAATAAATAAAATCTTTCAGAAAAGTTTAAAACAAGTTTAATTGGGTAAATAACTTTTCTTTTAAGATATGCATAATTACTCAGAACATATATACTCAGAATCTTTGGCTTGTGGAAGGAATAAGGGAAACTTGAAAATCGTATCTTATTTTAAGTGGCCATCCTAAAAAACATGGCACGTTAAGTGAGAACGGGAAGTTACACAGGGTGGGCCATTTTATCCATAGGTTCAGAGTAGTAAAACTTATCTCACAGCACAAGGCATACCACAGAGATCAGTCTACATGAACTTTTTTCTCTTCTTTTTGCCTTTTCTTTTAAACAGAACAGTAAAATTTAGAACATGGAAATTAGGTAAAATATTCAGTTGGTGAATCCACTGTTTTAACTTAGGTGTCTGTTCACTCCTGCCACGACGCTGTTGCATGGCAGAGAGTCGCGACACCTAGGAGACTGGGGCCAATGCGTACGGATGCCCACGCCTCTGCGGATGGGTTCCAGGTGGGCCGATCCGGGCTGGGCCCCACCTCAAGGTCTGCCTCGGGCTCTAAGTCTCCGAGTTACATGGGGCTCCTCCACTTCACACCTGCTGTCTTCCTCCTGGTACTAGTGGACTAGCAGGGACCTTGTTCTAGTGGCTGTGACAGGTACAGGAGGCTAAGCAAGTCGATTTCAAGTCTCTGTGTTAGAGTTGTAAATATCCCACTGACTAAAATAATCATCATAGATGAGCCTACCGTCAAGAGGCAGAGAAAGAACCTCCATTTTTAGTGGGAGGGACTATGAGTTTGCTCATAGTTGGGGTGGTGGTGATGAATTGGGGTCAATGATTCAGTCCATTGTAGCTGGTATCCTCAATGTAAATCAAACTACTTTTCTATTTGTCAGCAGTCTTAATAGAACCCTTATGTATTCGATAAAATGCAATACCTATTGGGCAAAAACAAAAGCGAAGAAAAAATGGTAGGATATTTCTATTTGTTTGTTTTGATATGTGTCTACACCGTCCAGATTCACGTCTGTTGAAAAGTGTACCACAGGATGCTTTTGCTGGCGTTTGTTTTGAAGAACAGTATAAAAATTTCCACAAGTTTCATATGCAACCACACATACTTTAACTTGATCTTTTATTCTGCATTTACTTTTGGGAGTCCTTAAGAATCTGTTAAAATGCAGAAATTATGCAGTATTGATTTCAGGAAAAGTTGAAGTGGTCACACATGATTGCCTTTGCCTTAAAAGAGATCCTTATTTGGTTCTAATTTGAACAATATTGAAAGCACAACAAAACTAGCTTTTTATTATGTCACCACACATTTAGCGAGTTATGGAAAGCATTTTGTTTCCAGAAGTGAGTTAACTATGTCTTGTCCGCACTTGGAGCCATTCCTGGCTGCTCGCCAAGCCTGCCTGTGACTCAGGCGTATTTGCTTCCTGCTAAGAGATGCATTGGAAACCTAGGAGCATGTTCTGCGGACTGCTCGGAGGGTTTCCGTTGTGAGAGATTAATGTACCGCTTTTGTTTGAGAAATATAATTGGTTGCAGTTGCATACATGTAGTTTATATGAGAAATATGTTCTGCTTTAAAACTCATTATGTTTATTTTTACTTTTAAAAATTAATCTAAAAAGAATCTAAAATGCGTATGCTTCCTTCTTTCCTCTTATTCCAGAATACTTGAAATAAAAGCAATACACATTTGTGCCAGATACATGCACAGATGTCTAAACTTACATAGTATATAATTTAAGGTATAAAGTTTGAAATGACAAAATGCTTATTAGCCTAAAACTCCCAAAAGAATATTCTAACACCCAAGTTTAATGTTACTCCCTCAAATACCATTGTTGTATCTTGTTCCTTTTACAAAAGTGTTTCCAGTTAAACAATATAGTAAACTAATGTTGAGTATGTATATTTTAGTGTTCATGTTCTAGTAAGATGCAATGATTTTTCCATTTTTTCTTGCCCTTCTAAAGAAAAAAACTGTAGCTACATGCATATGTGTACTTTCTGCTGTAACCTGGATGTGAGTCAAGTTTGGACCTGCACCAGCCGCGTGCTCTCCAGCACACCAGGGTCACCCTTGTGGCTGGGTAGCTCTGTGGGTTTTCCCTGACAGGTCACGCGAGCCCCTGCCAGGCTTTCATAGGATGGGATGGGAGCAAAGGCCTTTTCTCCAAAGTTTAACTTCTCCCATTTTCTTGAAGATTTCAGTGTCAAAGTTCAGAAAGGCTATCGAGATGAGACAGGTACCACGGAGTCTTCTGGATTGGGTCAGTTGTGTATCGTAAATAAACAAACAACTAGAAGCATTGTTCACAGAGTGGGATCGGACCTTGCATCCCTATGTAGTCCGAATGTTGCGTCCCTGACATTTAGGGCTTTTAAATGTGGACTGCTCTTTGCTAGGCCTCTCTCATAACTAAAATGTGAGTCACTTGTAAACTGTAATAGATTTTGGCTCTCCAGCACGATGAAGTGTTCTGGATGGACTGAAACATTCCGCCCTGACTCAGGGCAGCAGAATATCCCCAGTGGGCACCCTGAATAGGGAAAGAGGCGAAGGACAAAATGAGAGGGGCTTTGCGGACCCTGACACCCCTTCCATGGCCACGGGGCTCCTCCTTGCGTGGAGCATAAACCCGGAAATGAGAGCACTGGTAGCTGCTGAGTGTTCTTTTTCCTAATGGCTAAATTTCACTTGAAACTTGAAATATTAAAAAGGCATCAGGTATATGTTCTACTGAGTGAAATTATGTGATTAGTTCTTCTACAAAAACAAAACCAAACCCAAAAACAAAACAAAAAACAACAAAAAACCCTAATGTAGAATGTCAAACTTTCTACTGAAATTTAATTAGACCTTCTGCTAGGGAATCTCAGGAGACACTGGCTTTGGCATAAATTTACTAAATAGAGGCTTGTTGGAAGTCTAAAACCATGCAAAATGTGTCACTCCCATCAAATTAAATGAATCATGTAGTAACTGGCTTCATTTGAAGAGAGAGCCTGGGAAGCTATTGCCAAACATTTTAAGTACAAATTTGATTATTTACTGGAGCCATGGTTTTGATACTTCTGTCTTGCTGCCTTTGTTTAATCGATGTTGCCCTTGATTCCCAAGTTTAAGGTCAAGCCACAGAGTGTTCCCCTGTGCACTCCACTGTGAGGCAGCGATTCTGAATTGGCCCTCAGTGTTGAGCCTCTGGGAGCCGGCCCCTGCACACAGACCCCTCCTGGCAGGCAGGAAAGGCGGCGTTTTCCTGTTCAGGGTCAGAGGAAGTGACCGCTCGGGCACCATGGCTGCCCTGGTCCTGCTGTGGCTTGCAGTTCGCTTCATTTCCTTTCAGCGTCAACTCCTCACCTGAGCCTCAGTACAGAAATTAAGGGGTCGGTCTCAGCATCTTGTTTCACTCTGATGAAATAAAAATTGTTCCAAGTGTAAGATTAGATGTTTTTTCCTCACCCAATTTTAGTGGCACCTACTCAGTATCAACTGGGGCGTCATTTAGCAGAGTGTCATCGGAGGGACATCACAATGACCCACTGGGGGTAATGCACATTTGAACGGGCTCAGTTATTCCTGCAGGTTCACTCACAGCTTTCCTGGTGTTCGCTGTGGCTGCTTCTGAGGTAGTGGTAGGCTTGCTCAGCATCTTGTCCTCCAGTCTCAGAGTGGGGGAGTTTCTCAACACAGCATACCTCAGGGGTTTTCTGAAGCTCTCTCAATTTGAAGTCATCATTCTTAGCATAAAGTTATTGAATTATCATCAACTGTGATTTCATATCATAAAACTATTACATGATGGTATGATGGATACACATGAACTAGGAAATCGATGACAGGAGTTGTTTCTAATTATCCTCATAATAGAAGATGACTTTCATTCATGCACTTATATACCAGTAACATATCTATTTTACTTGCAGAACTGATCATATGGTTTGCTTTTTTCCTCTTCATTTTTACCTATGCTTTATTTTTACTTCCTATAGTTTCTTTTGCTACAGAGGGTTGTTTTTTTACAGATTTATTTTAAATGGAAAATTTACTTACTACTTTATAAGTAGGTAATTGTATCTGTTAGAAACATTCTTTCATTTTTTTTGCTTTGCAACCTAACTTGGGAGAAGAGTTATCATCTCCATTTTATTGTATTGAAATTTTACTTTTTGAGGTACAATTGAGTTACATTGTTATGTCAGTTTCAGTTCGGGTGCAACGTGGTGATTCTGCATTTATGTACATCGTGAGTAGTCACCACGAAAGTTTAGTTACTTTCTGTCACTGTACGTTATTGCAGAATTATTAGTTCCATTATCTGTGCTATTTGTTACTTTTCCATGACTTATTTTATAACTGGGCGTTTTTACCTTTAATCACCCTGACCTGCTTTTCCCTCTGAGTCTTTCTGTTTTGCTTTTTTAGATTTCACATGCAAGTGAAATTATACAGTATTTGTCTTTCTCTGTCTAATTTCACTTAACATAGAACTCTCCAGGGTCATCCATTTTGTCACAAATGGCAAGATTTCACTCTATTTACTGCTAATATTTTGTTGTATATGATATAATGTTTTATTACATATGCTACATATATATACCATGATGCATATATAAATAAGATACATATGTGCATGGCATATGTGTGACATCTTCTTTATCCTTTATCTATCAGTGGACTCCTAGGTTGCTTCTATGTCTTGGCTATTGTAAGTGATGCTGCAAAGGACATAAGGGTGCATGTGTTTTTATGAATGATTGCTTTTATTTCCTCAGACAGATGCTCAGATGTGGATGGCTGGGTCATGTGGCAGTTCTCTTTTTAGTTCTCGAAGAACCACCATCCAGTTTCCCGTAGTGGCTGCACCATTTCATTTACCTTCCCACCAGCAGGGCAACAGGAGGCGAAACATTGTTGTTCTTGAAGAAATCACTTGGGATTTGGATACTTTGCTTTTGAGTCTCTGTAAAGGAGATGTACCTGATGATATTTAAGATTTCTTCTAAAAACTTTTGTACATCTACTTGCAAACAAATGGATTTATGAACTTTTGGTGTACTATGAATTCTACAGTTTCCCAAAAGGGATAAAGTAGATTGTTTTTTCATCCTCATTTATTAGGAACCATTTTGTGTAGTTGCAGGAAGGTTGTGATTTAAAAATATGTTTAGATTTCTTCATCCTGATTCACTAAAAACCACTTTCTTAGCTTGTAGAGAGGTTATGAGTTTAAGGATGTGTTTTTAATTGTGGCTGACATAGTAACCGCAAAGCAATGATCAGTTTATTAGCTTATGAAGCTGCTTGTGATGGACTTTGCTATTGTAGTCAATTCCTTAGCATTGATTATAATACATTCCTTTCACAACACCGATTTAAATCAGTGAAATGTCGTGTTTTATGGTAACACCTACACATATGTAATGATTTGATCATTGCTGTTGCTAAGTAAGAATGGCTGATTGATTATGTAGTTGTGTTCTGACTTATTCACTTAAAAAATTAAAAATAAGTCCCTGAGATGTGACACCATTCTCAATGCAGCGCAGCATAAAAGTATAGACTGCATATTAGAGAAAAATATTTAAAAGAGAAAAGCATCACACACATTTCACTGTTTGCACAATAAGATGTGGGTGTTAAATATCTGTTTAACTATTCAGCCAGCTGAATGTCAAGGTCCCTATTCCTTCAGAATTAAGAAGATTGGTGAGAATACTTAAAGCCATATTTTTAATTTAACCTTTGCTTTTGTTAAACTGCCAAAAGACAGACCACTTTTGAATTAATTGGTCATTAGCCCCCTTAATACCAACCATGGTTTTCTCTCTAAGTATGATCATTCATTCACCAGGGTTTCATCTCCTAGGGGTCAGGTGTCCCAGCCAAGAAAGACGTTATTCTGAAGGGTCCCTACGTGGGGAGAGAGGTGGTGGCCCTGCGCAGTAGCTGCGGCTCAAGCATTAGCTGAAACTGATGTTTTTTGTTATGAATAAGTCAACCACAAAGCTACCGATTGCCATTGTAATGGTAACAGTTGAAACCACATGTGTTCCCGAAGGGCCCAATATCTGAGCACAAAGGTCAGCATTTGGTAGGCACGCATGAAATATGCAAGTGCCTTATCTTCATGGTGTAATGTTTCTTCCCTCTTTCAGGGTCAGTTTTCACCAACTTTCAGAACTGATACCTTGAAAATGCCCCCTGGACCTAAATTATGGAAGCTGCTGGCAATTTTTATTTGTTTTGCTTTATCTGAAAGACAGCCGTTGGTGAAGGGGAGTTCCTGAATTCACAATTTCATTTCATTTTACAAAATGAATATTTAAATGCAACTATTTTATTTATTTCAGGTCCAGACAAATCTAAAGATAAATGTAAAACAGTAAAGGGATGATATTGCACCGAAAGCTTAGCTGTGTAGTGGTTTTGGTTTGTCTTTTAAAAGAATGAAATGTTTTTTTCAACATACACATTTTTTTGGTGTAGGAATAAAATTGTAGACTATTTTAAAAGTGCAGGATTTAAAAATAAACCTTCAATTGCCATGGTCTGTATTATTTAAAGCGATCTAATTTGTACAGAAAGAAAGAAGTCCTTCAAAATTACAGTGTCTTCATTTTTGTTGCCAGGTATCTTCTTTAAACTTTCAGCGTTTGAGTCTTGTGTTTTATAGGATAGGATTTCAAAACCAATCATACCAAATCATAGCCCAAAGAGGCCATAGGGATGGAACAAGACTCTTAGGTTGGTGGCAGATCCGAGAGTGAGCCAAGCACATGTAAGGACTTGGAATTGTCAGCATGGTAGCTGTCAAGAGCTAGATGTCTGGCCATTCAAAGAATGATCCATGGTGTTGGGGACACATGTATGAGGTCTGTCCAGAGGGTGTCCAGCCATGATCCATGAAAAATAGAGACACCAATGAAGAAGATACAAGATACAGGAAACATTGTACACAGGACAGTAACACCTCAGCCCCCTTCAAAGTAGGTGCCTTGGGACCTCACGCAGTTCTCCCAATCTCCGTCAGCTGTCTCATGTTTTCCTCAATCTCATTGATGGTCTGAAATCTCTTCCCTTTTAAAGGTGATTTTAGTTTTGGGAAAAGCCAGAAGTTGCAGGGTGACAAATCTGGGCTATAGAGAGGCTGAGTCACCGGGGTGGGTTTGATGTTTTACCAAAAAACTACATAAGACATAATACATGAATGGGTGCGTTGTCCTGATGAAGCTGCCAATCATCAGTTGCCCATAGCTGTGGCCTTCTGAATCATCCAAATAGTTTCCATAAGGAATGTTCAAGCTTAACGAAAATTTGATGTACATTTGTTGCTCTACTTGTTCAGTCATTTTGAACGTGGCAGCCACACACTGCACATGCTCACTCAATGCTGTCTACCGCCTCCACTGACTAGCACAGTGAAGTCGTATTGTTCATGCATGCGCATTCCAGTCCGCCCTCCTTGGCTGCCAGGTGACATCAATGTTGCATGAACCATTCTTGTTGTATTAACTGTGGCTGGACTTTTTCTGGACAGACCTTGCATACATAGAAAATCCTCAAATGCTTTCTGACATCATCAAAGTGTAGTCTTCATAAAATGTTCTAAGACACTTACTGCCCTGGTGTTAAGAAGAGGGCAGTGAGGTTAAGAAACTGAGTGTTCAGGCTTACCCAGTGAAGAAGTCGCAGAGCGAGCATCAGAGCTCCACTCTTTCTGATTCGAAAACCTCTGCTACTTACCACCGTACAAGGAAGCTGGCTACACCCCTTGGAGGCTGCATTTGCCAGTATCATGGCCTTTTTCTTAAAGGAGGTGGTCTGGAGGATGGTGCTAGCCCAAAGCAGACTGGTGGGTGCCTCACTATGAGACCGTCTGTGTCGCCATCCCCTAGAGCATGGGTGGCAAACACAGGGCCCCCCACCTTGTTTTATCCGGCCTGGTGGCACCTTGTTTCTACGTGGCAGCAGCGCTGAGCTCCTTGCCCCTATTTAAGGAGTAGTTCCATTTATACAGTCCTAAAATTACATTTGGCCCTTTGAAGGCAACTGCAAGGCTCATGTGGCCCCCGGTGAAAATGAGTTTGACACCCTTGCCCTAGACTAATCTGAGCCATTGGCTATGGTCCAAACCCTCCTACTAAAGGTGGACCTGGAGGTATAATAATTACTTAGTATTTAATTTTGTATGCTATTTTTTTGTATTTTCCTTTTTATCAATTACTCATCCATCTGTGTGTCTTGCTCTCCTATGTTTCCCACTGATTCCTTGTCACACGATAATGATGGTCTCAGCTATCACTCCTTTTGTCACCCACCCTCACCCCACACCCTCCTCCTGGGAGAAGAGAAACCAGAATCCTCTTGTTCTCCCCTCTCTTCTCCTATTCATCCTCATCACTCCAGGATCTGATGGAGTTTTTACAATGTAACTATAAAAAATGACATCTCATCCTCCGAGAAAAATGCCTTGGTTATATTCTAGCTAAATGGATGGGTGGGTTTTTTTCCATGACTTAATTTTGTGACCCAACTGAGGAAACCTTCAGTTTTATTAGCAGCTGTCTTCTCTTTTCTTATCAGATATCCAGCTTTTAGCACCCAGCTCAGAAGAGAAAACACATGGTTTGAAGTTATTATTTAGACTTCACAAATACTTCCAAACAGTTTTTCTTAGGTAGGGAAACAGATAAATAACTCTGCCTACGGATCTTTCAAACAAAGCGGTAGTATTTGCAATCTCTATAAACACGACATCTGAAAGGAATGCTTGCCTAGCTTTTTGTCACGTTAAGAAGTGCTGATAGGAGCGAAAACAGAAAAGAAGATGCGTGTATTTTTCTTCCCCCGCAGGTTGAGAGTTGACTTTACAAGGGAAAATGCTGAGTGTTTCTTAAAACAACATGGGAATGTCTTTATTTCCTCCAGACGTTAGCTGCCCATCTGTAAACATGTCAAGAGGAAATTGTACACCACCTCATCTGTGTGTCAAGTGACATTTCATGGTCGGATGACAGACACACTGGTGCACAAATATGGGGATTAAAATGACAGTTGATCAGTGGACCTTTTCCAGTATAAGCACCAAGGCGCCCGTTTAAAATCCATTACTATCAACAAGTCAAGCGATTCTTCCTGGGGTTTACATGTTCCTATAAAGGTCTCACAGCTTTCTCTAGGGCATTTTCTGTTGTTTGGATGTTGGATATCCAGGTCCTGGTCTCTTCGGAAGGCCTTGTTGAATGCACTCTTGTATACATTTGAATGCGTGTCTTGCAGACGCGCGGGTCATTCATACGATGTGTTTCTCCTTTCCTTGTAGGTAGAAATAACACTGCAGGACATCAATGACAACCCACCTGTGTTCCCGACGGACATGCTGGACCTCACCGTGGAGGAGAACATTGGGGACGGCTCAAAGATCATGCAGCTCACCGCCGTGGATGCCGATGAGGTACCTGCACTTCCGAGACCTGGCATTCCAGGGGTCTGTCCAATGTCTACTTCCTCGTGACAACTTTCGTAGCCAGGAAAGCTGAGGTTCAGCAGTATCTTTTCCAAAGACCCATGATCGTTGACATGTGTCCTAAGAATGCTGAGGCAGAGATGGCCAAGAGCTCATGTTCCCTGGATCAGCAGTTCACAGCTCAGCTTCTGGCTGCAGTGTAGATTTCTTGGCCAAATTCTTTTAATTCTCAATAATAAAAAATATCCTTATTTGATACTTTTATTATTATTCCAATTTGTTATCTTGCAGCAGCTAAGGATTGATTTTTATTTGTCATTTAAAAAAGCAAATTACTTACAGTTAAAAAATTTAAGACTTTATCTTTTTATCTAATTTAGACATACATAAAATATGTAATTCAATAATAGCCTTATGTATTAAGGAAATTATCTAGTCAATCTAATGACTTTTTCAATTTCATTAGTAAACGGACACCTCTTTCCTAGTGGTAAATGTGAAATTTGGGGGCATAACTTAGATTATCGTCTTCTTCTACTTTTATGCTAAGTTTCGCTATGTAAATAAACACCATGCTCCAAATGTGATGGCAGCTATATAATTTGTAATTTATATATTTTTCATTAAAAAATTCCATTGCTTGTTTTCTCCTCCTTGCTAGGAAAACAGATAGATTAAAGTTCTGGAGTTTCGGGGAGAGGAACCACCTCCTTAGACACTAATGTCCCTTTTCTCCTGAACTAAGCCCAACCTAGATCAGAGAATTTAACTTTCTTTAAAGCAAACTCCAGAAGTAGATCTGAAAGCCTGATTTTTGGCCTATGAGTAACATCTTCATAAATTTATTTCTTTATCTTTAAAAAGATAAATAAATTAAAAAAGATTTATTTTAACAGGAAATACAGAAATGTAGTGACTTAGTCACTTGTATTTTGGCCAAAATGTAACTAACGTAAAGGAAATAAAGCATAGGCATTTAGATAATCATAGCTTTGTATTTAGGAAGATTGTGTGTTTTTAATTTAGTACCTTCTAGTCAATTTTATGTAGCAAAAAGTTTATTCCCAATTCCAGCTACCCTTAAGAGTTATGTGACTGAATATTTCTATTATTATTGATAGATATGAGATCATATCAGCAATAATTTAGTAGATGCTGCATTTTTACAGCTCATCATTGATAATATGTATTTGGATAACTTAATTCATAAAATTGCATTAACTCATTTTGCAAAATAGAAAAAGAAGCTCATGCAGTTGCTATGAGACAGTTTATGTCAATGACTGTAATTACGACGGCTGCCCCCTTGGCTGTATTCTGTGGGAGCAGAACAGAGTGGCCTCATTTATTTCAAGTGATTTACTCAGAAAGCAAGGCAATAATCATATTAACTGTAATATATATATATATTCTAATTAGATATACTGTATTTTGTGTGTATAATGCATATTTTTTGCCCAAATTTTTGAGGGAAAAATAAGGAGGCACATTATACGTGGGTAGTGCCTGAAATACCTTGTGTCTGTTCTTGTGTTTTGTAATTGTTACATAAAATTTCTTGTACCATCCTATATTCAAAAAAATGCTAAAATGTCTTATAATATAAAACATCTAAATATAAATAAATTAAAAATGAAAACAAAATATTTTTTTTCCTGAAAGTTTGGGCCACAAATGTGGGCATGCATTATACACAGCAAAATACGGTACAACTCTCTTAAGAACCGATTATTTGAAAGAAATGCTAACATTCAACTCTTTTAATACTATCACATCATACTGTTATAATTTTATCTCCTCCCTTTTTTCTAAGATATGAGAAATAAGCGTTACAACGAGTACTCTGCTGCCTGCATGTTCGTTTATTTCTCTCCCCCAGACTTTTCTGTGTGCGCGTGCACCTATGTGTGGGTGCATGTGTGCACATCCATGTGTGGGTGCATGTGTGCACATCCATGTGTGGGTGCATGTGTGCACCCATGTGTGGGTGCATGTGTGCACATCCATGTGTGGGTGCATGTGTGCACCTATGTGTGGGTGCATGTGTGCACATCCATGTGTGGGTGCATGCGTGCACCTATGTGTGGGTGCATGCGTGCACATCCATGTGTGGGTGCGTGTGTGCACATCCATGTGTGGGTGCGTGTGTGCACCCATGTGTGGGTGTGTGGGTGCACACATGCTTGCATTGTCTTCAAGTCCATTCTTTGAGATATGTTTACATGTATGATGAGTTTCGAGGATAGCTGGGGGGGTAGGTCCTTATGTCTCTAAGTATTTATGTCCACACGGTTTAAGTGCATTTTGTTTTATTTCTATCGAGCTTTGTTTTTTAAAGGCAACAGTATGGTGGCTCCCAGCGGGAAGTGGGAAGGGCTGGTACAGGGGTCAAATATATGGTGACAGAGGTGATTTGACTTGGCTGGTGGGCACATGGTGCGATCACGGATCATAGAATTGTACATTTGAAACCTATGTGATCCTGTTAACCAACGTCACCCAATAGGTTTAATTTGAAAATAAAATAAAATAACCACTGAAATTTGCATGCCGACAAAAATGTAAGACAGCATGCCAGTGTTATCACTTAGACAGTCTGGTTTTAAACAATACTGACTGTAAGTATTGTTACCGAAGATGCGCCCGAAGTGCATTTGGGGTGAGACGGGCAGAAAAGGGAAAGGCTGCTTTATAAAGAGTAGAGTGGGGGCAGACCTGGGACCCGAGGTAGAACTGTTTGCTGGTTCAGGGGAGGGGGTGCTGACAGGCCTGCAGGGTGTGACTGTCTGAAGGCACAAAGATTACCCAGTGCCTGCAGGTCTGTGTAGGGGGTGGGGAGGAAGCAGGAGAGGCGTTTAAGGAGGCAGGTGGTTCATCTACAACTTTAAAGGCAAGGAGGGCATTCTGTAAAATTGCTTCAGGATTTTTTTTTTAAGATTAAGCTCATAAGGTTGCCTTCCTTCTTGAATGCATGATCTCCTAAAATTTTTAATAGCATTTTAATGACTCCTGACTATTTCAACTCCTGACATTGGGAACCAACTTTCTTTGTCCTGATGCAATTCAGGGGCATAGGTGCAGGCAGAAACCAAAATTATGTTCCACTTATGGGGTGTAGACAAGGAGTTTTTAAGGAGAAAAGGAAGGGCAATAAGCACCTCAGTGGAAGAGCAGAGTTTCTGTTGGTTCTCAGAGGCCAGGTTACCCTTCAGTTACACATGGCGGTAACGGTGTCTGAAGAATGACCTGCACACTGGTCCCTGTGGCCAGGACATCTGCTTCCCAGTTAGCTTTATTGTGGTTTGAGAGGCAGTGTGGATTTGGCCCAGCCCAAGGCAGTTGTGCCCAGTCCAAACATCCCGAATGTTCCAGGAGTAAAACATGCGAGGCAGCTTCTCTGGGATGGTGCGCTGACATGCTTTTGAAATGGCACCATTCATAGCATTTTCACATCAGCATTAAATTGTCACACAACTCTCCAGTGGATTGATATTGAGAGATTAGTAGGATTCTTTAACACACTAGGATTCTGTAGGCTATCAGCAAATTATGTGTCGATATATTCTTCATTAATTGTACACTTTTCCTTAATAATTAAATCCAACATAAAAGTACTAGTATGTTAGCCCTGCCTGGAATGGCTAAATTGGAGCATCATCCCTTGGACCAATGGGTTGCATGTTTGATTCCTGATCAGGGGATATACCCAGGTTGTGGGTTCGAGCTCTGGTAAGAACATGTATGAAAAGGCAATTAACTGAAGTTTCTCTCTCACATCGATGTTCTTTCTCTTTCTCCCCACCCACTTTCTCTCTCTCTGAAAGCAATGAAAAAATGTCCTCAGGTGTGGATTAGATAAATAAAGAAAAATAAAAGTACTAGTATGTTCAAGAAACTGTTGTAGGACACTGGAGGAGGTGCTTGGGTCAAGGAATCATACGTAGAAAGCAACACAAACTTGTAAAACTTAATTTAAATATTATTTGAAACTTGTGCCGAAGCAAGATGCACACCTTTCAGAAGCACGTGACCCACTGAGTCCCCTGTTTCCTTCCCTAAACAAAGTTGTTATGCCTGTGAGGGGCCAGGGCACTCTGGCTTTGTCTCATGGTACCATACTTGTTTTTGAAAGTACTACCTGAAGTTGTAAAATACATTTGCAGTTTATAGCTATTTACTTTCAGAATTCCTTTCACGTGCTTTTCCCTCTGTGGTTCCTCAAGAGAGTACATTTTTAAACAGCATTATTTCCACTGTGCAGCAGCTGAAAGATGATATTTATTCCTTGTGGTATTGCTGATACTGCATATTTGGGGTATTAAATAAATAAATAGAATTTTCAAAAGCCCTAATTAAATCATTACTCTTGGCCAGACATTTTCAGGTATTCACTAGAACGATTAATTCACCACATCAACTGATTTGAACGTGAAAATACATCAACATAGTATGGTGCCTTTCCTTCTGTGCAGAAGAATTACCGTAGCTTTGGGAGATAGGGCACTGCCAGATTTTAGGCGATTTGTGTAATAACTTTAAAACTGTTTTTGTTTCTTAGCTTTTCCTTAATTTCCAAATATCATTTTAAGAAGTCAGAATTTAAAATAGCAGTTTTCATACCTGGACTGCTTTTCTAAAATAATGTAATTTCTTGTGAAGCAGAACAAAGAGTACAGAATGTGGTCAGATTAGAAGTCTCAAATTTTTATCAAATGTTTTTGTTAGACCATACAATGAAAATGAATATGTTAGATATTCCATGTACACCTGAATATACAAGATAAATGTGGGCAGTATGTTAAACTCAGCTGTTTCGTTTCTAAATTAAAATGTGCTTTCAGGCATTCACTTTATGAAATGTTAGGATTGGCTTGGGGAACACAGCACTAAATATAGCAGATGCCACTAAACATAGATTTTAAAAAGAGAGTTTTTGCCCTTGACTGTTAGAAATCATTGCCTTATGTATGAGTATTTGACTGGGCAGGAGGAAACATACTTGATCTCTGGTGGAACACAAGTGTAGAAACTCTGATTCCCATCACATTAGCCTTGTATTCCTACACACCTGAAATGGATGTCCTTTGTAATGCCCTTCTTTAGAGTTCTTAGCCTGCATATTGTAATAAACAAACTTTTAGAGGTTAACAACAGTAAAAGACATATTTGTTTTATGTGGGTATGTTTAAATCAAAATGTAATTTTTGAAGTTAACAATTCCAACATTATACCTCAGGGTCAAGACCCAGTAATTATAAAATAGGAAATCAGGAAACATATTTTCCTTGGGATATATGGCAACTCTAATACTAGTTTGATTTGTTCATTTGCAGACATTTTAGTCATCAAATACTCTGAACTGATTATATTTTTTGTAAGAAAATATTAAAAATGGGAATAAAAGTAACTAGCATGGTCACATACTTAAGTGTGTCTCAAAGATCGTTTTGGTTCTTCACATATATAGACTCGTTTAACCCTTACAATGGTGTCGCCTGGCGGGCAGTGCCGTTCCGGTAGTCCTGACGAGGGAACATGGCTCCCAGAGGCTGAGTGATGGCCCAATGACACACAGTTAGTAAGTAGCGGAGCAGAGGTTCCACTCCAAGGCATCAGCTCTCAGCCAGTTCAGTGTAGGATATTTAACTCAGCATTTCAGTTATGATATACGTAATTTAAAATATCCGAGTCTCACTGTTTACAGTTTCAACAATATGTAGATATGTTTGTAATAGATTTAAAATACTGTGGAGTTAGTATTTTCCATCATCAAATCTAGACGGGTGATTTAATTTAAATTCTCCTTAATATCTTTATTTTGACTTTGCTAAAACCTGCTCTTTCTTGAAATCTTCCTTTAACCTCCCTGGCAGGCTGTTCCTCTGGTTTCCCCCTAGGTCCCTCCATCTTCCTTCAACTCCTGCCTCTGTTCCTTCTTCCCACTCTTCTTGTTTTGTTTTGGTTTTTAATTGAGTTTATTGGAGTGACATTGGTTAACAAAGCCATACAGGTCCCAAGTGTACAACTCAATAAAACATCATCTGCACACTGCATCGTGTGCCCATTGTCCAAAGTGAAGTCTCTTTCTACCCCCCATTTATCCCCCTTTGTCCTCTTTCACCTCCCCCTACCACCTTTCCCTCTGGCTGTCACCACACTATTGTGCATGTATGTGTATGTACATATACACACACACACACATATTGTCTGTCCAAAAGATATCCAGCCATGTAATGTGAAAAATAGAGACATTTATACAAGGTACAAGAAACACTGTACATTGGGCAATGACGCCTCGGTTCCCTTCAAAGTAGGCATCCTGGGACCTCACACAGTTCTCCCAGTCACCATCAGCTGCCCTGTCATATTTTCCTGGATCTCATTGATTGTCTGAAATTTCTTCCCTTTCAAAAATGATTTTAGTTTGGGGAAAAGCCAGAAGTCGCAGGGCACCAAATCTGGGCTGTAGAGGGTCTGAGTCACCTGGGTGATTTGATGTTTTGTCAAAAAACTGTACAAGACGTGATGCCTGAGCAGGAGTGTAGTGATGAAGCTGCCAATCACTGGTTGCCCATAGGCGTGGTCTTCTGAATTATCTGAATAATTTCTGTGGAAGAATGTTCAAGCTTAACACAAAATTTGATGCAGGTTCGTTGTTCTACTTGCTCAGTCATTTTAAATGTAACAGCCACGGTACACATGCTCACTTAACGGTGTCTACTGCCCCCACTGACTAGTACAGTGAAGTCATCATTGTTCACACATGCGCATTCCAGTCCACTCTCCTTGGCTGCCAGTTACTTCAATGTTGTGCAAACCATTCTTGTTAGATTAACAGTGGTTGGCCTTTTTTTGGACAGACCCTGTGTGTGTCCATATATTTATGTGTTCCTTCTTCTCAGTCTTAAAACATCCATATTTTTCCTTGGCTGGTGTACTCAGTGGATTGAGTGCCGGCCTGAGAACCAAAGGGTTGCCAGTTTGATTCCCAGTCAGGACACATGCCTGGGTTGTGGGCCAGGTCCCCAGTAGGGGGCACACAGGAGGCAACCACACATTGATGTTCCTCTCCCTCTCTTTCCCCCTCCCTTGCTCTTTGTCTAAAAGTAAATAACTAAATAAAAACCTTTTTTTAAAAAGTCCATATTTAGCCCTGGTTGGTGTAGCTCAGTAGATTGAGCGCGGGCTGCGAACCAGGCATCGCAGGTTCGATTCCCAGTCAGGGCACATGCCTAGGTTGCAGACCATGTCTCCCAGCAACCGCACATTGATGTTTCTCTCTCTCTCTCTCTCCCTCCCTTCCCTCTCTAAAAATAAATAAATAAAATCTTAAAAAAAAGAGTTATTTTAAAAAAAGGTCCATATTTAGTCCTTACATTGCTATTCCTTTATGTAGTTCAATTTTGAGTTGTTAACAAATCTGGGACTTCCACTGCCACATACATACATTGACTTGAAGATATTTTTTCAAGCCTTTTCTCAGATTTCTGACTGACACAAACCGTTTCCATGACATTATCCATCAGTCTCATACCACATGTAACAGCTCACTGCCTATACTCTCCTGCATCAAAGCAGATCTTACTCTGAAATGTCTCCATCAAGAGTAGTGCCTTACCTCCTCCCCAAAGTAATTTGATGTTTAAGTATTTCTTTTCTTTTCTTTCACCTTTACCCATCATGTAGACTTGTTAAAGAAGGACACGAGAATACATGAACAAATGCGAAACCAAGGCCACTGTAGTTATTGTTATTTCTCTATGCAATAGCCTTTAAGCTGTATCAGTCTGGCCTCCTGATGTGTCCTGTGTATGATGCCAGGTGTGCGATGATTTAAGAGTCTAGGTTCTGGAGCAAGACGGCCAGGGTTTAAATTCCTGTGTCTCAGTCTCTTTATCATCAGAATGGGGATAATAATAGTTACTTACCTAAGGGTTTGCCTTTAAGGATTAAGTCATTTAGTGCCCAGGAAGTGATAGGCTCAGAGTGGTGCTTAGCACTTAATAAACACTTAATGAGTGTGTTCTTTTTCTCAACTTTCCATTCCTTCTGCCAACTTCCTAGTTTATACGTTAGTTTTTGAGGGCTGTAGCTCAAAGGCTTGGGAGAGCACAAGAAGTCATCCCTGGTTTCATCTTACAGAGCAGACCCCTGGAACCTGCAGAGAAGGCCGGTTGCAGACAGTTCTGCCTTGAGGAAAGGAAGCTCGCGTCCATGGGGCTCAGCCTCCTTGCTGTCCCCCTTCCCTGGCCTCTCCCCGCTTCCGTCCCTTCTCCTCTAACGATAGCCTTAAATGATTGTTTCCAACTCAAACAAGCTCAGTGGTTTCTTGGCCATAGAATTCAAGCCGGCGTGTGTTACAATTGCAGTTCTCCAACCTGGATCCATCACCTCATGTCAGCTTTCCTTTCTTCTTTTGTTCTACATTAAAGTTTTCCATGCAACCGACCTGTTCAACAGCGAGTGAGCCAAGCTCGTCATTCTTCCCTTTGCCCTTTTGCTTATACTAAAATGTATTCCCTCAGTCTTTGCTTAAAAAAAAAAAAACCCTCTCTTTAAAACCCAGTCCAGCTCTACACAGTCTCCATTATATCTTCCCAAAATAAATCAACTCAAATTAATCCCTCTTTCCCCTTGGCTCTTATAGTAGTTTTTGCAAGCCTCTCCCATGTGCTCTGGCCTCGGTTAGTTACCTTCTCCTGCTGCGTGAGGAGGGGCACAGAGCTCGGTCCGGCGGGCTTGGGTTTGAAATCCACGCTGACACTTACTGGGTGACCATGTGTAAGTTAACTAGCATCTGGGGACCCCATGTCATCCTTGGAGAACTCGTACCTCGTGGACTCGTGACAGTGCCCAGTAAAAAGCAAGCCTTCGGCAAACCAACTAGTACTATTATCATGGGTAATATCACAGCGACAGCTTTACTCTTTCCACATGCATATGCCATGAATTAAAACACACACACACACACACACACACACACACACATATATAGCTAATCCTGAAGGTTGAGATTTGTTGTGTTGTTTCATGGAGTGAGAGGGGAAAGGCTGACTCTGTAAGATATGACACTGGCCTGGTACCTTTTGAAATCTGACAGTATCCTGCAGAATTAAGCCCAGAGCTTCCCTTTGTCCAGTCCATACTTAGTGTAAGGAGCAGGGCTCTTCCTGTCCCACTTCTAACTGTTCTCGTGCTGGTCTTTTCTTCTCAGGGGGCCAATGCTCTCGTCACGTACACGATCATCAGTGGGGCCGACGACAGTTTCCGCATCGACCCTGAGTCCGGAGATCTGATAGCGACCAAGAGGCTGGACAGGGAGCGCCGCTCCAAGTACTCCTTGCTGGTGCGCGCCGATGATGGCCTCCAGTCCTCGGATATGAGGGTCAACATCACGGTCAGTGACGTGAATGACCACTCACCCAGGTTCTCCAGGCCTGTGTACTCTTTCGACATCCCCGAAGACACCACTCCAGGTAGGCGGCACGCCCTCAGGTGCATTTTGCAAGGAGCACCTTTGGCTTCAGTGACGGACCATATTTTCACTGCTCTTAATTGATGACGAGTTTTTACCATCTGCTACTAGGCCTAAAAATATGCATGCTGGATTTTTGAATCTTTTAATTCGCCATCTTTGCTATAATTCCCAAGCAGATTGCTAGAGTTTTGAGAGCACTGGTTACAGATATTTCTGTTTCTGAAAGTACTTGTGACAGGGGTTGTTAATTCTTCTGGCAACCACGGTTTTGATTTTATTTTTCCACTCGAGAAATGTCAATTGTGATTATGCTGCTATGTATAGAAAGAGCAAAGAAAAACACAAGAAAACCTGTGAAAAGTGGTTTTAACCCTTACTAGCTGTGTGGCCCAGGACAAGGTAGTTCATTTTTCTCAGCTTCAGTTCCTTCTGCTATAAAATGGAAAGGACCGTTCCTGTTAGAATGAGGGCAAAGGTTAGAATGTAGAGGTGAGTTTGCTGCTGTGGGACCTGAGCATTAGCAGGTGCTCAGAGAGCATTAGTAGAATATAAGCCCTGAATTACCATCCTGCGTTTTTCAGTGTAGTGTGTTGTTGTTGTTGAGTTTAAGAATGCGGTGTCTGTGTTCTTGTTGTGTGTGCTTTATTCCCATTATTGGTAATTCTTATCCGAAATTGAAATTTTATTCGCAGTCCTATTTGGAATGTGTTTGCATAATAAGGCATATGTTTGGGAAACTCATCTGACAAGGAAGGAAACATTTATAGAAGACGACTTACTCCTCGCTGCAGTTTTCTCTTCACTCCCCAAGCACGAAGTTCCCATCACATTTATTTCTTACTTGATTACAGCAATGGCCATCTGGGCTGTCAGGTGGTGTCCCCCGGGCCCACGTCCGCATTGTTACTTGCAGTCCCCAGTTCCTGGCACTAGCCGTGGACCCCCATGCATGTTCCCTGAATTCATCAGTATGTGGCTGTGAATTGGTAGTTCCAGGTAGAAGAGTCATGCCAGAAGTAGCATTAATGCCCAGAATATGTACACTGCAGCGTGCAGCCTCAGATCCACTGGCTATCGAAGATGCTGCATGCTTTGTTAATATTTGGGAGTGTTGGTGTCAGTGTTCATGGAGAAATCAGCTGAATGTCGTGTTTGTTGCATTTTCATGGTGATTCTCTAGTTAAAATAAGTCATTGCAGAAATAATTTCTTTGGTCTTGTGTATATATTCTCTTAGTGGCACCCATGTCCCATTCATTTAGCCTGTTAATTTACTCTCCTGATAGGTTCTTTGGTGGCAGCTATTTTAGCCACAGACGACGACTCTGGTGTGAATGGGGAAATCACCTACAGTGTGAATGAAGATGATGAAGATGGCCTGTTCTTCCTGAATCCAGTTACAGGAGTCTTTAATTTGACTCGAACCTTAGATTATGAAGCACAGCAGTATTACGTCCTCAGTGTTCGAGCTGAAGACGGCGGGGGCCAATTTACCAGCGTCAGGGCGTATTTCAACATACTAGATGTGAACGACAACCCCCCTCTATTCCGCCTGAGCTCACACAGCACGTCTTTGATGGAGAATCTGCCCCCGGGATCTACGGTCCTCATGTTCAATGTTACCGACGCAGACGATGGTACGTACTTTCTTTACACACTTAAAAAACTTCCCTAAAAAGTTATCCCATTGATACTGTATTTTTTTTTTATATTGTTCAGCTGTCACAAAATTGCGTTTTGTGAATATAGGTCCAAAGTTGAGGGCTAGATGTATAATTTAGCTATAAAGGATTAAACAAATTAAGTAATTTGTCAGTTAAATTCTCACTTATGGCAGAGAACATGCACTGTTACTGTCTCACAAACTGCATCATCTTCGTCTTCCTCTCCCCACTGAACGTGGGGCGGTGTTGCAGGTTAGTAATGTAGAAGTCACGGACAGCTTTTCAGTTGGTTTTTGGCAGATAAGTAAAAATACTTATTTATGTATATTATTTTAATGTAAAAAGGATAAGATTTGGAAGCAAAAATAAAACCAAAGTCTTCAAAACCACTTAATAATGTACAACTAGTTTTATATTTGACTGAAAACTGCTAATAATATCTTGGCAAGCTTTCATGCTTGGACTCAAAGGACAGGCTCAGCCCTCTCAGGCTTTGAAATTAAGTTGAGATTTTTCATTAAATCTAGATCTTACATGTGTTTGATTTTTACTTATTGAAAAGCATTTGATACACTTTTTTTATGACTCCCCTGGCCTTTCTCCCAAGACTTGTTTTGTAAACACACACGTGAGATGATATATTGGTAGTGATAACATTGTGCAGATTACCTGTCTTGAGCTGAACTGTTTTGGAAAATTCAAACCTTCTTTTCCCTCCCATTGGATGCACTGAAGTCTCCTATCAGGAGAGAAAATCAGGCATAGAGGTTTGAGGAGGAAATAGGTCTCTAGCCCGAGGCCTAATGGCACCGGCATAGCAACCTTAATTTAGGATTTCCTGGCTCTCCCTGACAGGGATGATTTATGTAATCTCAGAATATCATTCCCTTTCAGCCTTCTGCCCTGTACTTAGTGTCCTTTCAGGAGTGTCTACAAATGCCCTGTACAAAGATATGGGAGGCAAGAAGCACAGTATTTTATCGGTTTCAATTCACAAATTTGGAAATGCTTTCTTTCTCTTCCTTTTCATTGAATTTGTGGGGGAGACCTGGTTAACAAAATTGCACTGGTGTCAGGTGCCCGATTCTGCAACACATCCTCTGTGCACTGTATCGTACATGTGCTCACCGCCCCAAGTCAAGACAGAAGTGCTTTCTTTAGGACTTAGTCCTTTTTGAAGTTTTCTCCTCGAACGCCCCTCAAGTAGAAGTGGCCGTGACTGTACCACCGCTATTGCTGATGATGTGAACAGTAAACTATGAACCTTGGTCATGTGTGGTGTTCAGCGCGCAGCAGCCCTGGCCCAGGAGCCCCACAGACGGTGCCCTGTGCCCCAGCCCAGCTCTGGGGTCTAGCTCCAAGCAGACATTCATAAACAAGTCAGGTTAATCTGTATTTGGGACGTCGATTTCTCTATTATATTGGCTCCCTAGATGTAAATATTTTCTAATTTGCCCTTGCAACTGACTGGCTCAGACTTTTCAGTGGTGAAGGATTTTCTGTGCTATGTTTTTTTGTGATTTATTTATTGTGGGTCAGAGAGAGCTCATTGCTTCATAGGACTGTGTGCTTTTCTGGCACAAATTTCATTTATCTTCATACCTCAAAATGTAGAGAACTGGGAAAACAACAAATAAGAAACTTTCTCTGTGAAAACATGCAGGGGTGTGCCAGGCACTCACACACACACAGACAGATGTTAACTGTTGACTTTGAGTTATTTTTCATGGATTTTTTCCTCCTTTAATTGTGTTGAGTAAAAAAAAATCAAGCTACATTTCCCCATTGTTTTAGCTTTGAATACTTTTATCTGGGTAATTTCCTGTACCTTGACCTAAAATATAGGACACAGTTCCTATTCTCTCTGAATTTCAAGGATAGTGATAAGACTGTACAAAGGTAAACTTGTTTGTTTAAAACTGCCAACTCAGTTATATTAAATAGTTCTCAAAGCATTTTGCAAACAGTATTGTTTAGACTTGAAAAATTAATGAATTCATCTTACTGTCTGATCAAAATGTTCCTGATCTGGTAATATGGACATTTTCATAGGTGAAGTAATTTAAGAGGATAATAAATTTAAGATTTACTGTTATCAATATCTAAATGCTCCAAGAGGTTAACCCAAAATTTTAGGTTCCATGATCATTTAATAAAAAGTAAAGCAAATATATTTACTTTTTTCATAAGTAGTGCTATGTATTAAAAATATTACAATGAGGCAAACTATTAAAAATTGAAGTTTTATGGAAATATTCTGGCTTTACTAATTATGTCATTACTTTAGAAATGCATTTTCTAGTCTTCAAAATGTTGGGGAGTCATGGGGTGTTTTGAGAATAAAATGATTACAATGGTGGCGAATAAAGTCTTCTGTATGTGCACGGCCCACAATGCAGGTTGTTTGACCTGTGAATGGTTTTCATATTGCAAATGAATACGCACATTTTACAACAGAAGTGTATACCTATAGTTACATTCCTGGAACTAAGATTTTCATGAGATGGAAATAAAAAAAAGAAAACCCCTCCAAACCCAATACCAGCACACACTCACAATAAAACTGCCGGAAAGAATCGTGTAACTACACCACGTTCAGAACACTGAACACAAATGTGAGAAGTACGGGCTGCGTTACCTTCAAGGATCTGCTGGGCTATAAAATCTCCTTAGATTTGAGTCTCAATGCTTTGGATAAATCATAGAATTTGAAAATAATGTGTTTACTGTTTTATGATTCTAATATTTGATGCAAAAAGCAGAGAGAGAAAAATGGCCTGAGCTCTTTTTTAGGAAACTACCGATGTTCAGGGAGAGATTTGGGTTATAGCGTGTCCACGCGTGTTTTCTGGATGTAGAACACATGCCCAAAGTCGCTTAGCCTCATCAGGGGTGGAGGGGGCTGTTTTCTCCGGTGCAGTAAATGCAGGCTTCCCTGGCCTGTGACTGCAGCGGCGACGAGTTGAGAGCTGGTTTTTTGATCGCGTTGCAGTGTTTTATGCAGAAGTAGTTATATTTTTATATGTATTTTCTCAAAGATAACAATCGCTATCCTCAGTTTATATTTAATATTATTACTTAACATATTTGTCATTATGAATTTGACTATCTAACCCAATTTTTCTTTTTCGTAATCCTACTTAAAGTTAAACTTCATCTGCTTACCCCACCAAACTCTGTCCCTAAAACAAAGGTCTTCTGCTGTTTACCGCATGGCTGTAAAGTCTTGGTGTCAGGTTCTCTTTCTGCCTCTGCAATTTAGTCGTTTACCCAGGGAGGCAGCGTGCACAGTGGGCCCTTCCAGCTGATTTATGCAGAAACGCTAGACCAGCACTTCATAGCCACGGGCGATTGTGGCAGTATTTTTCATTTCTTTGAATCTTGGGCATGGAAGATTTTATGTGTTTGCAGAGAACTAAATTTTATACCTCTGCTTGTTGGTATTATTTGTATCCATATGTTTTCACCACTTTTTCTCAAAAATAATTATGCCTGAATTTGTGCCTCAAAGAATAAGAATTCAGTATTCACTAATGGATTTAGGTATAGGAAATGCAGAAAATGTCCTTAGAGAGTAATTTGATTTAAAATATATATTAAGTGTGTACATATATTACCTATATAAAATATACATATGAGCATGTATTAAATCAAGTTACATTAATTATTCATGTATATATCTCCTTAGAAAGTAATCTATCTGTATGCTGCACCCATCGATGGGACTTTTGGGGGGACGATAACATCATGGTGCTTTTCTGTCCCCAAACATGTGGATTTCTAAGTTGAGGAGTTAAAGTAAGCTGTTGACTTTGTCCTACCCAGATCTTAAAATTCTTTTTATCTCCTGCTGTTGAATTGACTGTGGCCTCCATTAGCTCTATTTACTCATAGTGTGACTGACCCTCAGAGTTTAAGTGTTCTGAACTGCATAACCTCTGCTTTGTTCACTTGTGAACAGCCATAAGCGAGGGAGTTAGAAGCCACATCTCATGACAAGGAGGAAAACCCTACCTTTTTAAAGATCTACTCAACCCTTATTTATCTTAGAAATTTTTGTGAATAAGCCAGTGCCTGCAAGTTTTCTCATAAATATTTTTTCTCTGCATCCATATATAGACTAAGGACCTTAGACAGAGACCATAAAATCACCGGAAAAGAAAAACTCTAGCATTTTTTAAAAGAACAGGCAGGCCCTACTGGGTAGAAAAGAAAATCCCATTGCTCAACTAGAACTCGCCTCTGGAAGGAACTCGATGAGTTGCAGGAAAAGGCAACTCAAGTATTCACAGAGTTCTGGGAAAGTCCTTTTCAAGGGGAAAAAAGAGAAAAGGGTTGGTCACATTGTCCTAGAAGACTCTTGGCAAACAGTGAACAATATTTCTGACACCTGAGTAGTTGAAATTAATTCCAGAAAGATATGAGCTATTTATAAGCAATTTATTAACTCAACAATTTTTTTCCTTGCTACAAAATCCCAAAATGTAAAATCTCTATTAAGGATGATTTAACCTAGGTACACAATACATTTATTGGCAAGTCTTGTAATATCCTACAATACCCCAGTATTTTTATGATAAAAAATAAACATGGACATGGCATTATGGGTCAGTGAATACAACACTATTCTTGGGCTAGAAATCTGTTTTTTTGTTTGTTTGTTTTCATTGCTTATCTATTATTGGCCTGTGAATTATTTACTAAAACAGTAGGTTGATCTATTCTCCATATATTCTCAATTAGAAGAATGTCTGCAATCAATTTCTGAAATGAGGACTTACATATCATTTTTTAAATTAAAAATTCACACGTTTCTAGGAAAAATAGATAAAATGCTATCTAAATAAAGCCCAATAATAGCATGAACATTATATTTGGAGCCTTCCATGTATAATTTTACTGCTAACATTTCCTTTGAATAATATTTTTAAAACACATTAAGTATACATAATAAAATTTGAGAGAGAATTATTTTCACAAAGGCCATTAGCCAGGTGCCTAATAGGAATTAGAAAGTATTTATTGGCCTGACAAGAAATGTAAAAGTAGACTTAAAGTATCCATGACTAATGCCATACATTAGAAAATTTTATTACCCTCCTCTGAAAATTGGTGTCGGCCTCAATAAATTACCGGAGTTATAAATTTTTGGCTAATAGTGTAGCGAGTGGCACCGTTATGTTCACCCGCAGGAATTATGTGATCGAAATAAGGAAGTGTATAGAAAAATACACACTCTCTGGAATATTTTTTCCTCTTTACTTGTGTAATTTAACATTTCAACACCGCAGTAAATAGCAAACAGTATATATATCATTTGCTCACCAGGTTGTAAACATCTTTTCAGATCAAAAGTGAACGGGAAAAGAATTATGCGTATGTGTTACTGACAGAGGAGATTAGCTGCCTCGGGCGTGTTCAGAGGCGTCATATATCAAGTGCGCAGTTCCACGTCGCAAAAATCTTGGTGCAGCTTTAGTTGACAGTCAGCACACATTGAAGAGAGTTTGATTTTTTTCCCCCCTTCATTTCAGGCATCAACTCCCAGTTGGCTTACAGCATCGCTTCCGGGGACAGCCTCGGGCAGTTCGCAGTGGACAGGAATGGCGTCCTGACTGTCCTCAAAGCTTTGGATCGGGAAAGCCAGTCCTTCTACAACCTGGTGGTTCAGGTGCATGACCTGCCGCCGCCTCCGGCCTCCAGGTTCACCAGCACTGCCCAAGTCTCCATTATTTTGCTGGATGTAAATGACAACCCACCAACATTTCTCTCCCCTAAATTGACCTATGTTCCAGAAAACACACCGATTGATACCGTTGTTTTCAAAGCTCAGGCAACTGACCCGGACAGTGGCCCGAACAGCTACATTGAGTACACCCTACTGAACCCCTTGGGGAACAAGTTCAGTATCGGGACCATTGACGGGGAAGTGCGGCTCACTGGAGAGCTAGACCGGGAGGAGGTTTCTAACTATACTCTCACTGTGGTGGCTACAGACAAAGGCCACCCATCTCTCTCCTCATCGACAGAGGTCATGGTCATGGTCCTCGACATCAATGACAACAGCCCTGTTTTTGCACAGGCTTCATACAGGGTGGAGATTAATGAGAACACACTCACAGGAACAGACATCGTACAGGTGCACGCGGCGGATGGCGACGAGGGCACGAACGGACAGGTCCGCTACGGCCTCCTGGACGGGAATGCCCATCAGGAGTTTCGGATCGACTCTGTCACAGGCGCCATCACGGTGGCTAAGCCACTGGACAGAGAGAAGACCCCAACCTACTTTCTAACTGTTCAGGCAACAGATCGGGGCAGCACCCCCCGAACTGACACCTCCACTGTCAGCATCGTCCTGCTGGATGTCAATGACTTTGTTCCCGTGTTTGAGCTGTCTCCGTATTCCGTACATGTCCCTGAGAATTTAGGGACACTGCCCAGAACAATCCTTCAGGTGAGTATATTTAAACACATGTGTTTTCTATACGACATTTCACTTCTATGTTCAGGCTGCCCCTCCCTCTTCCTCATTCTCCTCCCTAAGTGCGTAATTGCAGAGATAGCAAATCGTGAAAGGTTTTTGAAAATTAGATTTATTGATCTAATTTTGTAGATTGAATATTCCATTTTAATTCTGTTCTTTCCTGTATACTCATGTACACGTTTGTGTATTTGTATATTTATGAATTTTGTTTCACTGTAGCAGGAATATCCATGCACAGTAAGAAAATATAATGATGCAAAAGTTTGAAAACTTGGTTGCAAACCTGGTTCTCACTTCTCTGTGTACAAATGCGAAGACCTAGATGGAACTCCTGTTAGAAATGTTTGAAAAGCCTTCCAAAAATGTGATGCATTGATTTTACGCTCATTTTCACACAAATAATACATACTATTCTGCACCATTTGAATTTTTTACTTGAAACTTAAAACAAACTATGTCTCTGAAAACTTTTATTGGTATATATAAGCAATTTTCAACCAGTGTGCTGCAAAAAATTTAAAAACATGCAGTACCCAACTAAACTTTACTCAGGGGCACTGACCTCTTTTCCCTTAGATTGCCAAATTAAAAAAACAAAAAACACAACAAAGCAAAAGACAATAGCCAACACTACAACGGCTGCCTGGTGGGAATGAATCAGAATTATATGTATTTTTGTATCAGACTGGGAAAAATATATTTTTTGGTGAGCTGCATAATTTTAGTAATTAGTTTATGTGCACCATGAGATAAAAGGGTTGAAAATCACTGGTGTGTAGGATTCTATCCCATTATTTTTAATGATGCATTTTACTTTGCACTGTGCATTGTGTTAGCTTTCCTCACATCCATGTCATGCGTTATCCTCTCCTGCAGGTGGTGGCAAGAGATGATGACCAGGGTTCTAACAGCAAACTCTCCTACGTCCTGTTTGGCGGTAACGAAGACAGTGCTTTTACCCTCTCAGAGAGTGGAGAACTTCGGGTGACGCAGAGTTTGGACCGTGAGACCAAGGAGCACTTTGTCTTGATGGTCATAGCTACAGATTCTGGTAAGTCTGTTATAACCTTGCTCAGTTGTGGAAAATTTCTTCATAGGGTGAGTAAAAGAAAGTATTTGTGTCTACTGTTAAGTTGAAATTTACTAGTGCTTGGAGCTTCAATGGTAGCTCTGTAATGCATTGCACACATATCACTTTATGAAATTAAGTGGAAGTGGTAAGGGCTTAAGCATATCACAAACTAAGCTCTCTTCCTGTAACACAAAATGTGTCCTTGCTCAGTGATAAGCCTCCCAGTGCCTCTGGGGTGACCTGAGACTCAGCCAACTGAGCCAAGAGGCATTTCAGGTGCTTTAGCTTTGAAAACACCCAAGTGGTTCCACCTGGTAATGGAGATAAGAGAGTGGGTGCAGAGCTGTGCTTGGTGGGGCCGTAGGTCCCACGTAATTCTCAGTACTGTCATAGGCATGTGATAAAGCCCTATGGAGCTCCAAAAGGGTATCCGGGGGAAACCAGGGTTCTCACCGAGTTAGCGAAGTAATGAACTGCCATAGACAAAATGAAAGCAGCATGCTTGCTTCAGTGTTGGAAATAAGAATTGCATAAAGTTGTACAGCAGGTAGCACAAGACACAATCTATTTTTAAAAAGTAGTGTTATTGTTTACCACTATTTTGTGTCTCATCCATTGACTCTCTTCATAAATATGAAACACTTCTAATTCAAAGTCGAAACAATTAGAACATTTCAAAGGATATTTATGCCTTGAAGAAAGTAGGTATTGCTTAAATATTTATTGAATAAAGGAGTGATTGAACGAATAACTTACTGGTTTTCAAAACATTGATGAATTATGGAACATTGTCCTTATGGAACATTTATTTATAAAAAGTCATCACAACTGAGTGTTAAAGAATTTAATAATGCTGGCCTATGTTTAAAAAATTGTGTTGAAACTGTTTTAAGACAAGACAGATTTGTTGGAATGTCAAGTGACTGAAATCACATGTATATCTTCAGGATGAGGTGTGGGTACTGATTTCAGAGAAGGCTTCTGGATTTCCAAGTGAGCTGTTCTTAATATGGTTGAAATTTTTTAAATAAATATAATAAATTAATATTTTAGTTATATGTGACCAATTGCAGAGTATACAATATGCTGTTTTATTTCACCACTTCTCATAAAGGAGGAGATTTTGAGATTATGGATGAGGACAGATTTATGTTAGGCATTCAGATGACAGTGCTACTGGTCACTCACTGAGGTGGTTCTGCACTCTGCATTCACTGTTGGGAGTGTAGTTTTTGGACACTATTGCTTTATGGAAGAAAGCCATGCTCCCTATATTTTTTTAATGTGTGCGAATGACCATGTTACGTCTCACACTGATAATACAGTCCTGAGGAATGGTGAACAGCATGCGGTCTGGTAAGCATGGAAAACTTCACCTGAGTTGATCTGGAACATGGTTCATTAGGGGTGTAGTCAGCAGGTGCCTCGTGGTCGGCGGTCAGCGGGCATAGAGGGTCAGCCTTCTCATGAAAATTGCAGTCGCTACCACATGGTGCAGGTCGACCTGGGGACTCCACAGTTACCTGGAGAGGAGAGAGGATGAAAATATATAGAAACTGGTAGAGATTCAGATACTTAAAATCCAGTTTGTGTTTGTTTGTTTGTTTGTTTACTAAAGCGTCCCAGTCTCAGCTTCTGTCTCCAGTTACGGCTGGACACGTGTGGTCAACACCAGGCACGCACAGATCAGAGCCTTTGTGGGGGCGACCTGCGGGGGGGGGGGGAGTCCAGGACCAGAAATCAAGGTCACCAAGGCATCAGTGACTGTAAACTTTACTGCCCAGAAGTGCGTCCCATGCAGGCTGTCCCAGGGTGGCTGTTGCATGTGATTTGGGGAGTCCAGGGAGTGGGGTGACCAGGATGGGCGGGGCGCAGCCCACTGAAGTGCTCCATCTTAGCACCTGTGTTGTGGGACTTTCTAAGTCAAAAGCGTGGCAGAGAAGAATGCAGTCGTGCAGACAGGAGTGCCTGCTTTCAACAGACAATTTGGAGAATTTAAGAGTCTTTCTTTGTGCCTCTGCCACCAGGGTGAGAGTTGGGTATTGTGAGCTGGAATGGAAGGGTGGTTTTCTGGTTTAGGGTCCCCATGTCATGCAGTGTGTGTGCCAGGTTTTACAGACGTGAACCTGTATCCACACATTACCTTGCCCTATTGCCTCAAAGACTGAGGGGTTTTGATTTCCACTTCATTCACAGTAGACCCAAGCTCAGAGTGGCTAAGTATTTCCCCAGGATGACACAGCTGATCAGTAGCAGAGTAGGACTCAGACCGTAGCAGATCTGACTTTCATATTCAGGGTACATGGAAGCTTTTAGTTTGTAGGTAAAGTAAAATTTGAAAAAAAAATTATTTCCAAAGTTATTTTATTTGTAAAGCAGACCCAACGATAGGCTGTGAAATATGATAACAGTCTTGAATTTGACTTGACCTTTGAATTGAATTCTGGTTCTGTCATGATTTTCTTGGCGATTCAGACAAGGTGCGTCTGAGTCACACAGGTCTCTGTCAGCCTGGGTGTCTTCCTCAGTGAAATGGGGAGAATACTGACAACAAAGTAGTATATTATAAGGTTAAATGTGCCTCTCACGTAGTATATACAATTATTTTAGTAAGAATTGTGATTTATGCACTTAAAATATGTTAACATTCTTAGAAATGTTTGTCCTGTTCCTTACTACGTAAGTATTTTTGTTAAAAGATTATGGATTGGTTTAAAAAAACATTTTTAAAAATTTGCCATTTCAGTTTTATTTTATATATTACTATATTAGGAATTTCTCTTGTGCACCAGATATTTCTGTTTAAACTTCCAAAGAATATATTACAGTTAGTGTTTAACTATTTCAAAAGACCAAAGATTTTGAAAATTGTAGTTCAGCTAAAGTACGTTTAAGGAGGATTTTTGTGAGCTCATCAGCAGACTTAACCACCAGTTATAATTCTGTTTCTGTTAAAATGACAACACAAAGGAACATTTCATTAGGGGGGAAAAAAAAAGGAAGAAAACTTGAAATCTCAGAGCTGAAAGGCCTGGGATAGACCTGTTAGGAGGAGCCTTCACAAGGAGTTAGATAAAGCCTTGGTCGAAATGTGTAGCCCATGCACAGGCCAGGTCCTGGCTCTCAGAGCACAGTGAGCTCCTGGGGCCGCCAGCCTTGATCCCCGGGAGAATCGGGGTCCTAGAATTCCTACCACAAGGACAACGAATACAAGGACACCTCAAACTTCCATGAAGGACTGTCGGCGTTCCGTGAAAAATGTGAAAACCAGGTTTGTAGAGATAGGAGAGTTATGAGTTGTGGAGAGTGAAAATGCAGATTATCAGTAAAATGAAGGCATTTGGGAATTTGTCACTTAGATGTGGCGCCAGGAGCATGAGTGAGATTCAGGGTCCCTGGTGCCTTAGGTCACAGTATTTTGACAGTCCTGGAAATTAGAGAATTGATTGAACTTTGTCCCAAAGCACAGATTTTTTTTTAGTCTCCCTGCAATACAGTGGTGTTTCCAA
The DNA here is from genome assembly GCA_004024845.1 of Tonatia bakeri. Taxonomy (NCBI): domain Eukaryota; kingdom Metazoa; phylum Chordata; class Mammalia; order Chiroptera; family Phyllostomidae; genus Tonatia; species Tonatia bakeri. The sequence goes on along the minus strand of PVIA01000585.1, from coordinate 103,711 downwards.
GGCCACCGGGTGAAGTAGTTGATTAAGTATCTGAAGATCGTTTAATATGGGTTGTGTGGAAAGCTGAGGGAAGTTGATCAAACTCCTATGTGACTATGATTTCACGTTCAATTTCTCTGCATATTTTTGTTGCCCTAAATAACCACTTTGTGGGAGAATGTGAGCATTTTCGATACCAGGCTTCAGAATATGCAGTTCAATCTTAGGTTCCAGGACTGAAGTCTCTGACATAGGATGTAAAATACATATTCACTGCTATGATTTAAAAGTCTAACTGATTGGTAGATGACATGAGAAAATTCAGGAGAATATGGCAGCTCATAGATCCCAGATGCCATGTTATTCTCAAATTTGCAGTGTTCTGAGGACCAGGAAAATACCAAAGTGTTCCAAGCAAAAAGTTTGACAGTTTTATTCCTTCCCTCACAAATCACTTTTTCTTTGCTCTTTTAAAATTCTTACCTGGTGTCAGCCCAGAGAGAGGTCAGCTTTGGTAAAATAGCAGAAAGTGAAGCAGAATCTTTTTTTTTTATCATCGAAAATCTTTTGACTATTTTTTTGAGCAAATATTAGCATTACACTATTACCTTATTTTTATTTGCTGATGGCATGGCTCTAGAGTGGCACATCTGGAAACTCTTTAACTACTCCTGACTGCAGTTTCAAATGAGCTACGGCCGCACTATCCTTTGCATGTGGGGCTGAATGTTACATTGCTAAATGACCAAGCCAGAACAGTGTCATCATTCTACCTCATTCCCCCAGCCCCATAGGATTAAATTACTAAGCAGCAACTTAATGAGTTGCGACTACAACTCAATTAAAGCTATTTTATTTAACTATAATTCAAGGTATGGATCATCTGCCTTTACCCTATATTACTTACTGTTATTTCTTCTAAAAATATGAACTGTACCAAGCAGACAGTGCTGGAGGCTAACACTCCATTTGACCCAGTGCAGTGAGGCAGGCTCTGCAGAGAACCCGCAGTGTGGCACCCCCAGCAGGAAGCCTCTCCCACCCACTGGGGCATGGCATCCTGTCCCCCAGGAGCCTTCCTCTAGAGACTGTTTCTTGCCATTTTCTCATATCTGCAACACATCAGATGCTGCTTAGGTATAGTTCAGAGAGTTCTTTATAATTCAGAGAATTAATTTACATAATAGAAGTGTATCTTAGAAGTAAATACATAGCTTTATAGTTTAAAACAAAGGTTCAAATCCCACCTCTGCCATTTCTAGCTATGTGACCTTGGACAAATCACCTTCATGTTCATATCTATAGAACGGAAATGCTAATTCCTACTTGAAAAACGTATTGGCAGGGATAAATGAGACAATGACTTCTTGTAGTCATTAATGTTAGTCCAACTGTTCACTGAACAACTCGAGCTTAGTGCAGCCAAGGAAAACTTTTTGACTTCTGTCCACCCGCCTAGCCTCCACACACAACCTCTGTCTACGATTTCACAACGGCGAAGGGGAAACCTGGTTATCATTCTCCATCCCACTTTCTCTGTACCGTACCTTCAACAAGTCCATTTACACGTAAACTGTGCTTCTCATAATATTAAAAAATGGCCCGAACATGTCCCCTTTTCTTCATTCCCCCTCCCACCACCTGAGTCTAAGCCAGGGCTAATGTGATAGCTTCCTAGCTGCTGACCTTTTCTAACCCCCGCACCTCCTCCAACAAGCAGCTTAGAAACTTTAATACTGTAAATTAAATCATCATGCCCATGACTTGCTTACAAATCCTTCCGTGGTTTCCAAGAATAAAACCTAAATTTCTTACCACTGACCACATGGCATTAAATGACCTGGCCTCCGTCCACTTCGCTGGCCTGTTTAAGAACACCCCTCTTTTCGCACCCTCAGCCCCACGCACTTGTAGTTGTGTGTTTCACTCCATAGCCAATGGTTGTGGTTTTAAGGGGCAGCGTATTTGTGTCTATGTTATTTGTTGTCACATTGAGGTACAGTGTCTTCTCACAGAGGACTCACCTGACCACCAGCCTGAGGGTCTCATCTCTCTCTGCTGTCACTTCTCATCTCTGTACCTTGTGATTTCTCCCTAACACTAGTTGCTTCCTAAAATTATATGCTTATAGGTAAGATGACATAGTATATGTATAATTTGTTTACCCTGTGTATACTTATCATCCTGCCAGTAGAATGTAGACTTCCTGTCTTGTTCAAAATTCAGTTTCCAGAGACACCCAGAACAGAAGCTGCACCACAGCATTCATTCAGTGTTTATTCATCCAACATGAAGGAATGATTCAGTGAGGAAAAAACGATGGTGATTATCCATGAGTCACCATCCTATTATTTCTGTATACAAAGCTATTATTTCATATTCATTTACCATTCTTAGATTTAGTTTATTGTTACGTATTCATCACTTGCAGATTTTTTAAATGATCTACTGAAAGGAAAAATCTTTTAAAACCCATTGCTGAAATTCCATAAGTTTTTGCTACCGAAGTTGTGGTCATCCACACTGACCTCTGCTTTGAAAGCCAGCACCAACATTTAAGGCTCCGTGGTGTTTAGCACGATGTGATAAATTGTAGTCGTATGAAGGACCCATTGAAGCATTTGATGGCTTTAATTCTGTTTCAAGTGCTTAAAATACTGTTTGAGCTATATTCTCATGACTCTCCCCTGAACCTCCTGGCTCTTATTCAATTCTGTTATCTACAAGATGTTTCTAGGTGAATCCTGTCTCTCCGCTGTGCTGTGCTGCTTACATTCCTCATCTACCAAATTCCCAAGCATCTTTTTGCTACAACAAATACACTCTATATGTGGTTTGGGCTTCACATGGCTCACCTATAAGGCCTAAGACTCTTTACATAAGCACACTATGAGGAGTTTTGCTTGTTTTGATTTTTGTTATACAAAGTTTGGTGTTTAAGAAACTATTTCAATAAATAGACATCTATACAAGTAATTTTTCATGGTCTCTTAGGGAAAAAATGTTTGTTTTTTTTAAAAAAATTGAGGTGCTCTTATGCCTTCTCCGGTAAATTCAAAGTCTGTGAGCTGTTGGTATCTGCCACTGCTCTTCCGAGAAAGGGAAGTAACATGCCAGAGAATGGTACAACAAGCTGGCAGCCCAGCAGAGGATGCTACAGTTATTTTTTAGGGTATAATATGGAGCCATTTTTAAGGAGAACTGCATATGAAAAAAATTATAAGTTTGAGAACTGTAACTTAAAAATGATAATTTTATAACCAGAAGACTTCTTGGCGCTAAGCCAGTTCATTTCCTTTGTTTTGCAGATAAGGGAATTGAGGCCTGGAATAATTAGGCAGCTGGCCAGAGCCCTCAGACCCAGAGTGGCAGAGGCAGGATGGGGTCCAGGGTTTCTGCCGCTCTGCTGAGTTCCTGATTACCTGTGCTATACTTACAGATCAGGATCTGCTGACTCTGCCTAGGGTCCATTTCCAAAAACACAGGTTTAAGAAGACTTTTTTTTCTTATTGCCATTTATTTTGCTTCAGTGAATAAAACGCTTAATGGTTATTTTTCTTTCTGCAAATAAATAGATGTTTCAAAAACAGTTTTGAGTGAAACCAAATTAATTGGAATCAGTAATTTCAGTATTGATCCTTTGCAAATAAGTTTACATTTAGGCATTGTGCAAATGAAATGCTAAGTAGGAGAAGACATTAAAAACCCATTAGACTTTACAGGTGGAAGATGGTAATTATGTGAGTCAGCACTGCCAGTTGTCATTTCGCATTTATTAAAGTCAAATCATGATGCTAATTGTATAGAGCTTATGAGTGAGGTTTGATTATCGTCAGTGAGACCCTATGCTTCTGTGAGCCGCATTAATATATGACAAGTATCTTGATAATGTTTGGTTAGGAAATATTTACAGAGCCATCTCTTCTGGGTATTCCTCTGTCAGTGGTGTCCACCCTGCAGTCCACGGGTCGCATGCAGCCCAGGATGGCTATGAATATGGCCTAACACAAAATTGTAAATTTACCTAAAACATGATGAGATTTGTTTGTGATTACGCGTCATGATGTATTTAATGTGAGACCCAAGAAAACTCTCTTTCTTCCAGTGTGCCCCAGAGACACCGAAAGTTTGGGCCTCCCTCCTAGAGGCTGGAGACACAGTGGGGAAAGAGTGCACACCTCCGTCCTCATAGGGTTACCTGTAGGCCAAAAGACGGGCAGTCTATAAAATATGACGCATAGGCCAAAGTGACTGATGTGAGACACTGCAGAGTTAGGAAAAGCATGTTAATGGCTGGAGAGCAAGGAACTGGAGGTGTTTCACTGGTCCTCAGAGTTAAGAGAGTGAACGGGAAGCCGGGGCAGAGTACTGCAGATGGAAGAGCCTAGGGCCCAGCAGGGGGGATGAGAAGGAGTCAGAGGAGGAGGCTGGGAAGAGAGGCTGGCAGAGGGTGCATCGGTGGCCTGGAAACTGCTCTGGGAGCTTTCATTTCATTCTGAGAGTGAGGAGGAGAGGCCTTGGGGGGACTTTGGTCAGGGAAGTGACAAGGGATTTGGTTAGGATCTGTCTTGTGGCAGTGGTGGAGAAGAAGGGAGACACGAGCTGAGGAACAAAAGGCCGTTCCAGCTGTCCCCAAGGTAGCTGCTGGTGTGTGAAATGAGGGGACAGTGAGGAGGTGGCCTGAAACACACATTTTGTGCATCACAGGTGGAGCCCCTTGGACTTGACAATGGATTTGGAGGTATAGGAAGTTAGGAGATGAGATGAATCAGCCTAAGTCCCAGTTTACTGACCTGAGAAATTTGGAGATGGTGAGAGAAAAGAGTTTAGGGCAGATTATCAATAACTGTCTTTGGCTATGTTATGTTTTTGATTCCATGAGATACGCAGAGCAGCTGTCAGGTGGGTCATTCGATATAGAAGTTCAGTTCCCAGGGCAGATGTTTGAGTGGAGAGAGAACTTGGGAAGTCGCAGCCTCTAGATGATATTTATTCCGTGACTGCTGAGTGCTCCTGCGCGCCGGGATGTGTGCCGGGTGATCGCATGGGACCTCACAACAGCGCTGTGAGTTAGACACTGTTGTTCCAATTATGGAGATTAAAAGAAAAGCAAAACTGAGTTTTGGAGAAGGTGGCAACCTGACAGGCAGGCAGCTGTTATCAACAAAAACAGGATGGGGGCGGGGGGCAGTGTCTCAGCCACTACTCACTGCTTCCCACCTCTGACCTTGTCTACCGCGTACGGTTTTTACAACATGTCTTTATGAGACTGTCTTCTTTTGGGATTGCGCATTACGTTACATTAAAAAGATCACTGACTTATGAAGCAAAAAAAAAAAAAAAAACACTCTAGTTTTCTGCCATTAAAACAGCTCATAAAATAAGAATATTCATCAATTGGAAATCAAAGGCTTTCTCTTCTCATCAAATCAGGAAATGCATCGGGGTTTTATAAGACATAAAGCACAAAGCAAATGCTAGCTATTGTACTAAAATATACAATCAACGTGTATGATCTACACATACATGCACATACAGTGAGGCATCTGAGCTCTGTGTATGTGTGTTTGCATTTAATTTGGGGATGGGAGCTTAATTTGTGCACATATTAAATGCATTATTCTTTATCTGTTCTCCGTCTAATATACGAAAGGGATGCAGAGATACTCTGGCTATAGATTTGGCCAAAAGGTTTAGTTATGAAGTGTCTATGTGTCAGCATAATTAATTGGTCTGAGGGGAAAAGTTCAGTTATTAGCATTTCTAATTAAGAGCATTTATCATCTGACTGCAAAAGGAAATAAACTTCATTCTTATGCAGGGATTGGAAATTACTTTTTAATGGAGGGAAACATGATGCTTTTGCAGAAGATCATTCTAAAAGCTACAAGGGCTAACCATGCTGCTTTATTTTTTTGGTGAGGGTATGATGATGTTTGGAATTAACACTATCTGCCATATTGTTCAGCGGGGAGGGCAATGCCCTACAAAAAGTGCTAGAATCCAAAGAGAGGTCAGAAGCCTGCAATACGACAGTTCACATCTGAGACAGTTGGTTTTTGTCACAAAGATTGCATTTGTCACTGTTATTTGTGGGAAAATGTTGGCAAAGCATTTGCCTTGTCTATTTTGATGAACATTTTTAATAAGAAAAACTATTGGAAATTTTTTCACAGGCACTAATGATTCCATAAATCAGATAATGTTAGGGTTACCTTCAATGTCTGCAAATTAAATGCATTTAACTTGCTTCTATATTTGAGTCTAAGGCAGTTTTGGTTATTTCCAGTGGAGTTGTAAAAATTTTCTTTCACAAGTTACTGATGTGGTGAGCGTTTTATTCAGTGATTGGGGATTCGAACAGCATCCAATCTAGCTAATAGAAAGGAGCTTCGAGAACCGTACAAGGCAAGAGATTTTTGCAGACCAAAGTGAGCAGGAACAAAGAAGTTATAGTGGGCATTTGCTGGCTGGGGAGAGCACAGCTACTTGGAGCAGGTTAGGGAACTTGTGCTGAGCGAGCAAGTGCTGATTGGCTGGCCCAGAGCTTCCTTCTCTGGGAGAGCCCGGAGCAGAAACCTTGTTAGCTTCTGATTTGCTGACGTGGGGCTTCGCGAGAGAGACTCCATGGTGGGCCTAATCTGCTGAGTGTAACAGAGAATATTTGTCTTAGACGGGAATTTGGTTTTCAGGGTTGACACATGGTGATGATTTTACTTTCTCTCATTCCTAGTAAGACTTTTGTACCATATCTATTAGTGATACAAGGACCAGAAGCCATTTTTTAAAAATATTTTCTTTAAATCAGCTACTCTTTAATAGGAACAAAATTTTTCAACATAGATTTTCATTTGTATATTCAAAAAAACATATAATAAAAGATTTAACTTCCAAAATTCTATTAAATAAGAGGTAGAATTATGTTGCATAGAATTAAAAGTTGATAATTTCATTTTACTCATTTACTTCATGTAAGCTATAAATCTGAGTACACTAAGGAAATCCAACTGTGAAATAAAAATAAAATCTTAGCAATATTCAAAAGTTTCTATAACCTAAAAGATAATCATTAACTATTATAGACAATAACTTGATCTCACAGTGAAGAATTATTTTTCAAAAGTTCTCTAATTTTATCCTGTTAAAACTCTATCATTTTTGTAGTCTGTTTTGATAAGGATTCCATAAATATATAATTTCATATTTTCACTAAATAGGCAGCAGGCCGGTAGTGTTTAGAATTTGGTGGTATCCTCTAGTGTTTCAGAGATTCACTGTGTTGAGTTTTATTTTTAATGTCCTCTAAAGAGTAATTTCTGTGACTTTTTGTGGGAATACAATATTTAGTTAACATTATGCATTTCTTTATGAACTTAAAAGTTGTGGTAAACTGTTTATCACCTAGAGCGGAGCTTTTTCAGTGTTTTAATTGTGCCGTTCGGCAGCGCGGAGTGCGTTCACAGCGCCACCCAGCTTTCCAGGCGTTCTCATCACATCAGTGACTTAAGCATTTATGTTAAAGAAGTAGATTGTTTTTGTCAAAATTCTTTCGGAAGTCATTAACCAATCAGGTGTTACATGCGTATACATGTACCTAATTTACATAAATGTATTTGTAGAACTAATTGGTAGTAATAAACTACCATATGAAATTGAATTTTCAAAACACAGAGCTGTCGTTTATATTTAAAATGTTCCACACTTATTTGCTTTGTGCACTTTCAGAAATTAGCACCCTCGAAGCTAGGATAGAATGGCTGGGTTCCAGGGCATTTTCAGTGGACTGTGCACTGTGAGAAAGACGCATTTGCTGCATGGGAAAAAAGAGACGAGTACTGTGTTACAACAGACACAACGGGCCAGGGGACCCATTCACCAAATGTTTGATGTCAAGAATGAAATTGTCTTGTTGCAAAGCCACAGATTTCAGTTAAGCAAAAATCCCTTTTCTGCTGAAGTAGTTTTCCATGCTTTAGGAAAGTATGTTTAATGTATAGGCGCGAACACAGAAACACGCCATCTACTTGCAGTTTGAACTTTAGTCATTTAGCTCACTCATTACACTTATTAAAGGTGTATTTTCTCATAGAGCAGTTGCCTGGAACTTTTTTCTTTTTAAAATTTTATTTAAAATTTTCCTGAACTGTGTTCAGTGGTGTACTTGAGCTTATTAAGGCACCTTCTTAAATTCAAGAACATAAGAAAGGACTCCCAGCAAAGTTTGGAACTACTCACAGTATCACGGGCAAGTAGGAGATTAAGCTGTGAACAGTCTTCCTCTGTGTGTTTTTATGTGTGTGTGTGTGTGATTTGTTTATGCACACTTGAAAAACGCTTTTCAGAATTTTATGTATTCTTTGCTATTCTAAAAATTTCAGAAGGTTTCTATCCATTTGCCAATTTTTAATATTTTTATATATATCAATGGTATATACATATATACATGTACATATGCATATACACGATACATATAATTTTATACATTGAAATTGTAGATTTATTTTGACTGTAGTTGTATTCTACCACATGCTCCTAGCCTCTCCAATTCTACATTTCTGAGACCCTGACCTTATATTTCATTTGTATCTTCAGTCTTTTCATTGGCTCACTGTCCTCTGCCAGGAGTCTGTTTGCATCCTGCCTCTTTTTGCTGACTGCATCTGGTTCTCATAAATAATCCCAGATGCAATTGAGCAATCTCGCCCTGTTACGCCACTACCTATATAATTCATCATTATCAGCACTATCCAAGCTCAACGTTGGCCCCTAGTTTTCAGATTCTTCTCATGGGATTCAGGATTAATTGGGACCCTCTGTTTATAAGTAGTCAGCTATCTCCAAAATGTTGACCTTTGTCTGCGATTGCGTTCCCTGACTCCAGCCTTAGGCTGAGGGCTATATCCCAGATGTATATTTCCAGAAGTGTTCAGCTCTTTGAACTGTGAGCCATGTAGTTACTAGAACAGATTCCCATATATAGGAATCAAAGGGAAAAGTTAATACAGATCGAGGACAGAGCCCAGTGGAATGAATTATGGGTTTAGAGACATGAATTAAACAGAATTATTCCTGCTTTTAATTAGCTTACAACCAAGTGGAGGATATGGCAGAAGTACATTGATGATGATGATGATGATGATGATAAGTAAAATACTTGCAATGAGTGGCATTATGTTATCGGAACCTAAAGAGCAGAGTTGTGTTTTTTTTTGATTCACAATTGGCTCTCCTTCAGTCCGTTCTGGCTGAATGCAAATGACTTGCTTAAATTCTTTGTCTCCAGTTCTTCATGAAAAAAACCCCTGAATAATAATACCTACTTCATGGAAATTGCATACTGAACCAGTAACATATATAAAATACTCATATATATATAGCTGGTATCAAATAAGTGTTCAGTAATATGTATGTAGATGAATATGTATGTATACATGTATATGTACTGTGTGTTTCAATTTCTATATAAATGTGTGGGCTGAGTTTGCAGAGAGTAATTGTGGTTTCGGTTGTTGACATATGAATGAATGTTGGGCCCTTTGGTAACTTACAAAGGGTTAGGGTTAGGGTTAGACAAATAGTCATTTGGATGTGTTAGCCTGGAGCCAGCAGAAAGTTCTGGAGTGAGGGTAAAGTAATAGTAAGCATTATTCAGTGCTTCCCATGGACTATAACAACAAAAAAAAACTGTCGGGAACCAGCAGCATAAGCTGCTTAGACTGTTTCTTCACGCAGTGAGGAGGAAAGGCTCAAAAAGAGGCAAATGGTAAAACAACAGAAGGCGTCACCGCGGAGCTCCCAGGTAGGAGGACGCCCTTCCTCTGTGCAGAGCGTGGAGGCTGTATGTGGCTTGTTGTGTAAAGTCAGGGGGTGCTCTCACTGAGTCCCTGCGTCGTCCTGCCTAATGCTGAATGGCAGGAGCTCCGGAGCTCCTGCTCTCCGTGGACCAGTTGGGGCTCTGGAGAGGGGTGCCAGGCGGTCAGCCCTGCCCCCAGGTACCAAAGTGAAAAACCTGGCAGGCAGAATTCCAATCGGAGGTGAGTTCAATCTCAGTACAAGACTTAGAAATTTAGTCTTTGTTAGGTTTCGTGGTAAAAACGGGGGCGGGGGAAGATAGTAAGACTGGCTTGCACATCTCCACAGGTAACAGGAAAGTGAGGCAGTGGGAGAGACGGCGCCTGGGTTTGTTCATTACCACAGTGGGGGGTGGGGAGTGAAGAACCCACCTGCGTCTAAAGTGAGTTCTGGCAGGTAGCCAGGGAAGAAGCGACTCTGGGGGTACTGTGCGCGGAGAGGGGGCTCCTGTGGATACGGGATGACCATCGGGGCTGCTTCTCCAGCCAGAACCCTTTGTTGTCACTGGTGCACTTTCAAACTGGTCTGGAAAAATGAGGTAGCCTCTGGTATGAACATAGTGAGATTGAACTTGCTGACTATTTTCATGGGTAAACAATTTTTTTTTGCTTACTAAGTCAGAAAATACATTACCAACAATATTTATGTGATTTATAGACAAGGAAAGAAATCTCGTGTTCCTGACCAATGAGTTAGTCACCATTTCATGTTGGTTTTCCATATATGTGTCATCAGACACTCAGAATATCAAAGACACAAGCTTCCCTTGGCAGTTGCTGGGTGATTTCTTAAGAAGTTGCAGTGTCGCCGATGAGAGAGCAATGCCTGCATCAGAAATAGTCGAGTCTTGTTTAAACTCTTCCTGTAAATTTAAAAATTTTGCACTTAGTATAATTAACAATTCCACATGTCTTCCAAAAAGCTGTGGAGTTTTCCACAGCTAAATGTCCATGTATTTATACTTCAAGGGGATCATTAAGAGGAAAGGATGATTTAAAATGTTTTCCTGAATAATAGCATCAGAACATCAAGTCAAAAGTTTTTGGGGGCAACAAACATCCAGAGAACTATGACACAGAAATTTGCTAGATTAAAAACGGATCATTTTTGTATGAGAGTTTTCCATTTTTTCTTGTTTTTACACATCCAGAAGCAAGAAGTAACAAAGAATATGCTTTATGTGCCAGCATTATCCTGAGCACATCACATGCCCTCAGTACTTCTCTGGGGTGGGTTCTGCTCTCATTGTTCCCACTTCACAGATGAGGATGCCGGTTCAGCGTGTAGAATGCAGTGCCAGTGGAAGAGCTGATGGAGCCTCCATGGCCTCCCGTCCTCTGCCTCCGAGACCTTGCTGTAGTTATCCCCTCTCTCAGCTCACCGTGCGCACCCCGCCTTCCCGTGACGTGCCCTTCTGCTCACGCAAATGCACGGATATCCTTTAGTTAAACTTTTTTTCTGATTCAACCAGTGTGAGAAATACTAACATGATTCAGATCATTAATTTCCATTTCGCCAAATTGTATATAATTAAACACACATTGAAGAGATTAAGGCCAACCCTCAGTCATTAATAATACCTCCAAAAATATTGATTTTAGCATTAATAGGTCCCTTGTGAAAAATTCAGAATCTGTGATGGGACTGTTGTCTTCAGCTGGCCCACAGACTCCAACTGGCATATCGCTGGGCCTCCTCTCGGCGGGCGTTTCCTCGAGTGTGTTCCAGTGCTGTTCTCTGGGCTCAGCTTGTCCGGAGTCCAGCAGAAATGAACGTTGGAAAACAATTTTGAAGACACAACTAGAGGCAGATGATTTGCCTTTGAATTGGGGGACAAATCACAGAATCTAAGCAAATGGGACATCTGATCTTTACCACGGAGAGTCTGCCAACTTTGTGTAGTGGAGATAGTGTAGCCAAGGTTCTGTTAAATGTTAGATTTTCACTACGTGTGGATATCAGAGCTGGAACAGGAAATAAACATGATTTGTTTCCCATTTATGTTAACTATGAAATAAACGCAATAAAAGTTTTTGCAAGTTAGCTCACTGACATAATGTTATTTCCAGAAAGTGGGAGATTACAGTTTTGAAATATAACTGGAAGCTGCCTTTTTTCCCCTACAAACAAATGTCAGTTAGTACAGTAATGGTGATTTCAAGACCTCAGGAAGCCTGTTGCAATTTTTGACATTCACATCGAAAGTCACGGCTAGGAATACAGTGCTTAAGATGCCTTTGTTTACACGAAGCGGGCCAGCTATTCCGTGCCCGTGGGTATTCTCCAGATCTGGTTTGGGTTATTTTAATGTGATTTCAGAGAAACCAGTGGTGCCTCTCTTGTGGTGTTTAAATGATATTGTTGTGTTCTGTGCTGTCGAATCAGCACCTTCAAAATAGAATAAGAAGTTGAAGCTCTTTTGGGGCAGTATCACTAGGAAAGAGCTGAAATACCAGTCCCTAAAGGAAAATTTTTTGTCACAAAATTGAAAATGAATCACTTGTCAATGATGAGAAATTTAAGATTCTAAATTCTCTCTGGTAGTGCTGACTAGAGCTAGTTATTAGAGTTGCTATTCTTTTTGTTACTTGTAAGCATTAAGACTTTTTTTTTCTCCTTCTAGGATCCCCTGCCCTGACTGGAACTGGAACAATCAATGTCATAGTAGATGATGTCAATGACAACGTCCCCACTTTTGCCAGTAAGCTGTACTTCACCAGCATTCCCGAAGACGCGCCCACGGGAACAGACGTCTTGCTGGTGAACGCCTCCGATGCCGACGCTGCCACGAATGCTGTGATCAGGTGCATATGCTCCCCTCGTTCATGTGGGTTATGTTTCTTGGTAAACACTAGTCTTTGGACTAAGTGATTATAGTGTTTAGTTTTGCCAGAAATGTAATAATATTAACGCATACCCTGTTGTGGTTATCTGTTGTTGAATAGCCAACTGTGCCTAAAATGAGAATCAAAACAGTAATGATTTTATTGATTGTTTCTAATTGTAGTGTAGCTAATTTAACATATCTAGGCATCAGTTTTCTTCCCAGTGGACTAGGTACAATAATAATAATAAAACTGACTTTATGGAGTTATTATGGGGATAGAAGAAAACATTTAAGTGAACTGTGTAGAATAGTACCTGGAACAAAACATGCCCAGCACCCATCTACCTGTACTACCCTACTCCATGCAGAGTACCTTTCTCCCTGCCTGTCGTCTGTTGGAGCTCAGTAAGTTTAGGGAAATTCAGAAGAGGTGTCCTGTCCATTATAGTGTGACAGTCTGGAAAACCTTCCTCTGCCACGCAGAGGGGACTTCCTGCACAGATGGCATGGGGAGCGTTGCGAGTGAGGAGCAGGACAGTGCTCTGGTCTCTGACGTTTCGGCCCTGAGTGAGAAGCTGAGTGTTTCCGAAACTGCTCTCCACGTATAGTTGCTAGAATAAAGTGCTAGGGTGATAGGCCATTTTCTTCTAGTGAGTGTCCATTTCATGCCAAAAACTGTCCCATGTTTGGGAGCAATGGAGATCAGTGGGAAGTGGGCCTGGAAAATCCTCTTCATATTTTCAGAATGCTTTGCAAAGTGCTCCTGGTAGGTCTGATGTGATTTTTTTTTTATTTGATAGTCTGTATTTTGGTTGTTTGGTTGACTGGTTGGAATTTCTTCTTCCTTTAATCTCAGAGAATGAACTTCATCCTTTTGCATTCACTGAAATCTATCAAATACATCTTCAGATGACTCTACTGTTATACATTCACATCAAATACAAAATTGGGGCTATTTTCATCTTGTAAAATGATTAAATTCACTTTTAAAATAACTTAGGACAGTTACAGTCATTACACCTCAAATCAAAATATTTGCATAGATAAAGTAAGTAGTTATGTCAACCTAAACCTTCTTTATCTGTCCTGGTATCTTTTTAGTGGAATATAACATACTTTTGTATTAGGTGTTAATCACTCCTTGCTGTTCATGGAATCCAAAAGAAAATCCATCCTTCCTTCTGGTTAATGGAACTATTTTATGCTAATTTTTATATTGCCTTTTTAAATATAATACATTTAACTAATTTACCTAATTACCAATGTGCTCTCTTGCAGCACAACCCCTGATGGGTCGTATAATTTGTTAATTTTATCCCAAGATTATGGTCTACCATGCTCGTGGACACAGCAGCTCTTCAACAAATATCTGTTTATATTTTTCTTTCTATTCATTTGATTAAGGTCTACATTTTTATGGGTGGTGCATGTGCTTTGAGGTATACATTTACTTCACTTTTAATATTTCCTCCTCTAGTAAGCCATCGGGCCTTCATTACCAGTCTTTATCTAGTCTATTATCTTTGCTGCGCAAACTTAGCTTTTATAGGTATGGACTCCCTCCTCTCCCAACTAGCCACACCTCCACTCAAACCTCAGATCCAATTCTTTTATGTCACAACACTGGAGAGAGTCACAAAATAATCTACAGGGTCAACGTTCAAAGGCAAATTCCTTACTCTGAGCTCTTAATCCCTCCCCACTCAATTTCTACCTAGTCTTTAGTGGGGCAGTGACTTGCAGTTCTCTGTTGGATCTTCAGGTTATCTCTTCCCTGGGTGCCCTCTTTGTCTCTGCAGAAATGCTCTGATTCTCTGGTATTAGAATCCGCTTCCATCCTTCACCTGCCGTGACTGAGAAAGCCGTGCTAGCGTCTCCACGGTTCGGTATATCCACCAGTAAAAGTGGAGATAAGAGCTGCTACTTTAAAGTTTATGAGTTGAAATTAGTATTTTGCTTGAAGTTAAGAAAGGTTTAGCATTCAGTTTCTAAAGTATTCACTAGCAAACCAACATAAAGAGTGTTCTTTAATGAGTGCAAATGAGTAACGAATACTTTTTAGAGGAACTGCTAGGAACCTGGGCATATTACCTTGGCATCTATCCATGTATATTGCCACATGTGTTTCTTCTCTCTCTTCATTTTTTCAAACTTTCAAGTACAAATTTGCTTGAAACTGGTATTATAGATATCAGGAAATATTACAGAATGCCTCATATTTAAAATATACTTGTGATAAAGTTGAGAATCAAGTAAAGTCTAGAAAAAATCACATAATAAATACTTTAATTTTTAATGTAGTAAGTATATCACCTACTTTTAAATAGACATCGTATGGACTGTAGCATGTACAATAGCGTAGAATAGAGACTAAGAATTTATAGTACGAGGTTCCTTTATGGATTCTATACTTGAACCTGGACCAGAGCTCACACCATTCACTGTTCAATTCATTGTTCTTTTTCCTAATATGTCACAGTCTTGTCATACACAAACTAGCCCAATCCAAATTTGCGTGCATTTTTCATTATTTTATTTTTATTTCTGAATGCTTGAAAGAACACTGGTATTCGCTGTCATAAAGCTGTAAGAAGGTTGGTGGCACTATGAATTACTTCCTTTTCCCCTATTAAGTTATTTGCTGATTTCTATGTCTTCTGATAGAAACAAGGTTTCCCAAAATAGTTACATAATTTTCATAATCCAGGTTCCAACAGACTTTCTCAGAAGGGTTCAGGCAGTTGGATTATTTCATGAGTGTTGAATTTCTAACTTAAAGAATTTGTTTCCAACGTCTGATATTCTTATTTAGAAAAGGGGAATAGATATCTTTGACCATGGAAGGGCCGTGATTATAAAGAGTAACTTCTGGTCCAGGAAACAGACCCAGTGCTATTCACGTTCACTGCTGGTCCTGGCGCGAGAGTGTCAGGTGGCCTTAACTGTCTGCGTGATGCCCAGTGCTTCACCAGTATTGAAGCAACTGCTTGCCTAAACACCCTCTCTGTTCTGTTTCCATTTTGCTATCACTTTTGCCTTTAGATTTTTAAAAATATCAGCTCCCGACCATTTATTATTTGTCTAAAAAAAAAAAAAAGGATGAAAATGCCGAAATGTGTCTTTTCAACTGTGAGCATAACAGGAGGCGCGTACTCTCCGCTGGCAGCACCGTGGGTTTTTCCTGCTGCTCCTCAGATGCATGCCGCCGTTATGGCTTTATGAACGCAAACCAAATGGTAGAAACATGCCCTGAATTCCAGCAAGGCCGTTTCTTTGTTGGTGCAAAGGAGGATGCTTTTCTGTTTCCTTGCTGCCTCCAACTTTAAACATGATGGACTCCAGCCAATACTTGAACCTTCAAGCTTTGGAGCGTCTTCCCTAGCTGATCTCTCAGGGATGTGCGCTGATAGCTTTCCTCTTCAGAAAGGAGGGAGACGCTACTCTCCGTGGAAACCCTCTCTGTTAACCAATCTGGTTTGTGTCAGCATGTCCATGGTGGTGTCGTTTCTCTCCTTACAAGAAAGCCAGGCAGCGTGGCCACGTGAGGAATGATGAATGAGATAGTTAGTAACTAGGAATGTCTCTGTATAAATAATCAGTTCTCTAGTTGCTCTGGATGGTCAAGATGTATCCAGTACAGTGTTTTGTCTTGAAAGAATACCATCTTCAATTGCTGTTCTCTGGGATGTTATGGCGCACAGCAGAAAAATAATCTTGAGATGCATTTAACAGATGTTCATCTGTGATCCTGGCCATTAACCGCAGTGTTAGAGCAATACCCTGATTTATGCTTTCTGGCTTGTCTATTTCAAACTCGAAGGTCTTCTGGGTACATTTTGGAGCTGGGCATGATTTAAGAAGCCCACAAACCTTGCAGAGACCTGCTTGAGGTCATTGGACATCTCACAGTAAAGACTGTCAGTGTGCTATTCACATAAACTTTGAAATATTTACCTTCTAGTCATAGTCTTTCATTGTCGTGTGATCTTCCTCGTCCTCTCTCTACATTTCTGCCTGAGATTTTAAATCACAGTGGGCAGGTGCTCCAATGTGATAACTGGAAGGAGTGTGCCCATCTCTGCTCTCTGCTTTAGTTACAGGATCATCGGCGGAAACTCCCAGTTCACCATCAACCCCTCCACAGGGCAGATCATCACCAGCGCCTTGCTGGACAGGGAGACGAGGGGCAACTACACGCTGGTCGTGGTCTCCACGGACGCTGGGTCCCCGGGGCCGCTCTCCAGTTCTGCCAGCGTGCTCGTCACTGTGACCGACGTCAATGACAACCCACCCAGCTTTCAGCATCACCCGTATGTCACGCACATCCCGTCCCCTACTCCTCCAGGTAATCGACCCAACTCTGAGGCCGTGGGTGAATGGAATCTGCACACTGGACATGTTCTACAAAACACGTGTCTTTAACTTGTACACGTATTCTTTGATATGTCCAAAGTTAGTAAATCCTCTGAAATTCAATTCATTTTGCCTGACAAAATTAAAGGAATGCTGAATCTCATAAATGAATTCTTTCTTCCTCGACCAATTGTGTGCAAGACTTTGTAACTATTACTTCTTTCCTAGTAGTATTTCTTAATATTACTTGAGTAGTGTTAAGTGATTAAATAGATATCACTTTGTAGTCAGGGAAGTTTCTGCCTAGAGATATAATTTGTGTTTGTTTCCTGAGACAAGGGGCTTTCTTCTCTCTCTCTCTCTATTTTTTTCCCCCATGCTATATCCTAGCACCTGAAACACTACCTGGAATTAATAAGAATTCAGCTATATTCATTTGTGGAAAATGAATATTTCACTTCATTGCTTCGTAGACTTTAAAAAATGTTTAACAAATGAATAATTCTAAATAATAATTATTAATATTAGTTGATTCCAGTTTTGAGGGATGCAGATTTGTTTGTTAGTAAGTTTATGGAGCCATTAATTAATGAACCACTTTCATGTTGACGATACGTATTTATCAGTCAGCATTTCTTTGGAATTTAATTTGGTTGCCTTTGCTTGTTTGCAAAGAATGCCATACTCTCTTAAGGACCACACAAGTCTTCTGCCATCTGCAGTTTTTGAGATGACTTTTCAAACAGGAATATACGCAAACAAAAACCACAATTCACTTAATCTCCCTTGCTCTAAAACATTTTTAATCAGGAGGGGAGATAAATGGGTCCAGCATTCATTCTCTCAGGGATCTTGGATCTTCTAGTCACTCGAGAATGTCTAATTAATACCCGTTGAAGGCATGATATCCATAAATTTTTGCCAACTTTCTATCAAAGTCATAACTCGCCAATGACAGCCTTCAGATGAGATGGTGTTGGCAGACATGCCCTAACCACACCTGGCACAGCATCTCCTGTGCAACGTGGGGGATGCTTGAGCATCCCTTCCTCGTCAGGCATGGTTCATCAGAACCACTGGCATTTATTTGTTTATTTGTTTGTTTGTTTTTTAATGGAAGACTGTTCAGGTGTGTCACAAACCCTTCTGCAGGGCTGCGAGCGCAGGTTTGGGAAAGGTTCCTGAATGAGCGTATCTCTGGCACTGTGTTTGCATATTTCTATGACAGTCTGTCCTGTTGGCGTGCATCCTGAGCGCTGGCATTGGAATCCACATCGGGTCCGTTCTCCCTCCATCCTCACTTCCTGCTGCTTCACAGTCGCTCTGGTTGATTCATAGATTTGCCTGTGCATACTGTACACGCTTTGTCTCCATACAGTCTGGCCACAGAAGAGCATTTTGCTGTGAAACAGTGGGCATAAGGAATCAACGATGTTTTAAAACGTATTATTTTTGTTGACATGATCACACTGATGGTAATTCAAAGATGTTTGAAGACTTAGCAGAGCAATTATCTTTTCCACTGGACAGCAGCAGGGTTATCAGCAGAGCGCACATATCATTGTGGAAGCTGGAATGGTAGGACGAACAGATTTTTCTCCCAGGAACTACAGTGTGGAATGAGCAGCCATCGATCGCCCTTCCATGGGCCTCTCTCAAAGGCACGCTGAAAAGTATTAAACCCAGTGGACTGGGTGGGCTCCAGTTAGAAAACAGCAGGTCAGGCTCTGAGGACTATTGAGTAGACTTGACTTTGCAACTTTAGAGGCAGGATAGGAGGTGCTGTCCTTCCCTAGTAACCCTGAGAAAACAAAACCCCATCAAGCAGCAACACAGTGTTTTACAGGCATCAGCCCATCACCAAATGTCCTGTTTGGGCTGCCTAACCGCATGTTCCCTCTCTTACAGGTTCCTTCGTCTTCGCAGTTACAGTCACCGATGCTGACATCGGACCCAACTCTGAGCTGCATTACTCTCTTTCGGGCAGAAACTCTGAAAAATTTCACATTGACCCGCTGCGGGGAGCTATCATGGCAGCTGGACCACTCAACGGCGCCTCCGAGATGACGTTTTCCGTGCACGTCAAAGACGGTGGCGCGCTTCCAAAGACAGACGCCACAACTGTGACGGTGAGGTTTGTGAACAAGGCGGACTTCCCCAAGGTCAGAGCCAAAGAACAAACCTTCATGTTTCCTGAAAGCCAGCCAGTGGGCACTCACGTAACCACCGTGACGGGTTCCTCCTTGAGAGGGGATGCTTTGTCCTATTACATCGCAAGTGGGAACCTTGGCAATACCTTCCAGATTGACCAGTTAACCGGGCAGGTGTCCATCAGCCAACCTCTGGATTTTGAAAAGATACAAAAATATGTCATATGGATTGAGGCCAGGGATGGTGGTTTCCCTCCCTTCTCCTCTTACGAGAAACTCGACATCACCGTATTGGATGTCAATGATAATGCCCCGATTTTTAAGGAAGATCCATTTGTATCTGAAATATTGGAAAATCTTTCCCCTCGAAAAATACTTATTGTCTCAGCAATGGACAAGGACAGTGGGCCCAACGGACAGTTAGATTATGAAATTGTTCATGGCAACAAGGAGCACAGTTTTAGCATCAATCATGCGACCGGTGAAATTAGAAGCATTCGACCTTTAGACAGGGAACAAGTATCTCGGTACGTGCTCACTGTGAAGTCCTCGGACAAAGGCTCCCCTTCTCGGAGTTCCTCAGTGAACGTTATCATCAACATTCTGGATGAAAATGATAATGCCCCTAGGTTTTCTCAGATATTTAGTGCCCACATTCCCGAAAACTCCCCATTAGGGTACACAGTTACCCGCGTCACAACCTCCGATGAAGACATCGGTGTGAATGCCATTAGCAGATATTCCATAATGGACACCAGTCTTCCATTTACCATTAATCCCAGCACTGGGGACATTGTCATTAGCAGACCTTTAAATCGAGAAGACACAGACCGCTACAGGATCCGAGTTTCCGCACATGATTCCGGCTGGACTGTGAGCACAGACGTCACAATCTTTGTGACAGACGTCAATGACAACGCTCCGAGATTCAGCAGACCCTCTTACTATTTAGATTGTCCCGAACTTAGTGACATCGGCTCCAAAGTGACTCAGGTGTCTGCAGCAGACCCCGATGAAGGGACAAATGGACAAGTGTTTTATTTTATAAAATCTCAGTCAGAGTATTTCAGGATTAATGCCACCACAGGAGAGATTTTCAATAAACAGATCTTAAAATACCAAAACGTCAGTGGCTTCAGTAATGTGAACATCAACAGACATAGCTTTATAGTGACATCTTCAGATCGAGGTGACCCTTCCTTACTCAGTGAGACCACTGTGACCATCAACATAGTGGACAGTAATGACAATGCACCCCAGTTTCTCAAAACTAAGTACTTCACTCCAGTCACCAAGAACGTGAAAATCGGTACAAAGTTAATCAAAGTTACAGCGGTAGATGATAAAGATTTTGGATTGAACTCTGAAGTGGAGTATTTCGTGTCTAGTGAAAATCCCTTGGGGAAATTTAAGTTGGACAACAATACAGGGTGGATTTCAGTAGCTTCTTCCCTCATCTCTGACTTGAATCAAAACTTTTTGATCACTGTCACTGCAAAGGATAAAGGAAACCCCCCACTTTCATCCCAAGCAACTGTTCAAATAATTGTCACTGAGGAAAACTACCACACTCCGGAGTTCTCCCAAAGCCACATGAGTGCCACCATCCCCGAAAGCCACAGTGTCGGGGCAGTTATCAGAATGGTCTCTGCGAGGGACAGAGATGCAGCAATGAACGGCCTCGTCAGGTACAGCATTTCCTCCGGAAACGAGGATGGCCTCTTTGCCATCAATTCCTCCACTGGTGTGTTAACACTAGCCAAAGCTCTTGATTATGAGCTATGCCAGAAACATGAAATGACCGTGAGTGCCACAGACAGCGGATGGGTGGCAAGAACTGGTTATTGCAGCGTCACTGTCAATGTGCTTGATGTGAATGACAACTCGCCAGTGTTTCTCCCCGAGGAATATTTCCCAACGGTTTTGGAAAACGCCCCAAGCGGGACCACCGTCATCCACCTAAACGCGACAGACGCCGACTCTGGAGCCAACGCTGTGATTGCATACACTGTGCAGTCGTCTGACAGTGACCTCTTTGTCATTGACCCCAACACGGGCGTCATCACCACCCAGGGCTTCTTGGATTTCGAAACCAAGCAGAGCTACCACCTCACTGTGAAAGCGTTCAATGTCCCCGATGAAGAAAGGTGCAGCTTTGCCACAGTTAATATACAATTAAAGGGGACAAACGAATATGTGCCTCGTTTTGTTTCCAAGCTTTACTATTTTGAAGTCTCGGAAGCAGCCCCTAGAGGGACGATTGTGGGAGAAGTGTTTGCCAGTGACCGGGATTTGGGCGCTGACGGGGAGGTACACTATTTGATTTTTGGTAGCAGCAGGAAGAAGGGTTTCCAGATCAATAAGAAAACTGGACAAATTTATGTTTCTGGACTCCTGGACAGAGAGAAAGAGGAAAGGGTCTCTTTGAAGGTGTTGGCCAAGAATTTTGGCAGCATCAGGGGCGCAGACATAGACGAGGTCACTGTAAACATCACTGTTCTCGATGCCAACGACCCGCCCATTTTTAGCCTGAACATCTACAGCGTTCAGATCAGCGAAGGGGTCCCGATGGGAACTCACGTGACCTTCGTCAGTGCCTTTGACTCCGACTCCGTCCCCAGCTGGAGCAGGTTTTCTTACTTCATCGGATCCGGGAATGAGAAGGGTGCGTTTTCCATCAACCCACAGACAGGACAGATCACTGTCACGGCAGAGTTAGACCGAGAGAGCCTCCCAGTCTATAACCTCACGGTGCTGGCTGTGGATTCGGGGACGCCCTCAGCCACAGGAAGCGCCTCTCTGTTGGTCACCCTGGAAGACATCAATGACAATGGCCCCGTGTTGACTGTCCGCAAAGGAGAAGTCATGGAAAACAAGCGCCCGGGAACACTGGTGATGACCCTTCAGTCCACTGACCCCGATCTCCCTCCAAATCAAGGCCCCTTCACCTACTACTTGCTCAGCACCGGTCCCGCCACCAACTACTTCAGTCTGAACACCGCCGGGGTTCTGAGCACGACCAGAGAGATCGACAGAGAACAGATTGCAGACTTCTACCTGTCGGTGGTGACTCGGGACTCCGGCGTCCCTCAGATGTCGTCCACCGGCACCGTGCACATCACTGTGATTGACGAGAACGACAACCCTTCCCAGTCCCGGACAGTGGAGATCTTCGTCAGTTATTATGGCAACTTGTTTCCCGGCGGGATTTTGGGCTCCGTGAAGCCGCAGGATCCGGACGTGTTGGACACCTTCCACTGCTCCCTTACCTCGGGGGTGACGAGCCTCTTCAGTGTCCCAAGGGGCACTTGTGACCTGAGTTCCCAGCCGAGGTCCACAGATGGCACGTTCGACCTGACCGTCCTCAGCAATGACGGCGTCCACAGCACGGTCACGAGCAACATCCGCGTGTTCTTCGCCGGCTTCTCCAATGCCACGATCGACAGCAGCATCCTGCTGCGGCTGGGCATCCCCGCCGTGCAGGACTTCCTGACCAACCACTACCTGCACTTCCTGCGCATCGCGGGCTCGCAGCTCACGGGCCTGGGCACGGCTGTGCAGCTCTATGGGGCCTATGAAGACAACAACAGGACGTTTCTCCTGGCCGCCGTGAAGCGGAGCAACAATCAGTATGTGAATCCCAGTGGGGTGGCCACCTTCTTTGAAAGCATCAAGGAGATCCTTCTCCGGCAGAGCGGGGTCAAGGTAGAGTCGGTGGACCACGACCCCTGCTTGCAGGGCCCGTGCCAGAATGGAGGGAGCTGCATCAGGCGGCTGGCGGTGAGCCCCACGGTCAAGAGCCACGAGAGCTTGCCGGTCATCATCGTGGCCAATGAACCGCTGAGGCCGTTCCTGTGCAAGTGCCTGCCGGGCTACACTGGGGGCTGGTGTGAGACCGACATCGACGAGTGCCTCCCATCGCCCTGCCACAACGGCGGGACCTGCCACAATTTGGTGGGCGGCTTTTCCTGCAGCTGCCTGGAGGGCTTCACTGGGAGGGCCTGTGAGAGGGACGTCAATGAGTGCCTGCCCAGCCCCTGCAAGAATGGTGCCGTCTGCCAGAACTTCCCCGGGAGCTTCAACTGTGTGTGCAAGACCGGGTATACAGGTAGGATAGCACCTGGCTCTTCTTGCTGAGACTGAGACATGCCCCTGTGATAGGAAGGAAGGAATCATGTCATTTTAAGTGACATTTCTATGAAAAAATGGGTATAATCATAGCAAATGCTTTCAGCGCTTACTATGGGCCAGATACTGGTCTAAGCCCTTTATCTGTATTTATTTTATTCACCTCTCATAAGAAATCTGTGCGGTAGGGATAATTATTATTCAGTTTTTATAGACAAGGAGGTTGAAGGGGAGAGAAGGTAAGTTGGTTTTCTGAGGGGACCCAGTGAATTTGTTGTAGAGTCAGGACATAAGTGAAATCCAGAGTGCGGGCTTCTGGGAAGTCCCCTAACCTTGCCAACCTTCAGTGTCCTTATCTGTACAATGGGCACAGTCACACTTCTGTGTTGAGTAAAAATGATGTTTGAAAAACACCTGGCTCCAAATCCAGCACTCACAAGTGGCAAGGACAAGTAGTGGCATTTGTAGTGGGTCAGTGCAGTAGTGGCGGTGACAGAGGTGAGCCACAGACTCTCTGAGAGGACAAGAGAACTCGATGGCACTAGGGCAGAGCTGGAGTCTTAGAATCATGGATCATGGGGCTTCATATGTGTTATGAGTTCAGAGTTTCTAAAAACCCTCCCCTGACCCTGACCCTCGCCAAACAAAAAGTTGCTTCTTCCTCTGTGAATTCAACAGTAGAGATGGTTTCTTTGTCCCATGTTTTTATAATAGACTCATTCACAGTCACATTTCAAGTGAGCCCACACTTAGCCCAAGCACACAGAAAGTGGGAGTGCATTTGTTGGTGGATAGGGGTCAGGGAGTGTCCTGTGGGCAGGAGACGAGGCCCCACCTGCTGATTTCAGGGAGCCCTTTTCCCTCCCCTCCCTCTGGCGTGTTTCTTTCTTGTCTCATTTTATGTACTTTGCAAACTTCTCTAAATGTTACAGTTGAAAGTTTTAGGGAAACCCTTCTTTTAATTATGAAGCACAAGTAACATTCACTGAGTGGCCACTGAGGCACTGCTCAAAGCTCCTGGCATCCAAGATATTATTCACTTGGTCATTCATTTTTGTCCCTCTTACAACTCTGTGCAGAGTTACTGTTCTCACTTCAAAAGTGGAAAGACGCATCTGAGGAGGACCAAAAGAGGTGACTAGCTGGTCTCCAGCATGGTGCAGAAGTGGTCTGATTGGGTTTTGACCATGAGCTTGAACTCAAGGCCCTCTGCTTTGGTATGCATGCCACACTTCCTCACACTTCTGTGTGCACTTCCTGTAGAGCACGACGCCAAGTCCGTGACATCTTCAAAGAGTTCTCTGTGAAGGTTGCTACCTGGTCCTCACAAAAAGCCTTTGAGATGCTGTATTCATCTGAGACCACTCAGGAGCTGAAATTACTTTAGGGTTTTCAGGCTGGAAGGCATATAACACAAGGGGAAAACTTACAAAATGTTCAAACTGGCTAAGAGCAAAGGTCAGGAAAACTCACTGACACAATCCAAACTCGTGCTCAGCCAGAAGGGAGTCTGGAAAAGGCAGTGTTCCGACTACCAGTGCCTGCAATACAGAAAGATAGAAACGGTGCTGAGGGTCAGCAGATGATACCTGGCTTGGGAAGATACAGCCCGGACTCCTGTTTTATGTTGTAGAAAGCTGAGCCTGCACT
The DNA here is from genome assembly GCA_004024845.1 of Tonatia bakeri. Taxonomy (NCBI): domain Eukaryota; kingdom Metazoa; phylum Chordata; class Mammalia; order Chiroptera; family Phyllostomidae; genus Tonatia; species Tonatia bakeri. Next base: position 78,772 of record PVIA01000585.1, on the reverse strand, counting down.
GATGACTCTAAGGTAAGCTGCCAAAGCCTAGATCGTCACCTCTTTCTGTCCAGAAAGTTCCCTGAAGTTGTGCGTTGATTTTGCGTGCTGCCCACCCTCAGACCTCACTTGAGTTTCCACTTGCTTCATCAGAGATAACCCAGGAATGACGTAAACACACATGAAACTGAGCCACTGATATGAATCCTAAGTTTTTAAAAAATTTCATGCAACTCATTGTTTCAAATTCTATATGCAGAGTGCATCCTATAAAACCAGCAGGCAACCAAAGTTTGATAGTTTTGTTTCTTTGTTTTACAGGAGACAGTATAGCAAAAAGACACAGTGACAAATTGTTAATGCACACACCACATTAGCATCACACTGCTTATGTGTGTGTCTGTTTAAGGGTCTTTGCAGAGGTGATCCCGCAGGCTGGTGCTGAGCTGTTCTGTCCAGCTGCTGTTTGCCAGGTGGCCTGGCTCAGGAAGGTGGGGCTCATGCACCACACCTCCAGCAGAGCCAGTGAGAGCTGAGAAGCCTTCAGATGGAATTCACACTTAAACCTAAGTGTCTCAGAGAATGAATGTTTAAAAATACTCATTCTAGCTAGATTGGACTCCTGAACGTTAACCAAGTACTAGGGCCTTAATGAAGCCATCTTCGAAGCCTGTGCATATTCAGATATTTTGGGGTCATCAGAATTATTTCAATTCACCAAGTTTTCATACTGTATTTACTTTTGTGGACTTTCCCCTGTACTTTTTCAGCGGTTTTTGAAGTCTGTGATGTTCAGAATTGGAGCTGTGAGACTTTCTTAACTTTCTGCTTAAAATAATTCTCAGCTACTACCCGCCATCACACACACATACACAAACGTACTCACACACATATGCACTCACACTAACAGACACACATTCAAATGCACTCACACATATGCCCTCTACAACGCACAATCACACACTTACAGACACACACTTGCACACTCACACTCACAGACTCATATACACCACTGCACACTGGCTTGTGTATGGATTCATGCAAACCACCTGTGTGGCTCCCCTGGCCTCCTAGCACGCATCCACTTTCATTGTCAACAATTCACGCTCCCGTGTGCTGTGAAACTTCTGGAATCTCAACGCCTTCTACCTGGGATAAATAATGTACCTCAGCACAGTTAGCTGATGGATGTCAGGGCCGTGAGATCGGTGTATTTTCCGAAACAGCTGCTGACACTTACTGCACCTTCACAGAAACAGACTCCCTGAGTTCCAGAGCACAGACGCCCCTCCCAGTGTGGGCTTTGCGGGTCTCCTTCTGCCTCCAGGCGCCGACGAAGAGTGGTAATGGGTTTGCAGTGCTGATTAAGTTGATGATCCAAGGTTTTGTTGCACAGAGCTTCAGCCCATCGGACTATTTTTACCAGAAGTATGTTAGAGTACTTCGAACGGCTGCATTCCCTGATAATTGCTGTGTTGTCAACACTGGAATTAAAGTGGATGGACGTGTGCAGAATAAAACAGAATCTGTCGCTGAGTTCTAATTGGGTAATGGAGCGTGCACGAACGTTCCAAACCCGAGACATTTGCATTGATGAGCTTCCTTTTGATTTCAGGGAAAATTATGACATCTTTCCCCTCACATAAAAAATAGTCCTTTTAATAATCATTTAAACCACAACACTGAGTTTTCAAACTCTGTCTTTGAATCTTAATTTCTAGCATGGCAACCACTACCAAATTTATGAATTGAGAAAAAAATTGCTAATTAAATGGATCCTCACACTAAATGTTTGAATGGTAAATAATTTACATGCATTATCACCCTACAAATAAGACTATTTTTCCCAAACTTAACAACAAACTCCTGTATTTGACTCCTACCAAAGTCATTTCTTGCATTTTTGATAATTGCCAAGGAAAATAAGAAAATAAAACACTTTTAATTTAAAAGCTTAAGTGAAAATTTGATTTTTTCTCTTACTATGTCTGCTTATTTTTGTATACACAAAGAATCAGATTCTACTGATAATTTATTTTAACCTTTAAAAGAAATTTATTCTAAACTAATATTTTCTTAGATTGTAGTTTCTTCTGCTATTTCTGTAGTCATTATATGTTTTAATACAGAGTATTTCTGGGTCTGTTGGGTGTCTTCCACCCCTCCATTTAGGTTAATTGTCATAGCCCTAAGTTGATATTTAAATTAAATTCAGATGTCTGTGTTAAAATCTCATTTTGTAAGGGGTAAATAAGACAATTAATTTATATAAATCCCCCCAAAACCTTAAATTTCTCTTATTGTTGCTGATTTTTGTTGTTTAAATCAAAATTTAAAAAGTTAGTTTCTTCACACAGGATTTGGGAAGGATATAGTTGAGAGACATAGGATTAATGATTTGGGTTTTTATAGTCACGTGTTTTTCTTGGGGACACTTTATCCAAATGTATGAGTAGAGTGTAATGATGGTGTCCCCTAACATGGTCACCCTTTGTCCCACCATTTCCAGTCATCACAAAGTGAAGTCTGTAATTTTGTAACCCACTCATAGTTTTTCATGATATAAAGGTTATACTGACCACAGTGGTGAAGTATATTAATCTTAGGATTTAACACATGCTACTTTTAACACAACTCTGGAAGAAATTATCATAAAAAGAATATGAAACCTTACTTTAGTCCAATAACACATTGGGACAATTGTGTCTGTTCTTACATTAGGTGGAAAGTGGTGGAAGTTGTGACTTTCCTCATGGCAAATAAGCAATCAAAAGTGTAGCCAGTAGGTCTTAATTTATTCTCTATTGGCAATACTAATATTCTATAAAGAAAAAAAATCCCCTTCTTTAGAATAATCTGTCTCGAGCCCAGCTGGAAAACACCGCCGGAGAGAGCTCGCCTCTGCACAGCATCTCTTTGGGGGAATTGTTCGCAGGCTGAGGGCAACGCTGTCCTGCCGGAGTCTCCAATGTGCCACATCACTAACAGTACTTAAAATGTAATTTCTGTGCTTCTAAATTGGTAACTTGTTTATTTTCATGACTTCCCCTTGGAATAGGAAGGTATTCTGAAATTGTTAGTGTTTTGCCTTGTAAGGAGGTTACCAATTTATTTATGAAGGAAAAAATGCTGTGTTTGTGACCCCACGATGCAGAGGAACATGTTTGTTAATGGTGTCATGAGGCCTGACTCACACTTGAAATTTCAAACCAGAGAGCCCTGGTGGCCACATAATCAAGCTGCAAAACCAGAGCCAAGCAGAAACTTTGACTATGTTTAAAGCAGTTTTTATGATGAAGTGGATCGCTGATGCTCGACATTAAGTCTTAACTGTGCCCATCAAATTCACATGTTTTCATGGGGCATTTGACAAAAGCATTAGTGCGATCATGCCGGAGAGTAGAAAAAAACTTTACAGAAACAAACTCTATTCAGTTAAATAAATCACTGAACCCTCCTGTCAAGGAATAGAAATTAAGAACTCAGTCACATCACATTGTTTCTTAGAATCAGAAAACCAGAAACTCTTCTAGTAATTACATATCATATACATCTAATAATAACATGTAGTTGATTGAATGGTAATTTAGTGGCATTAAAACACATTTAAGTTTGCATAAGAATAGAATACCGCCACAACTACAACAAAAGCAATTGGGACTGGCATTCTGCCCTCAGATGTGACTATGGAGGGATTAACTATTGAATGATGACTCTGTGACCCCTGGGTGTGACAGCAGACCTGTCATCCATGGGTCTGTGCTGTAATGTCACCATTCCTTCGGTAAGATATCAGCCTCACAGGACCTCTCCTCCTCCATCTGTGAGTGGAAACGTTCCCTCCTGACTGTGTCACTTCCCCCCATGGCAATGGAAACGCAGCGCTAAGACACTGGCTGTTTTCTGACTGCAACAGCCCCAGCTTCTCGCAGGCCTGGTTCATCATTGGTGCTCAGCCAGAATTGGTGGAGTCAGCTAATCAAGATGATGTGTGAGAAAAGTCTTTATAAACTGAAAACTATGCAGGTTAGGTACTGTTGGTTTGAAAAAAGACAGAGCATTCATAATCCATAGTGGAGAATACATCTTGATAAGCATTTGAAAATATATTGGATGTGTTTTCTTACGTCTCATTCTGCTTTACAACAGGCAGGCATGCATTAAGTCAAGGGATGCTTCTCGGGAGTGAAAGGATTGTAGTTTGCTAAACTAAAGGAGATGAATTACTTTTAACACATCCGAGTCAAGGGAATCTCTACAGTGATGAAATGGGGAAAATGTAGCAGCGCGACACAATGGACTACTACTCAGCCATAAGAAAGAAGAAAATTTTATTTTTTGTGACAGTGTGGATGGACCTGGAGAACATTATACTAAGTGAAATAAGCCGGTCAGAGAAAGACAAGTACCATATGATTTCACTCATATGTGGCATCTAATGAAACAATTGAACTAACAAGGAAGAGGGAACAGACTCATAGGTGGAGATCAGGGTGACAGCTAGTTTATGGGGGAGGGTGAAGGGATGGAACACAAAGGAAAAAGTAGTCATGGGCACGGACAACGGTGCAGTGATTGCTGTGGGGGGGGGTATGAGGGAACTAAATGGTAAGGGAAAAATACAATAAAGATGAAAATAATTTTTAAAAAGGGGAAAAGAAGTTTAGCAAAAACATCGAAATATGTTCACCATTGTGATTTCCCTGAGAACAGTAATTCCTTTCAAGACATACATATAAATTACTTCCTCATACTACAATGCATATCTGTACAATGGGACAACGAAATAAGGTTTTGAATTCTGAGATAGCCCAGTGTCCTCATGTCAAGGAAAATGGTCTCATATTCCTTTTCTTCAAGATATAATTTCTTAGGCTAGATTTCTATATATGGCTGTGAGTGGTGCTGTTAGTATATTTATGCACAAGATTTTAAAATATGAATTTGATGCTTTTCAGGAAAAATGTGCGAATCTTCAGTCAACTACTGTGAGTGCAACCCCTGCTTTAATGGCGGTTCCTGCCAGAGTGGCGTGGAGTCCTACTACTGCCACTGTCCGTTCGGTGAGTGTAGCTCTGCTGGCCACATAAAACAGCAATGTATTTTTTTAAGGATTTTATTTATTTATTTTTAGACAGAGGGGAAAGGGAGGGAGAAAGAGAGTGAGAGAAACATCAGTGTGTGATTGCCTCTTGCACACCCTGCACTGGGGACCTGGCCCACAACCCAGGCGCATTCCCAGTCACCAGTTTGACTAGGAATTGAACCGGCGACCCTGTGATTCACAGGCCAGCTCTCATCCCTTGAGCCGCACCAGCCAGGGCAACTTCAATGTGTTTTGACTTAGGCTTCATCAGTTTTGTTTTATTGTGGCCCTGAGTGATTAAGAAAATATTAAATGTTTTAGACAGGAGATTTTGGCAAAATAAAATCTCTAAAGTTTAATATTCTTAAAAGTTATTTATGGAAATCTCACTGAATATATTGCTTTGATCATTATCAGAAAAATAATCAACTGAAGAGAACTGAATTCGATGCTGTGTTCTCGGGACACTTCCCCTCAAATACTTATGGGTGCCTTTTTTTTTGAACCTACCAAGTAAAAAAATATTCCAGCTACTAATCAATATCATTTTATATTTCAAATCTTTAACAGTAATCCATCAAAATGATTTTTGTTTTGTTTTGCTTTTGTGTTTTACATTAACTTAGCCACTTGTGTTAGAAAGATTTAGAAACTACACAGTTATCATGATAGGCGTTTTGTAGATAGTATCAACATAGCTAATCGAAAGTCCTGCTGTGTTCTGTTGAGGAAGGAAGTTGTTAGAGGTTTTTGTTTGTTTGTTTTGTTTTTTGTACACATACACATATATTCACCATAGTGAAATGCACTAAAAGGCTCCTTCCAGGTGGCGTTCACACGTTGCCCAGCACTGAGACAGTCAAGGGCCATGAACAAAGCTTTGGAGGAAGCTTTCATTTTAACTTGGTTTGTCTCATAGGTTTGTGATCATTCCATTCATTTAAAGGCTGATTTATCCTACACTGTAGTATCCATCCCAGATGCCCTGCAGCGGGTAGAGACCCTCAATAAGCAAAAGAGGAGGAGGATAGTTTTCTGGTCTTCCCCTGGACATATCACTGTGGGCCTGAAAGTGAATCTTGATGTATAGTAGAGAATGGAACTTAAAAATAATCTGAGGTTTCTAGTAACCGTTAAAATGTACTGTACTGTGAATCCATTTTCAAATAAGTCCATGACTCTGTCTAGTTTTGTTTTTATAAAACACATCCAGAGAATAATAAAGAAAAACAGAAAAGAAAAATCTGTCATTGTGAGCCATGCATTTTAACAGTGGTTCTGAGGCGCAGACATTGAGGGTTTCATCAAGTCAAAAAATGAAAACAAAACAAAACCATCCCAAGGTGATGGAGCAACTAGAAAATTTTATTTTCAGGCCAATACGACATTCAGAGTGTCCTTCTTTCTAAGATTTATTTGAGATTCTCACAGATGCTTCTCATGAAACAGAGAAAGGTAGATCAAGGTCAGAACGACCACAACTTTAGATCTCCTACAACTTCTTTCTTCGGTGATACTTCGTGGTCCCAAAGGGTGCTGCTTTCCACACGTGACCGTGCCCAGCTTTAAGTTTTGGAATAAAAGACAAGCGGATTGGAGTGGGAAGTGGAAAAATGATTTCAGGTGACTGGACAAAGGTTGTTTACGTTTTTAGAGATTCCTTTGCATTCCAGTGACAAGTATGAGGATTGTAATTGATACTAACTTGGAACAAACTGTTGCTTGCAGTGTAGCTGAAACACCAGTCATCACCTGCTGGGTGGATGTGTTTGGAGCTCCTCACCCACCTAGAGCTCCCGGGGAAAGGGGAGCAGCACAACCACGTAAATTAAAGCAGAGGCAGATCCTGTGTGGCTGCCGGTACAGGTTTCTCTCCCTGCTCTTAACAGTGCCCAGGATAAAAAAAAAAAAAATTAGATATTGTCAGAAAACAGTAGAAGCACTTACAAAATAAAAAAACTCAAATCAGTAATTCATGATATGAGACAGAATTAAAAGGAAAATGTCTCTTCCTTTTCAAATGGAACATGGTTGACTCACGAATAAAAATGGCGGAGGGCGGCCTTGGCCAACAGCTGCAGTGAGTTGCGCTTGCAGCCTAGAAAAACGTCTTACCCGGAATTCTGAAGGTGGAAAAAATTCTGCACTGTTTACCTTGTCAATTGTGAAAGATTTGTTGTGTGAATTTCCTAGTAAATTTTAGATGTTTTAGATTCTATTCTAGAAAAATAGGGTTAAAGGTTAAAGGTTCTTAGGACCTTTATAAAGAAAGCCTGTATAATTAAGATTTATATAAATAAATGTACATATGTATAACTTTATACACACACACACACAGGATCCCTGATTAGGGTAATTTTAATAGTTGCTGTTGACTTTTATGTAGGTTTATTTTGTGGCATTTCACTTGGAAGGCAGTTTTAAAATCCTCATTAAATTTTATTATTATATTTCAAAAACAAAATTTACCTTTCTCTAGAAACAATACCAAAACTCCTTAAAAAGAAATATATTCCATAAAGAAATATTTTTATGTCTGGATATATAGTATTAAATTCAGTTAAAATGTCAACATCTTTCTGGGATATATATACTTTCTACACATATGAATTTATAATCATAGGTACATTCCATAGATTTCTTGAAATTTAATCAGAAGAGATCCAAAGAAACACATAGGAAAGATTTTTCTTCAATTATTTAACTTGTATGTTTTATCTTTGTTTTTTCTTTAATGTTGGTTACTTCTGCATACATAAGGTATAATAAATGTTTAAGATAAATAAATTTTAAAGTTTTATTGTATATGAATATACCTTATAGATATAACATAAAATATAGATACTATATGACAGATATGATATATTTATGATATAAATAAAGGTATAGATTGTATGATATATCATATATAATTCCAATAACTCCCTTGCCTTTTCTTTAACTTCAGTTAATGATTAAAAATAAATTATATATTTCTACTCATTTACAACGACTATTATTGCAGCCTTGACAGACAAAGAAAAGCAGACAAACATGCTTTTATAGCAGCTACCAGGCTGCAGTTCAGCAAAACCAGACAATCAGTAGATCTGGCCTCAATCGCTGGCTCTGATCCCATGGTTCTGTAGCCTCGGGCGACTTTTAAATATTCTGTAAAATAACGGTGTTGGTTCCTTCTGGCCGAACAATTGCCTGACTCTCAATGTAACACATTTACAAGGGATGTGCAGCCAAAATTAAGGAATGAAACCTTTGCAAGCTAATAAGAGTCATGATGTATTGGCATGGGTTAATATTCCAATCATTTGCTACAGTCTACTAATATTTGTGGGAAAAGAATTTTGGCATAGCACTGTAACATCAATAAAACTCATTTTTCAAGTTTGAAAAAGAACCAGCACAAACAAATGGGAATGCTGGACTTGGGAAAAACAGAAAGCTATTTGCAAGTTGCCTGGTAGAACTCATACCCAAAGTGGGCATGAAACAAGCAAGAGATAAAAAGGAAGACAGTTATTTCCCTAAAAGCAGTGATTCCCTTCCCTGATTTTGTGATCCTTAAAAACACACAAGTGCAGGAACTGATTTTTTTTTAATCAAAACAAAATTTACTATGTTTACCTGAATTAAAATTGTTTTTAAGAACTATGTGTTATGAAGAAAAGTATCTTGTTTGAAAATTATAGCACATTAAAGCTTTAAAAAGATTGACCAACTGATTTTAAAAGTTTTCCAGGAAGGAAACCTTTTCAGACAGACTGCGTTTCACTGATTCTAATGTTCAGAAGTGGGGCATTCTCAGACGTGCTCCCTCGTGGGCCAACGGAGAGCAGTCAGACTAGCGTATCATCTCTGTTATGTGTTTTAAAAAAACATCAATTCATTCTATTTCAATTTAATTTAGGTAGTATTCTTCGGGGAGTAATAAAAAATGTAGTAAGTATAACTTAAAAATATGTCAACCAAAGTCATGTAATAAAACTTCACTGGATTTGATGTGTCGCCTTGTCCACTTCCCCGCCTCCAGGTGTCTTCGGGAAACACTGCGAACTGAACAGCTACGGATTTGAGGAGTTGTCCTACATGGAGTTTCCCAGCTTGGACCCCAATAACAACTACATTTATGTCAAATTTGCAACGATTAAAAGCCATGCGTTATTGCTTTACAACTATGACAACCAGACAGGGGACCGGGCTGAGTTTTTGGCCCTGGAAATTGCTGAAGAAAGACTAAGATTCTCCTACAATTTAGGCAGCGGGACATACAAACTCACCACCATGAAGAAGGTGTCGGACGGACATTTTCACACTGTGATTGCCCGGAGAGCAGGAATGGTAAGGCGCTGATCATTTCCTAACACCAACAGGTGACCCTCAAAGGGGACAGTAGGTGCCACCTCACCCTGATTCTGAGAGCATATGTAAGGTAGCTGTATAGCTAAGATGCCGTCAGTAGACTGGTATGTGGAAGAGATGATTCTGTCTGATGACTTCCAAGGTCTCTCTAAATTTCATGAACATTTGATTCTATCACGTGAGGGGTTGGGAGCAAGAGAGAGAAAAAAAGAAAAAGGTGCTATGAGGTATGCCCACAGCAATAGAGAAAGAATTCTTTCAGTTTGTTTGTAATATGGGACCATAGTCGTCGAGTCTTGAATAATACTAAATGTAGAAGAAAACACCATTGTCATAGTTATGAACTTCCGTTGGAGGAAACATGTCTCCCTACTTCTGAAAACATCCAAAATAAGGTCCCTACCAGATTTTGAACCTGACTTCTAGAGTTCAAAGGATTTTATTGGAAAATGGCAAAAATCATCAACTTTTCAGCTTTGAATCATTTCATAGACAGGATAGAAACTCCTCATTTGACAGCGGGACTGGTAAAAAAAGATTCAGCATTAAAGAAGGTGCATTTAACTCTGAAGGTTAAATTGCATGAGCTACTACTTAAATTTCTTTGAGTTGCATCACCAAACTTTTAGAAAATAAGAAAAATATACTAAATACTAAGTTTGACTAATTATGATACCATTATCTAAGTTGATTTTTCCTAAGTTGAGTCTTTCATAAATATCCATGTGGTATTCCCAAGCCCACTATGTTTTAGGGATCTCTAGAATGGCTGGGTACTTTGCACAGTATGCACAGAGAGAGATTTGTTAATATTCCTTTTAGAAATCAATAGTCTACAGAAGCAACATAAATTGTATCATGAAACCCTAATACTGTGTTTGAGAATTGTCACTCACTTTTATAGATTGACAGTAAGTTTTCCTAAAAGTTGGAAAAATAATTATTGAAAGCATTAATGAAGTGGGACATAAAAAGCCTTGTTAGAATTCAATATGATTTCCTTGGGAGGGTGGCAAGAAAAATATTTACATCGCTTTTGAGAGTTCATTGTATGGAGCATGTAATACGTTGTAATAATTAACTGATAGAAATAATTTAAAATAATTTAGTAAGTAATATTTGATGCATGATAACTGTACATTGACCCAATTCATTATGTCTGAAATGCAAGGTATTTAAGATATACTTTTACAAATCTCCAATGTAAATATACGTTTTTATGGACAATTCTTCAAAATCATATGCAATATTGATGAAAATGGGATATTAAGGAAATGAATAATTTCTATACATGATGAAAGGGACCTGTTGCAGGAAGACCAAAAACCAAATCGATGACTTTGCATGTAAGTAACAGGTGATGCTGGTTGACCTGCTTGACCTCTCCCTGCTACTTCTTACACATTCTCTGCTAATATTAAAGTTAACTTCAAAGGATAACCATCCTTATAGATTAATACTTGCGTAGTAGAGCTGGCCATTGAACAACTCAGGCCTCAGCTGTGTGGGTCCACTTATATCTGGATTTTTTTTTCCACCAATACTGGTGGTGCTGCAACCCATCAAGGCCTGACAGAGTCCCGGGATTCAGGCAGATGGAAGAATACTCACAGAGCTGTGGGGACATCTGGCATGGCTTTATTCACGAGTGGGCAAGCCACGCACACTGCAAGCTGCATGTCTCCCTGCATGTCTCTGCATGGAACACGTTGTGGCCCTTGCTCCCCAGCGTGGCACCCAGCAGGGAGCCCCTAGCCCCTCTTCAATACTAGAACAAACAAAGCTGGCAAGAAGCCAGAAGATTATATAACATAGGATAATTCTGCTGCACGTAAGCACAGTGGATGTTCTGGTAGGAGTGTCAAACTCATTTTCAGCACGAGGCTGATATGGCCCCCAATGAAAATGAGTTTGACACCCCTGTGTTATGGAACCCAATCTCAAGGCTATGTGAGAACACTACTTATCAGGCTCATTCAAGGCTATGGGAAACTGCTTCCCTTAGTTACCCAGACACCTGCCTCCACTTACACTGCACCTGTGCTGTTTGGACGCGGGATCAGGAGGCCGAGCAGGCAGAGGGCTGACGGAGCTCATTGGTCTGCACCATTTTCTGTGGAGCATCCCCATGTTTTGCCATCCACAGGAGGTCCTGAATTAGCCCCACAGATACTGCCCTCAGTGTCTGTCCCCAACTTACGTTTGGGGGAGCCCGGATTTTCAGCCTCATGGGGGTCGGCACCCCCTGCATTGCTCAGGGGTTCACTATTTCTGTTTCTGCTATACTGAAGGACAAAGTTGCATTAGTCCTGTTCTCTGGTACTCCACGAAATTTAGGTAGAACCTTTGTTTGCATTGGGAGAGACTCTGAGCCCTCCTAGATTTTGGGTTATGCCACTTCCTGTGATTTGCTGACCGTGTTCTTAAACACCACACTCTGAATATCGTCCTTATAATTTCACAAAATAAAATGTGCAAAACGTTTTATTTGCAGAACTTACTGCAGCTTGGGGAGCAAAGGAGGGGTCACACCAAAATTGTAGAGCTCAAATAACATGGATATACAACAACCTTGACTAGACTAGACCACAGACAACCCCAGTGGTCACTGTGGAGTTCAGAGATTCCTGGCTTCTGTCTGTTCTTGGCCTTGACACCATGACTTGATGATTTCGTTTTTAGATCACGTGGAGCATTCATATGCTCTGCTGGACAGAAAGAAGGCTTTTTGTCTTGCAGTAATTCATGCCTTAGGATGCAAAAACAGCTACTATTAGTTGTAATTTAAATATTATTGAAAGTTTCTACTTCATAGTAATATATAATAATGCAGTTTGATTATACACAAATACGCTATAAGATATATGCTATAGACTATAGCCCTTATAAATAAGAATTCTTATAAGTGAAAAGAACGTCTAATTTCTTTATGTTATCTCAAATTTTTAATGCAAGTATGAATCTTCAAAGGTTGCTGTAATAATATTTATGTTGTACTTTCAGAATCTTTTTTGCATATATGCATGGAAGAATATTGAAAGAAGACTTTTGAAAATCATGAATGCAATTTTTTCATTGCTTGGGCCAGCTGCACAGTAGAATAAACGGGCTTATGAAGGCTGTAACCCCAGGAAGCCGTCTCAGACCCTCCGCATAACATCTAACAGACATTAATGGCATTTTGATTTATCTGTGAAACAAAAGGGCTGGAGAAGAGTTTGCAAAGCACTTTCCCACCCCTTATATGTAATTCTTTCACAATGTTAGTTTTAGACATATCCAAGAAATATGTGTCTATAATTTGCTATTGTATTGTTTTTCTTATACTAAATCAAAATGTTACCACAATTTCAAAACTGTGCCCACACGGAAACCAGCCCTGGGCAGTGTTGGCTGACAAGGCCAGAGGGGCCAGAGGGGCCAGTGGGGCCCCAGGTGAACGTTCCCTTCTCTTGCTGTGCAGGCGGCGTCCTTGACCGTGGACTCCTGCTCCGAGAGCCAAGAGCCCGGCTACTGCACCGTCAGCAATGTGGCCATCTCCGATGACTGGTGAGTGCAGAGATTCGTTTGGTCTTTATCATCACTCAACATTAAACAGGGAATCATAGGTTTGAAAGTAATTTTATTATGCTAAGCATTCCATAGAAGTTGAAGATATTTCATTCTCTCCAAAGGGATTTTTGTACTGTAAAATAAAAAGTTAATAATTAACCTACAACATGGGTAGGAAAAAAGGTGTGAAATGAAGGGGTGGCCATGAGAATACAGCCACAGAAAGGGAATGGACACAACCTGTGCTCCGAGAAGCCTCGTGAGATAGTGGCCTGTGACTTGGGTCCTGCAAGGTTAGGGTATCTGGACGTTGCATGTGACAGTTACCAACAGGTGTTTTTCAGTCGTGCCTCAAATTGGAACAAAGCGTTCCCATCTAAAACATAAGTAATTTTAGTAGAAATAGCAATGAACAGAAAAATAAATATTGACACAGAATCCATTGCATTAAACAACTTATTGGCATTCCTTATCATCTCTGCAGTGAGGGAAAAATGCAATGTGACATGAATATTAAGAGTTGTCACTACTAATACCTTTTATCTTGTTCGAGTTAGTGTGTGGTCTCTGCTAACTCAACATTGTTCCATAAGTACATCTCCTGTGACTACCTGAAAATATCACTTCCATAAGGTTTATTAGTATTTAGACCTTCAATAATCCTGTAGGAATCTGTCTGGCAGACATGCATTCATCGGTCATGTTTCTCATTCAAGTGTAGCATGTTATATAACACATGCCAGAAAAACTTATCTTCTCTCCTCTTCAAATGAAACATCCTGCTGAAGTCTATCATGTCGGTACTATTATCCTTTTCTTTCTTATGGAGGACTCTGGACGTTCAGCCAAATCGAGTCACAGTTGGAGGCATCCGGTCTCTGGAACCGGTTCTGCAGAGGAGAGGGCACGTGGAAAGTCATGATTTCGTCGGGTGCGTCATGGAGTTCGCCGTGAACGGGAGGCCGCTGGAGCCCAGCCAGGCGTTGGCCACACAAGGCATCCTAGACCAGTATGGCCATTCGTTTCTCACTCTTTTACAGAAAATGCAGAAAGTGTATGATAAGTGAACCTCAGAGGGTGATATTACTGTGATGAAAGCCCTAAAAATGCCATATGTCTTACATTGTTTTGAATATTAAGTATTTACTCATAGCTGTGAAATTTTGCCTGGCATGACGTATAATATTAACTAGAAAGTTAATTCTTCTTTTCTGGAGTCTAAGAAGAAACATGTGTCCGTGTATGCACATGCAGACTCGCCCTTGCAGAGGTATGGTAAAGATTTTATGTTAAGTAGGTAAAGGAACCTGGTGTGTCACAATGCATAAGTGTGAGCAATAATGTATACAAAAGTGTGCTTGAAATTACGTAGTTCTACATAAAAACATAGGTACTCTGCAAAACTTGACACATCTTTAACACATAATAACTTGATTAATTGCACAGTGTAAAACAGGTTTTTTTCCCCTATTTGATTATTGGTTAGGTTTCCATTAAAGATTTAGGAATTGTAAAAATAACATTTTAAAAATCATTCTAATTTATGTTGAAAATTCAGGAAATTCAGAAAAAAAATGAAGTAGCCTATAAAGTAGTTGCCTGCAGAAACGCTCGGCTCATTGTCATGGTGATGACTGCTCCATAACACGGATGAGCCTGTCCTCGCTGTGGGTGCACATTTCAGTCGTTTCCAGGTTTAGTGATACGTTCATAACCCAGGGACTAACACGTATTCACAGAAGTCTTTGCTCACACTGTTTTCTTGCTTGAGCTTCTAGAAAGAAAATTACAAAGACAAAGCTGTGAATACTGCCTAATGTTTGTAACTTAAGTGTTTTAATGCAGCTTGGCATTTGCCTTTATTTTTCCATATGTTATTGCTTGATTATGAAATAGTGCTGTTGCATTATGATTAAACAAACAGGAGAGAAAAACACAGAGTTCTCATCGCCAACCCTTGTAAATAGTTGGGTGTGCATCCTTCTGTTTCTTTCTCCATGTTCACACAAATATTTTTTAAAATATTGATGTTTTTACTTTTAAATATGTTGTGAACATCTTTTTGAGTGAAAACATAGAGATCTAAGTCACACACACGGCCACATTACTCACCAGAAAGGTGACAGTGGTGGTGGTGTGTGCACATGATTTGCTGCTTCCATACATGGCGTTTTATAAGGAATATTCTTACGGTAACTTTCCTTCAGATTATGCTCTTTATGTGAAGTATACCATTCGTGATTTCTCAGAAAATTTGTAAATTAAGAGAATTTTGAAATAAGAATTTTTACCAAATTTTTCATCACTCCCTGTTATAACAGGTTCTAACTTCAAGACTGCTGAACCATCACTGGAAACATTTTATATTTCATAGGTTGGGTTTTATTTCTAAACATATCTCATTTTGACATGATGGATGTCATTCTCTTTGGATATGTTGGAATAGTATGAGATTTAATGACTAAATAGTTCAAAGCTCCCAAATATGAGGATTTACTCTTACTTTTTAAATTTCAGATTCATCTAGTGCCTCCAGGGACTGACATTTATTGGTATCTTACTATGCACTGGACACCGTTCTCAATATTTTACAGTATTAGCTTACTCGACCTTCACAAGCATGTTGTGAAGTAGATATTATTTTCGTTTCACAGATGAGGTCACTGAGTTACTGAGACTTTTAACAACTTGCCCCAAGTCTACCAGCTAGGGAGTGAGTAGCAGACTATTATAAATCCTGGGCTGGGCACCCAGCCTGGGATTAAAGGCAAATGATGGACCTGGCAGGTTCATGCTACTGAGTAGTTTGTAGTCTCTTTAAATTCATGATTTCTAACCTCTAGTGTGGTTATATAATATTGCCTGGCAATATGTTATATTCCCCTCATTTAATCATTTTCACACTCTCTTCCATGGCTAGATCACGCCTCCCCTTTCCACAGACGCCAACCATCTCCTGCATCCTTTTCTCAGCTAACAAATTCACTTCCTAAGTTCAGAAAGTTGAAGCGCTCGAAGGAAAACCCCCAAAGCTCATTCCTCCACATCTGCCCACGTGTCCTGTAGTAGTAGCCCTGGTAACCCGGTGTTGTGAATGGACTCCTCCTGCTCCCACGAAGACCAAGCCCTTTCATGCAGGAGACTCCACCCCCTCAAGCCCTTTAATGCAGGAGACTCCACTCCCTAAACCTCCTGAAAAATTGGCGCTGCCCCTCTCAGCCGTGTTGCCTTTCTCCTGTACTCCATGCAGTTATTTCACCCATTTTATTTTTTTAAAAAACTTTATTATCCCACTTTCCTTTCTCTCACCCCAAGTCTCTGTCTTTATTTGAAGAATTGTTGTCTTTATCAAAGTAATCCCTTCTTTTGCTAAAATCAGTGGTCAATTCTCATATTATCTGGACTTCAGCCATAATAGGGCAGCCCACCCCTCTGGCTCCCTAAAACTCTTTATTGGTTTCTGCACACTGTATACTCCTGGTTTGCTACTCTGACCCTTCTTTCCCCTCCTAAACCTCTTCTAGTTTGAGTCTGTGTTCATTCTTCAAGTCACTCTGTCTAGTGCTTGGTTTAAACCACTGGCTCTGAAGCTGGTGACCCTTAAATGATATCATCAACTCGGCATCTCCTCGGAACTTTAGACCCTCATAGCTAACATGCTCCTCGATTTTCCATGTGCATTTCTAACAAATATCTCTGACTTAAATTTAAAACTGAACTTATGGCCTTCCTTCCTGACTCTTCCCCAACCTCCTCCTTCCACAGATTTCCTGTCTCAGGTACTAATAGCTCTCAGTCCACCCACCTGCTCAGCCAAAGCTTTTAGACTTACCTTTGGCTTCTCTTTTCCGGACAAATGTCACATCCAATCTACCAGGAACAGGATGACATTTTAAAAACAGAAGACAGCTCTTACCCTGACTTACCAGGCCTTCCTGATCTGCTTCGTCTTAACTCCTCACCACGTGGCTTTGTGTTTCTCCGTTTTCCTCTGTCCTCCGACCAGCTGGGCCCCGGGGTGTTCCTCCGGCATGGCAGGGCTTTCTCACTGACTCTTTCCTGTGCCTGGGATGACCTTCTACCAGACTCCCTTTGCTCCCTCACTTTGCTGGGGAAGGGGTGCCCAACTTCTTGGCATCTCTGGGCCACACTGGAAGAAGAAGAGTTGTCTTGGGCCACACATTAAATACATTGCAACACATCATCACAAAAAAACGCATAATGCTTTAAGTAAACTTACCATCTTGTATTGGGCCACAATCACAGCCATCCTGGGCTGCATGCGACCTGCAGGCTGTAGGGGGGAACCTCTAGTCTAACCTAGGCCATCATGGGAGTGATGGGCCCTCCCTTCCCTGCCTAACCTGGAGATCCAGCAACCCCCCAGACTCCCAACACCCATCTTACTTTTTCCACAGCACTTCCTGCTTTCTCAGTGCTGCACATTTTTGGGTTTTGTCCATTTCCCTCACAAGGAAAAATAAATATTTCATGAACACATGGACTTTTTTTTATCACATTTTTGCCATGCTTGGAATAGTGCTTGGCAAAGAGTAGACATTGAATGCACAGGAGCGGCGTGAGTCATCTGACGGGGAGATAAGCCCCTGAATAAAGACGCAGCCCAGAGAGCACAGTCACTGACGTGACTGTGGGGCCAAGGTGTCTTGCTCCGTTAAGAATCGGTTTTTAAAAAGATTTTATTTATTTATTTTTAGAGAGAGGGGAAGGGAGGGGGAAAGAGAGGGAGAGAAACATTGACATGCCAAAGAAACATCTGTCAGTTGCCTCTTGCATGAGCCCAACTGGGGACCTGGCCCACAACCCAGGCACATGCCCTGACCGGGAATCGAACGGGTGACCTGTAGTCCTGTGGCATGATGCCCAACCAACTGAGCCACACCGGGCAGGGCAAGAATTAATTTAAAGAAGAAATCATCACCTGTTTGTCTTTACCGTGGAAGCTGTCATTCTGTTTAATCTTCTCCTCTGTGAATGAGGCAGGTCACGTGCCACGGGGTGATTAGATGCTACACATGTAGTTGTCACTTGAGTTTCAAAGAATTCAGGACATGAAACTAAGCAGGTGAATAAACACTGGTGCTCACATTTAACCCATTTCCCCCACCTTGTGTCTTGGTTTCAGATGCCCCAGGCTGGAAGGCGCATGCACGCGCAGCCCCTGCCAGCACGGCGGCACGTGCACGGACTACTGGTCCTGGCAGCAGTGTGACTGCGCAGAAGGACTGACCGGCAAATACTGTGAGAAATGTACGCGAGTGCTTCCCCCGCATCACCACGGGAAATACCAGTAACCGTGACAGGTGTAAATGTGTGCACCTCGACGTGTAACTGAATTGTGCTTTCATTCTAAACACTGGAAATATTCAACTGACAATAATGGGTGGAACATAGTGACATAGTAAAATTTGTATTTTTAACTTGAGGAAGAGTGTTGTCCCTTTAGAATTATTTACTAGGTGCACCATTAGTTTCCATTTTATAAATATATTATTTATTTTTTGTTTACCTCTAGGAATGCTAGGCAGTTTATAAGGCCAAGGGATATATTTAGACTTGGGCTTCATATTATTTGCCTTTAGGTAATACTTCTCTGGTGAATATTTCATATGTGGTAGAAAGTATAAGTAATAAATCACTGCACACTGAGCTCAAAACATCCTATAATGCATTATAGTCTATTACAATAAAAAATGATACTCTAATTTTAACTTTAAATTATTAGAATTGGTTTTCCATATTACTTTTCAAATCCTTTCATTAGTTGTTTGCTTTTAAACCTCATGTTCGTGTTGGTGAGACACAGTGACGTGACGGCCCCGCCACCATTGGGCTACGGGGTTCCCTAGTTTCAAGCCGTGTGTCCCACGGACTAACCGACCCTGACGGGCTCTCTGTTGTAAGAATGGCTTCATTTTCACACAAGTGCTTACTACTTAAACCACTGCATTGAACTGACTGCTTTTTAAAAGAGTCATTTGGTTCTATTATATGAGAATGAATTGAACTCATGATAAATCAAGGATACTATAATCCAAAAGATGTTAGTAGCAGAGGTATAGTTGTGTTTAATTATTTAGGGTAAAATTAAAACATCAAAAAAGCACTTTGACGAATGATATTTTTTAAAGTAATGAGTAGGAACCCAATTATATCTGTAATATAAAATGAGTCATTGGCTTTAGAAATGTCTTGTTTTTCCCATAATAGATATAATTGACATACCATAAAATTTAGGTTTTAAAAGTATACCATTTAATGCTGAAACCCATTTGTGTTCATTCTCTGTCTTATTTTTAATTATGGCGCTATAACAAACTTCCATATTTCAATAATGTGAAAAATTTATCAGATTTTCACAAATTATAATTATATATCATAATTATACATGATTAAATATACATGAACAAGCTCTATATGATTATTACTAATCATAAAGTTCGTTACAAAAATAAATATTTAATGGCACACTTTTTTCCTTCAAATTTCTAATGTGCTAGAGACTTTAAAGACCGCAAATCATGTTAACTATGAAAATATATATTCATTTAAGAATTATGGAAACAGGGAGACATTATCAACAAATGATAATTCCCTGTGTTTCCCCAAAATGTAATAGTGGCTTTCTCTTCAGCTACTCACAACTTATCTCAAGTATCAATATTTAATGAATATTTCCCAAATGATTAATGCCTATCATCAAGAGTTTTATATTTTATGGTTCTGAAATGGATTTAAGCCTTAAAATCCACTCATACAGTAATTCACAAGTGGGAATTATTTTTTCAATAGGAGGGGTGGGGGGCGTGACTCCTAGATGTTAATATTTTCATTGTCCCTTTTGTAATGTTTTGTCACCTATAATCCCTCTGAGAAATAATGGGCGCACTTGTTTCCCCTTCCTTTCCTGGCTTGCAGCGGTCACTCCCGACACCGCCCTGTCACTGGAGGGCAAAGGGCGCCTGGACTACCACATGAGCCAGAACGAGAAGCGGGAATATCTGTTAAGACAGAGCATACGAGGTGCCATGTTGGAGCCTTTTGGTGTGAACAGCCTGGAAGTAAAATTCAGGACGAGAAGCGAGAATGGCATTTTAATCCACATCCAAGAAAGCAGCAATTACACCACTGTGAAGGTAAAATAAAAGCTAGTGGTGACTTCACTGGATTAGACCGCCTGCTGCGTCACGGTTTAAATCACTTCTCCCGTAATTTCTGTCCTTTGCTTTCACAGCCCATTGGAGTTCCCACTGACGCTGGGCACTATTCCAATGTCGTCTGTCTTAACCATTTCCCAGGCATCGGCCAGCGTAACAAAGATCTGAATGGCTTGGTTTCTAAACACTTTTGTCTTGGTTTAGAGGAGAGGCCACTGCTAGGTTGGCCGGCACAGAAACAATTTTTGTGATCTATTTTGTCTAATGAAAACTTATATTGCTTTTCCCCTAGTGTTAAATAAAGTAAAACAAAAAGCTAATGTATCTTTGAAATGGAAAAATACTTTTCTCCAGGAATTATTTCAAACACTGATATGTGTGCAGGGTGGAGCATAAGTAGGT
Organism: Tonatia bakeri; assembly: GCA_004024845.1. Taxonomy (NCBI): domain Eukaryota; kingdom Metazoa; phylum Chordata; class Mammalia; order Chiroptera; family Phyllostomidae; genus Tonatia; species Tonatia bakeri. Next base: position 58,219 of record PVIA01000585.1, on the reverse strand, counting down.
TCACGGTTGTTCATGTGGAAAATAATGCAATAATTAATAGGTAATAAAACAAGAATAAACTAGGTTTTGTAGTACTCACAACTGTAGACCTACTTTTGCCCACCCTGTATGTTAAAGGACCAGAAGGGAATTAGGCAAAACATTTTGAAATTATCTGACTTTACTCTGGAGCATATATTTAATTTATTATCTGGGTAAACCCTGTGAAATTAAGTATCTTCAGAATTATTGTAATTAAAATTATAGCTAAATTCTCCAAATAATTTTTAAATAAATAATTTTTTAAACATTATGTTTCATGAAAATAGTGGGTTGATTTATCATTAGGCTTTTACATAATTTGTTATTTTTTTCTCAGTTGTAACTGAGAGACTACACTGGTGAGTGATTTTATTAGATATGCATTTTCCATCGGCTCAGCAGTTTTAATTTCTAAAACTATTATTCTGCTTTCTATTTCACAAATATCTCTTTTATCATCATCTTCTTCAGCTTAGGTATATTAACTACTTTCTACATTATTTTATATATTATAATTTTACTCATAATTTTATATGAGTTTTGGTAAATTCTTTAAAAAAAGATTTCTTGATTTTTTTCACCTATAAATCAACATTTTGAAAATTACTGAAAGATTAGTTAATAAAAAATCAAAATGCATAGAAAATGCTAAGTTTAACTCACACATAAAACTAAAAATAAAAACATATGTTCACCTTTAAACTTCAGCCTTTTTATTCTAAAAAATCTTCTTTATCCAAGCCAACTCTGGTTGTTATGTTCCATGTACACATCTTTAATAAGAAGTAAAAAAAAAATACCAAACTTTAAAAAGTTCTCATATTATAACCCCCCAGTCCAGTCCTTCCCAACGGGGGAGGGGGGGAGTTTACCCTGCGGGCACATTCCACAATGTCCACACACATTATTCATTGTTATGGGGAGGGGCATGTTGGGGGGTATCTCTACATACCCTACAGTGTACCCGCAAAAGCAGAACTGCTCAGTGTGAAATGCCAGCAGTGCCAGCATGACAGCCTCCGCCCTAACCCAGGACAAGGGAGCATCCTCAGCCAGCGACCACACCTCTGCTGGGGGCACAAAGAGCCCAGCCCCGGAATGCACAGACAACTTGCAAAGCAAAGCACAACATCAGGGAAGAAGGTTATTAGTCAGCGTTTGCAATTTGCATTGAGAAGTGTACTAGAAGCCAAGAAAGTAAAGAAGTAAAGAGAAAAGTAGACCTTCCCAATCTACGAGAAGCATCTTTTCTACAAATTGAGTTGAGAGGCTTGGACATGAGCTCTGTGCCTTATCGGTGAAGCTGCTTCCAAGTCCTCGTGCCATTTACATGACATATGAAACATTTCTGTACAGCATCTCTTTAAGCCAAAACATGCAAATACAATGTGGTTGAAGAAATCAGTGACAGAATGTTCCTTCCTTAAGGAAGGGGCTGAATGTCAGGATCCATTTTTGTCAGCATAAAGCCCTGCACAGGCAGCCGCCCCGGGCGTGCAGCCTCTCTGGACTGCGTGGCGTCAGTGGCAAGCGCTCCGAAAGAGGGTGGGAGGGGAAACGCTAATGGATAAAAATAATGCCTAATGAGACCAAATGCACATTGCTTCTGTAGGAAATTTTGAAAAGCAGCTTTTCAGAGATTTAGGGGCTCGACAGGTGAACTAAGTACATTAAAAAATAAATGAATAAAAAGAAATGAAATACAACTGAAAACATTGAATAAGGAGAATTAAATAACAGGAGGAGAGTGGTCATTGTTAGCAGGCAAGTTACATGGATGGTAGGAATCTGCTCGGCTCCTGCAGCCCGGGAAGCTCGTTCAAGGGCACTGCTGCTAATCGGTCAGCTTATCAGTGACCACGGCCCCTGGTTTCCTCTTTCTTTCCTTTGGCTCACTTTCTGACAGCTTCTTTCTTTCTTTCTTCCTTTTTTTTTTAGTTTTTTTACATACTCTGAAACAGTCAACTTCTCTCTCTCTCTCTCTCTCTCTCTCACACACACACACACACACACACACACAATGGAAATAAAAGGGTGAACAGGATTCTGTGCGTTTGGAGGAGGGAGGGTCGGGTGGGTAGCCATAGCAATGTGAGAAGAGATGAGAATGTATAAATCGATAGAGTCTGTTTGGATATCAAAGAAATTAAGAAGAGGACATCTCAGGGAGAAAAGCAGAAGGAAAGCACACGTGTATGGAAGCGGGCTGGCACTGCAGTTAGAGTGTGTCACTGGTCTCCCCACTTTCATGGCGTGTCATGCATCTCCACGCCTGGAGTGCTGTTAAAAAAAATGGATGATGGACTTTCTTTGGTTTGTTTTTGTTTTTCAGGGAGCCTAGGTATTATTGTACAGACTTGGGATGAGGGATTCAGAGCTCTGTAGATTAAAAAATAAATAAACAAGTGAATAAACTGGTGAATAAATAAAACATTAGCATGATGTTTTGAAGGTTAAAAAGAATGCAGGAGTTGGGCACAGTACTGTCAGGGAAAAGGAAAACCTTGGGAGTGTTGCAGTGTTCTCGTTGAACCCCCTCTGTGGGATGTTCCGGAGACACCCTCTCCAGAGGAAAGGATGAGTGGGTTGTGATCTCCCAGGAGAGAAACATGGGACCTGAGGCAGGCTCTTCCCATGGTGTGCTTCCAAAGGGGACTCTGACTGTGACTGAAGACAAGTTGCTGTTTTTGCCATATGTCAGGAGACCTTCTTGCCCATTTGATGAAATGTTATTGTCATTTAACCACAACTTTCTGTTTTCCTATCTGAGTTTGGTACTGAAATATATTATTATCTAGAGAAACTGCTTTAATAAAATATTACAATATGAATAACATATGTAAATGCGCTAGACATATTTTCCACAGCACAAACGAACTGATTTTTCGTTCCACCAGATGTGTCTGCTGCACAGAGCCATGGCATTTGATCAGAGGGACAGAATAAATGGATCCGTCCTTTCATGCCCGTCACAGGAGCCTTGCTGTCACTTCATCCCCTTGCCGACACACTGGCTCTGTCTGGTGGCTTGACGGGATGATGCTCTCAGGAGCGCGTGTTCATCCGGCTCATAAATTATTTCATTTTCTAAAGTATCTATGCAGAACTCTGGACACCTGGTAGTTGGGAGTTGGGAACGGGAGTAGGAGCATCCTGTGACCCCGAGTTCTCTACTGGGCCAAGCACTAGAAACCGAATATCCTGTAGATAAACAGGAAGAGGGCGCCAGCGGGAAGGCCTGCCCAGGCGCGTCGTTATTAAGAACTCACCCTGGATGCGTCATAGTATTTTTTTAACCTCAATAACTGATGTAAATAATAGGCGTAATTTTTCCCAAGATTTTAGTGTGTCATAGATGACAGCTCACAATTTATTTTGTCTTTATTTTTGCTAACTATGCTTCATTATCTAAGCATTGATTTTTTTTTGCAAGTAGTTTTGCCTGTTTTGATCATTTTGGCCATTTACTAAACTGACCCTTTTTTTTTTGTTTTGCTTTCACCATTGCCATTAAATTATAGGAAGTCACAAAATAGTTTTAATCTACTTGTCTTAAAATGGGTATTCGTCCCATTAGCGTCTTTGTTGTATTCTTGAATGTAATTCTACACATCCTGAATAATCAGGCACAGATATAGTAACACCTTGGAAACTGTAGGAACTATTACATGTGAAGGTATATGTTACCTGAAGTCATAGAGGTAGACGGGTAAACATGCTCTAATACAACCAGTCTCTTCACCTGTTCTCTCTGCTTTGAATTGATCAATAGCCTAAGGTTTTATTTCACTTTTGTTTTTATTCAAGCATATTATAGTTAATTTTACAATATTTTTTATATGCTTATAGATTAAGAATGGCAAAATACATTTTACATCAGATGCCGGAATCGCTGGGAAGGTGGAGAGAAACATCCCTGAAGTGTACGTTGCCGACGGCCACTGGCATACTTTTCTGATCGGAAAAAATGGAACCGCCACAGTATTGTCCGTCGACAGGATATACCACAGAGATATCATCCACCCTACTCAGGATTTTGGTGGCCTCGATGTGCTCACTATATCCCTTGGAGGAATCCCACCGAACCAAGCTCATCGGGACACTCAGACGGGTAAGTGCTGATGTTGAGTGCAGTCACGAAGGAAAGGGAGGTTGCGTCTCTTGAAGTGGTTGCATTTCTGATACTATCTATTGTAAATATTCTAAGACTGTCATAACTATCCTTAGAAAGTTTATAATGGACTGTCAGCCATCACTTACTTTAGACACTGGCATTTGTCCTACCAGCTCATAATTCAGCCCGTGATGCTTTGATGGTAAAAAGTAGAGTAAGTCCAGGATTACAGAAACCAGAACCTTGGGGAGTGATGTCACAGGTAAAAGATGAAATTGGGGAATGAAGCAGGGTCTGCTAGATCATGACAGAGTTTTGGTCTTATTCTCAGAACAATAGGAAGTTACGAAAAAAATCGTCTTAGGAGTGTCCAGTGACATTAATGATCTTCCAGGCTCCTCCACGGAGGAGTGCACTGGCAGACACTGGTGGACTTGCTGAGATTAGCTGTGAAGACACTGCAGCGATGCAGGCAAGGCATCATGTGAGCTTGGGCGAGTGTAGTGGCACAGGAGTCATAAAGGGGTGGATAGGGGAGAATTATTTTAAAAATTTAATGAGACTGTTGGTGACTCAGGTAAAAGTCAGGGAGGTTTCTGACTTTTCAGCTAAAAGGAGGGAAGTGCCCCTGAGAAAGGCAAGCACAGAACAGTACAGAAAGAAATGGGTCCTTGGGACATACCCAGATTTCAGCTGGGGACCTTTTGGGTGTGGAGCACCTTGCAGAAAGACCTTTGAGTGGCTGGGCTACAATCAGGAGTGGACTGCAGCTGGAAACATGTACTGGGAGTTAGCAGCGGCAAGCGGGTAATTGAAGTACTGGGCGTGGGCAGGATGGAATGAGAAAGAAAGGAGTCTACATCATGGGAAGAACTCCAGGGGAATAGGAGCAGACACAGACTTCCTAGCTCATGGGAAAAGAGTGGGTCAGGGACGGAAAGGCTGAAGATGGAATGACGCATCGAGACCGGGAAACTTGAAAACCACATGGGAGAGTAATGCAGTTAGGGCATCGAAGTTCAAGTCCTGGTCGTAGGTCGTTTCCATTTAGCTTACTTGGGAATGCCCATGTTGATTCATTGGGATGTTCTAGGAAAAGAAGTCAGTGTAAATCATGCATTTTGTTAGTGAGAAAACAGATTCTTGGGCTCTGGGATGAGAGCATTAGCAATATTAGCACACTCTATTCTAATGGAGTTTCTCAACTTCCTAAAAAAATAATCACTACTGGCTCTAAGGAGCCATTTTAGATATTTTATTTCTAACCCCCACTGTCTCCACCTCATGCAGCATAGAGTTATACTCTATACCTGCCCTTTCAGGTCTCACAAACCACTGAAAGAGCTAAGATTTCCCTTTTGCTGCCCAAGAACCTATGCTTAGCACCTTGGGGGCAATATTACCACCGTGAGAGGGCATGGTCTAAAGATTGAAGCTATGGCCTATTTTTTATTCTTTCTAAGTATTTGTTAAAATACATTTCACTTCTATGTATGCACTTCTTGCCCTATAGACTACAAAAGTCCAACAAATAGATAATTAAATAAATAAAAACAGGGAGAGAAAGCAGACTCAGCCCGTCTGAGCCATTCATAAATCTCCAGGGAGAGAGGGGTCCCAGCCATCCTCCCCACAGTTTGGTTGTAGAAATCTCCCCCATCTTGCTAAGAAGTTAGGTTGTCAGATGCACAGTTTTATTGCCCTTGAAGTTCATGGTGGCTCTTCGTCCGGGGTTGCAGAACTCTTGTGATGTAACGTGATGCGACGTGAAGCTTCTCTTGACCAGATGCCACCCGGGCAGTGTTTGAAGCCTTTGGTGTCCTCTTAGCCACCCTGGTCTTCCTTATTTCCACAGGGTTTGACGGCTGCATTGCATCCATGCTCTATGGTGGGGAGAGTCTGCCTTTCAGTGGGAAGCACAGCCTGGCCTCCATCTCCAAGACAGATCCCTCAGTGAAGATTGGCTGTCGGGGGCCAAACATCTGTGCTAGCAACCCCTGCTGGGGGGATTTACTGTGCATCAACCAGTGGTACGCCTACAAGTGTGTGCCCCCTGGGGACTGTGCCTCACACCCCTGCCAGAATGGGGGCAGCTGCGAGCCGGGCCTGCATGCTGGCTTCACCTGTAGCTGCCCTGAGTCGCACACAGGGAGGACCTGTGAGACAGTGGTGGCCTGCCTCGGGGTCGTCTGTCCTCAGGGGAGGCTCTGCAAAGCTGGAAGTCCTGGAGGGCACGTCTGTGTTCTGAGTCCAGGCCCGGAAGAGATCTCACTGCCCCTGTGGGCTGTGCCTGCCATCGTGGGCAGCTGTGCCACAGTGCTGGCCCTCCTGGTCCTGAGCCTGATCCTCTGTAACCAGTGCCGAGGCAAGAAGGCCAACAACCCCAAAGAGGAGAAGAAACCGAAGGAGAAGAAAAAGAAGGGGAGCGAGAACGTAGCTTTCGATGATCCAGACAACATCCCGCCCTACGGGGATGACATGACTGTGAGGAAGCAGCCGGAGGGGAACCCCAAGCCTGACATCATTGAGAGGGAGAACCCCTACCTCATCTACGATGAGACCGACATTCCCCACAACTCGGAGACCATCCCCAGCGCCCCACTGGCTTCCCCGGAGCAGGAGATCGAGCACTATGACATCGACAACGCCAGCAGCATTGCCCCGTCCGATGCCGACATCATCCAGCACTACAAGCAGTTCCGCAGCCACACCCCGAAGTTCTCCATCCAGAGGCACAGCCCCCTGGGCTTCGCCAGGCAGTCCCCCATGCCCCTGGGAGCCAGCAGCCTAACCTACCAGCCTTCCTACGGCCCGGGCTTGAGAACCAGCTCCTTGAGCCACTCAGCCTGTCCCACCCCCAACCCGCTGTCTCGGCACAGCCCTGCGCCCTTCTCCAAGTCCTCCACTTTCTACAGGCACAGCCCGGCCAGGGAGCTGCACCTCCCTGCGAGGGACGGGACTGCGGCCGAGATGCATGGTGACCCCTGCCAGCCTGGCATTTTCAGCTACGCAACGAGGCTAGGCAGGAGGAGCAAGAGCCCCCAGGCCTTGGGCGCACACGGCTCCAGGCCCGGGAGCCGCCTGAAGCAGCCTATCGGGCAGATCCCTCTGGAATCTTCTCCTCCGGTGGGGCTCTCCATCGAAGAGGTGGAGAGGCTCAACACGCCCCGCCCGAGGAACCCAAGCATCTGCAGTGCAGACCATGGAAGGTCTTCCTCCGAGGAGGACTGCCGCAGGCCCCTGTCCAGAACCAGGAACCCCGCCGATGGCATTCCCGCCCCAGAATCCTCCTCCGACAGTGACTCGCATGAGTCATTCACCTGCTCAGAAATGGAGTATGACAGGGAAAAACCAATGGTGTACACGTCCAGGATGCCCAAATTGTCTCAAGTTAATGAGTCAGATGCTGACGATGAAGACAATTATGGTGCCAGGCTGAAGCCCAGAAGGTACCATGGCCGGAGGGCCGAGGGGGCTCCTGGGAGCGCACAGACGCCCGGGATGGCTGACAACACACTGCCCTTGAAGCTGGGGCAGCAAGCGGGGAATTTCAACTGGGATAATCTTTTGAACTGGGGCCCTGGCTTTGGGCATTATGTGGATGTGTTTAAGGATTTGGCATCCCTCCCAGAAAAAGCAGCGGCCAATGAAGATGGCAAAAGTGGGACAAGCCAGCCAGCCCCCAAGGATGGCGAGGCAGAGCAATACGTGTGAGTGTGAGCGGGTGTGCACGGCTGCACCAGGAAAATGAGGGCACTCCTACTGCGGTCAGGCCACCTGGCAGTGTGCACACTTGCAAGACTGGCCAGTAAGCACAGGTGTTGGGAGGAAACTTTTAAAAATAATAACCACATGCTGCTGAAACCGACTCACAACAACTTTAATTTAATGTGCTTGGTTGCATTTTTTCCCCCTGCATGCATTGTGTTGTGTGGGTAGTGATGTGGCGTACAGCATTCGGAGGGGTTTTTCTCACCACTGTTTGCTTTGTGATTTTGAAAAGTGATGCCGTTGCCATTGCGGAAATGAACTTGTCGCTCTCACAGTGGGGTTGTGTACTGTTGCCGTTGTGTTATTACTATGTTTTGCATTGCAAGATCCTTGAGGTTTAACAGATCCTTGTAAAGCATAGAAAAGAGCCCTCCCATCGTGAATGAAAGACTGAGTATTAATACTTTAAGGGTTGTAGATTCCATATTCGATGTTGTTCGGGTGTGTCCGAAGATTTGAATACATTTTACATGACCGTGGGTACTGAAATTAAGTCATTTTGTTCAGCACTTTAGGACTTTCTTATGCAATTGTGTTAAAACTTCTGAATCTTCTTTCATGGGAACAGCGATGGTCTTCCGCCTTTCATCAGGCTTCTACTGGGAACAAAATGATCGTATGTGGTCCCCAGAACTTGGCCACCTTCCACGGTGGAACAAGGCCGTCCGCCGCGCCTCTCAGAGACACTAGCAAAAGTTATTTATTGAAAAATGTTCTATGTTTTTAAAATTTTAAGAGTCGACTTAAGAAAGCCTATGATCGGACTTCCTTCTCAACCATTTAGCATTTACCCCAAGTACCCAGTTTTTATAATTTATATAAAGTCCAATTTCAACACTTCTTACTTTCTGCCATTTTGTAGATCATTTTTAATACCGTGTAAAAACTTTTTTTTTTTACGCCTAAGCTGTGTTTTTGATACTGATATTTTCCTATGCTGAATAGTTTTCTTACTTTCCGGGAAGGTAAGAAAATACTTTTTTTACATTTGTTACTTATGTAACGTTCATATTTTCCACATTTTGATATTTGTAACATACTGTATGCTTTCTACTTGTAAATGCCAACAATAGAATTAAAATATTTATTTAAAATATGTTGTATCCATAGTGTAATGTTACATTTTCATCTCTGTAGTATTTTCTGCCCTGATTGAAAATAGCCTCTCCTTGTCAGGAAGGTATGTCAAGTTGAACTATAAGTGGGCAACCTCTTTTTCTTTTAAAAAACACGAGTATGGCTAATTGCCAGAACAGATATCTTAAGGTTGCTTCAGTGCCCTTCTACCTGCCAGAGTTCTTGGACTTCCCTAGAGCGTAATGAGCTTCAGCTAGACTGGTCTCAGGGGAATAACTTTGTTAGGAACTCGGGGTAAGCATTCTGGCAATAAGGTTTGCAAGTTCCCCATAGAGTATGTTCCCTGAAGGCTGGCTGCAGACCAGGCTTATAGTTAGAGGAACAGCCCAGAATTAAAGCTCATTATGGAATAGTGTCTGGGTCTCACTTTCTCCCAATTTCCTTGAAGTCCGGTGGTATAGAAAGAATGAGGGGGAAGGTTCTGTACTTGCACCAAGTCTTCTACCACTCGGTGGCATTAATTCTAAACGAATTTTACATTATTTTTGCCAAGACAAACCCCTAGTTTCAGGTGGTCACCCGAGAGTGGAAGTTCAGGAGAGGAGTCAAGCCAGGAACAAAATCCGTTTGTGCACAGGTGGTTGCCTCTGGGAGAACAGGACTCCGCAAATTGCCTCGCAGTCTCAGAGCTTTCTGTAAGGAAAATCTGCCCCAGACCTGATCAATATTTGCTGTGCCACTGACTGCCCTATATCCAATAGGGATTTGAACAATATGTGTAAAAGTTTTTAGTAAATAAAATACTTTTAAATCAATACCAAGAAATTGAAATCTAGTCCAGAATTATTTTGTCATTTCATAATGTTGGGACTGTGTTTTCTGTTTCAGAATAGGAAATCAAATGTGGGTTTCATCTAAATCACAACATTCCTATGATGTGGTGTAGACTGAGTGCAAGACACTAATTTTTTTTTGTCACCTGCAATGAGCAAACACGTTTTGGTATTTCCTTACGGATTTCAGTATTATGGGTTTATGAGCCAAATATGGGGCCATGCTGATTGCTTCATATAACTCAAAACAGAATACATTTTTTTCTCTCTAGGAGCTCTGAAGCATCGCAATGTCTTCAAGGATATAAACTCTCTAATTGAGAACAGAGCCAAAGTAAAATGATAAACATGATTATAGCTAAGGGTTAAGGGGAAAGAACCTAATGCCAAGATTCTGTGTTCTAATTCTCTAAGAATTCTTTGTGAGATAGAGGATTACGATTTGCTTGATTAATCAACCCCAGTTTAAGAATAATGTCAGATTTTTCTAGGACAATTTCTAGCCCTTGGTTCTCCTTGGAAATCTTTTCCACTGAAGCAAGAACGATACTTATAGCAGAACAAATCGGAAACGTGGGTCCGAGAGTCTCACTTCACGTGCAGATGAATCACCGATGTGCTGAGAGGGTGGAGTGAGGCATCGAGTGTTAGAATGGGAGAGTCTAGACAAATGGACAAGGCAGCGATTCCTCCAAATAAATGGTCAGTGGTTCCCTGCGTGTTCACACACACAATCGTGACCTCAGAATTTTCATCCAGCCCCTGTAAGGGTTTATTGGACTTTCTGGAATATAGTCACTCTGTGGGGCTTCTCCCACGTGTGTGCTGTGAAAACATGACTTCCCTTCAGGGGCATACTGAAAACACCACAGTGGCCACGTGGCCCGGAGAGACAGCGGGTACCCCTCAGATGGGCAACAGGGCACAGGACCCAGGGGCCCACTTCTTAAGAGGCATGTTGCTGCTGCTTTCAGGACTGTTTCTGGAGTTTTCTAGATCAGCTGATTGTGTTAACAGTTTATTCAGATACATTAAAATTATTTTAAGAAATGGAGCCGTCAGAAGGGCCTGGAGCCCTTCTCACATGTTGCTATGAAAATATTTAACAACACCATGGGTGATGAGAAATATAACTGATGAACTATTGAAAGTTATGTCCTTTATAAATATTTTATTTATAAGGGAAAATAAAATCTATAACCGTGTGATTTTATTACTTCCAGACACTCCATCTAAGAGCAAATCACTGTTTTCATGAAAATGCATTTTTACTTACTGGAACTCAACATGTCAGCCATGCACTTTTTCTTTTCCTGATTTATGTTATAGATCTAATTAAGGGACTAACATTTCCAAATGACTAAATTTACATTCCCCTGGGAAAAAAAGCCTGGAAATATAATGTGTTTTACACACATTATTAGAGCTTCTAGTGTGAAATAAAATATGAAAGTCTATGATTAATCTAGTATATATTTCTTAAAGATATTTTTATTGAAATGCCACACAATTAATAATTGACATGGTTAACACTACTGAGCCAGCTGATAGCTTTTTAAAAAAGTCCTCACCTGAGAACATGTTTTTGTTGCTTTCAGGGAGAGCGGAAGGGTGAGGGGGGGAGAGAGAGGAGAAACCTGTGCATCCGTGGTGTCACTGCAAACCAATGTGTTCTTGACTGCAGACCGTGAAGTACAGTAACACCCGTTAACAGAGAAATAAACTGAGATACAAAGGAGTTCAGTACCCTGGGTAAATCCACTTATCACAAACAATAATTAGTATGCTTTACAGGCCAGGAACTCTTCTAGCTCCTGGGATAAAATAGCGATGAAAACAAAGTACCTTCCTCAATGGAAACATTCTAGCAGAGGAGATGTGCCATCAGCCAGTGAATACAGGGATGAGTAGGTGCCGTAATATCCAGTGGAGGCAGGTGCTAGCAAGCCAACTGGGGCAGGGCAAGAGGGAAATGGTGATAAGGGGCTGTGCATGGTATTTTAGGTGGTTGATCAGGGAAGACCTCTCCATGGAAGTGACATTTGAGCTGATTGCTGAATGAGGCACAACGGTGAGCCAGGGACACACAGATGACACAGACAGGCGGAGGCAGGGGCATGAGAAGGCATGGACTGGGAAAGCTCTCCATGTTAGAGGAACAGCAAGAGAGTCAATAAGCCAGATTACTGTCAACACATGGGCGAATACTGCACCACAAAAACCTCGGGGATGAATGAACATAAATATAAAGAGTCAGAACAATAATTCAGAACAGGCCCAGAAACAGAATGATTGTTCAAGCAAATATTTGTAGATTATCATGCAAAAGAAAAACAGTTCCAAATGGAAAGTAAATCCAAGAATGTAGCTATGCACTCACTCCGCACTGATGTTGAAGATCCACAAGACGGAAGGAGAGATGTGCAATGGACATGCATGTCTGTGCTAACACCGACTGAGTCAGACTGTCCCCCAGGACCGAGCTAAACCTGTAGGCATATTAATAGATAGCATGTTAAGATAGGTGATCATAAGGCAGTGTATTTCTTTATTGCTGAGATCTTTATATAGCCAAAGTATGATATATCTACTGACTAGGAAGTTGCAGAAATTTTCATTTTAAAAACTGACTTACTAAAAATAAAGTGGGTCATTCAAAAGGAAAACATTTCAGATGGAAGGGGATAGATTTAAAATGGTAGGAGGAGGCTTCTGGTCAAGATGGTGACTTAGGCAGATATGGCTGGCGTCTTCACACAACCACATCAAAATTCAACTAAAATACAGGCTTCTGGCCAAGATGGAGGTGTAGGTAGATACGCTTCACTTCCTCTCACAACCAAAAGAAGAATAACAACCAATTTAAAAACAAAAACAAAACAGAACTGCCAGAAAATTGAACTGGATGAAAGTTCAACAACCAAAGAGTTAAACATTCATCTGGACTGGTAGGAGGGGCAGAGACAGGCAGCCAGGGCAGACAGGGCATGTGGCAAGGTGGCAGCTGGCAGTCTGGGTCGTCCCACATTCATGTGAGAATAAACTGGGAAGAACAAGTGGGGAGTGAGACAGACTGCACAACCCAGGGTCCCAGCACAGGGGAAAGAAAGCCTCAAAACCTCTGGCTATAAAAAGTCTGTGGGGGTTGTGGCAGTGGGAGAGTCTCCCAGCCTCACAGAAGAGTCCATTGGAGGGGACCATGAAAGACCATGAAATCCTAGAATGTACACAAGTCCACCCACCTGGGAATCAGCACCAGAAGGGCTCAGTGTGCTTGTGGGTAGTGGAGGAAGTAACTGGAAGCTGGCTGGGAGCCGAGCAAGCAGCATTGTTCCCTCTCTGACCCCTCCCCTGTATCCAGAACCACAAACAGTGATGTGGGTTGCCCTGGCCTGGTGAGTACTTAAGGCTCTGTCCTTTACAACATAACAGGTGCACTGAGACAAAGAAATATGACCTAAATGGAAAGAACAGATCAAACTTCCAGAAAAAGAACTAAGTGATGAGAAGATAGCCAATCTATCAGAAACAGAGTTCAAAACACTGGTAATTGGGATGCTCACAGAAATATCTGAGTCCAAACGCAAAATAAAGAAGTGAAGGCTATGCAAAGTAAAATAAACAAAAATATACAGGGAGTCAACAGTGAAGGGGAGAAAACCAGGACTCATAGCAACGATTTGGAGCAGAAGGAAGAAATAAGCATTTAACTGGAGCAGAATGAAGAAACAAGAATTCCAAAAAATGGGGAGAGGCTTAGGAACCTCCAGGACAACTTTAAATGTTCCAGTGTCTGAATCATAGGGGTACCAGAAGGAGAAAAGGAAGAGCAAAAACTGGAAAACTTATTTGAAAAAATAATGGAGAACTTCCCCAATCTGGCAAAGGAAATAGACATCCAGGAAGTCCAGGAAGCTCAAAGAGTCCCAAAGAAGTTGGATGTAAGGAGGAAAACACCAAGGCACATAATAATTAAATTATCAAAGATTAAAGATGAGAAGAGAATCTTAAAAGCAGCAAGAGAAAAGGAGACAGTTACCTACAAAAGAGTTCCCATCAGACCATCAGCTGATTTCCTAAAAGAAAGAAGGGGGTGGAAAGAAGTATTCAAAGTCATGAAAGGCAAGGACCTACAGCCTAGAGTATTCTATCCAGCAAAGGTATCATTTAGAATGGAAAGGTAGATAAAGTGCTTCCCAGATAAGGTCAAGTTAAAGGAGTTCATCATCATCAAACCCTTATTATATAAAATGTTAAAGGGACTTATCTGAGAAAAAAAAGAAGGTCAAAATTATGAAGAATAAAATGACAATAAACACAACTGTCAACAACTGAATGTATAAAACAAAACAAAAACAAAAACAAACTAAGCAAACAACTAGAACAGAAACAGAATCACAGAAATGGAGATCACATGGAGGGTTATCAGTGGGGAGGAGGAGGGGGGAGAATGAGGAAAAAGGTACAGGGAATAACAAGCATAATTTGTAGGCACAAACAGACAGAGGGAGTTTAAGAATAGTACAGGAAATGGAGCAGCCAAAGAACTTACATGTATGACTCATGGACATAAACTAAGGGAGGGGAATGCTGTGAAGGGGGGTGCACAGTGGAGAGAGAATAAAAGGGAGAAAAAATGAGACAACTATAATAACATAATCAATAAAATATACTAAAACACATACACACAAATAAATGGCTTAAATATTTTGAAGGAAAAAGTACAATTAAAATATAGAACAACCACCACTCAGAACTGTCAGATACTGAGTTGAATGGAAGGCTGACAATTATGAATTGAAGAAACCACATCCGTGCAGACTAGTAGGAGGAGTGTGGATACAGAACAGGCTGACCTCACACCCACGTGGATAAAAATTTGGGAGTGATATCTCTGGAGCGAGGAGTCCTAGACCCACATAAGTCCCCCCAGCCTAGGATTCCAGTGCCAGGAAAATAAGTCCTCATACCTTCTGGCTGTGAAAACCAGCAGGAATTGAGTAAGTGGAGGAGGCTTCTGGAGTCCCAAGCAGTTCTTCTTAAAGAACCCCCTACATAGACTCACCTACTCAGACTCACTCCGGCTGAGCTCCAGCACTGGGGTGGCAGCTTGAAGGTCACCAGTAGTACACAGAGAAGAACTGAAGTGTCTGGCATTGGGGTGAGAAGAGGCCATTGTCCCTTTGCTAAACCCTCCCCCACACAAAGCCAACAAGCTGGTGCCATAACTGAGACTCCATCAACCTGGCTAACACTATGTGACCCCCCTTGGAGATCCACACCACTCAACTTATAGGCCTACCCAAGCTGCTTTTCCATAAGAATGGCTTGTCTTGACTCCTAAATCCAGTCAAACACGCAATAACTGGCTTCAGTGAGCCCCAGTGGCAGCCAGATTGGAGTTACAGATTGGCTTCACCTGGGAGTCTCCCAACCCAGAACAAGCAGCAGCCATGTCAGATTGCTTTACAGCTCAGGCAGGGTGTCCCGGGCAAAACACAGGTGGGAATTGACCTTGGCCTGCACCACCCTGGAAACTCCAGGGCTAACACCCCAGTGGACAGCTATAGACCATATTGGAGCACCTCAACCCTGCCCCTGCACAGCTGATCTTCCACAGAGGATGGAGGTTGGTGCTCAGTGGTCACAGCCAATTCTTGTAGCTGATTGACTGGGGCAAATTCCTCCCATTGATCCGCTAATAGCAATCAAGGCTCAAGTACAAGGGGAGGGTGTACTCAGCACACACAAATGGTATATCTTCAATACCCAGCTTGGGGGATAGGGGAAGCTGTGCCACTGGACCCTACATGATACCTACTACATTAGGCCACACGACCAAGACACGGAGTCAAAGTAGCTCCACCTAATACATAGAAGCAAACACAGGGAGGCTGCCAAAATGAGGAGACAAAGAAACATGGCCCAATTGAAAGAACAGATCATACCTCCAGAAAAAGATTTAAAGGAAATGGAGCTAAGCAATTTATCAGATGCAGAGTTCAAAACATTGTTTATAAGGATGCTCAAGGAACTTAGTGAGGACCTCAGCAGCATAAAAAAGACACAGTCAGAAACGAAGGATACACCAATTGAAATAAAGAAGAATTTATAGGGAAACAACAGTAGAATGGATGAAGCTGAGAAGCCAATGATTTGGAACAGAAGGAAGCAAAGAACAACCATGCAGAACAACAAGAAGAAAAGAATCCCCCAAAATGAGGATAGTATAATCAGGCTCTACAATTTTATGAGGTCCAACATTCGCCTCATAGTGGTGCCAGAGGAGAAGAGGAAGAGCAAGAAATTGGAAATCTCTCTGAAAAAAACAATGAAAGAAAAGTTCCCTAATTTGGTGAAGGAAATAGACATGCAAGTCCAGGAAGTACAGTGAGTCCCAATTTTGATGGATGTAAAGAGGCCACCCAAAGACACATCATGATTAAAAGGCCCAAGGTTAAAGATAAAAGAGACTCTTAAAAGGAAGAGAAAAGAGGTTAGTTACCAGAAGGCTGCTACAGGGGAGCAGGGAGGGGCAGTACAGGTGAAAAGGTGAGGGGATTACGAAGTACAAATAGGTAATTACAGAACAGCCATGGGGATGTAAAGTATAGTATGGAAATGGAGTAGCTGAAGAACTTATACTCATGACCCATGGACATGAACAGTGGTGGAGGGATTGCCTGAGGGAGTCGGGGGTGCTGGGTGGAGGCCAGCAAAGGGAGAAAAATCGGGGGAAACTGTAATAGCAAAATAAATGAAATATAATGTAAAAAAAGAAATAAAATTTTATAATACAATAAAAAGAATTATAAAATAAACTGGTAGGAGGGTGTGATGGCAAACCTGTGCCTGTAACACCCAAGGGTGAATCTCTGCCTAAAGTCAAGGCAACTAAGACCTGTCCAAACACACATTGATGGGTTTGTGCTGGTTTGCTCATAATGAGTGTAGTTAACCTTCATCTGGGCACCACTAATAAACCTTTGTCAAAGGATGTTAAATTTCAGCAAGGGTCCAAGCCAAGTGTGGTGGATTGAGGATGAAGCTTTCAAGACACACTTTTAACATTTCCCACGAAAACTCTTGGAGGCAGAGTTTTGCATACTATACAATGTGCATATGTCAGACATAATGAGGCTAGAATTCCTGCAGGCAATGCAGACACGGGTGTAATGGACATCATACAGGTAAACTAAGGACTCTGAACTTACTGAAGGGATGTGCTGAATGAGTGGCAGACTCATCAGATCTTCACACAACCTGTGATGTGTGTCCAAGGGAGATACACTGAAACCGTTTGTGAGTGAGCCTCCATGTCTGAAGATGCATAATGAAAACGGAAATACCCACTGAGCACTTAAAACACATTGCATAAAGGCAGATAATTTCCAGGTGACCCATTGGGATAATTCCAATTTTATTAGCTTATGATTCAATTTGCCAAACTTCCAAATCAGGTTGCAAAGGACAAAGTGCAGTCCTCCCAGCTTTCCTGGCAGATCGTTGGGACCTTGATCTGGGTACCATTCTAGCCCAAATAAAGTAACCAGCTACGCACAAAGTCCTCAGGCAATGTCATGGTGCTCCCCTTTCAAATCAAAACCATGTTGTCTGTGGTGCAGATGCTAATCAAAATCCGATTCTGTTTTGTCAGAGCAGTCTCCAGTTAGCCTTCTTCAAGTGGGTGCAGTCTCAGGCCAGACGGCTGCTGAAAACACTCACTGATACTTTGAAGTCAAAGAGTGAAACATTTTGGATTTGTCTAGAAACGCTCCTTTAGGGAAATGGCCTGGTTAAGACCACAGAGCCCAGCGTGGCCTGCTCCCGAAAAGAGTTGATACTTTCACAGCTGTGAGTCTGAGTGGGGAGAAAGCCATCCAGCACCGTCGGGGTGGGGTGGGGGATGGGAGATGGGAGACAGGGGGACCGGATGTGAGGCAGAACATCCAACGGTAGACTCTACGGGATACAGACATGCGGGGAAGGGCTTCAGATAAACAGAAAATAGAAAGAGGACTGCCCTCTTTCACTTCGGCAGAGCTGTCATCAAGGAACTGGAGTTGGCAATCAGCTACTATTCAACAGGAAACCGTTCCTGTCTTGGAAATATTTCTCCTGCCCGCTAGAGCTCAGGGGAGCACGTGCAGCACACACTCGGGACAAGGATCTGGGGAGCAAATCAAAACCAGCCTTTGCTACGTTCTGCCCAGCTTTGCGGGGCAGCGTGCACAGGACAGAGTTCACTGAAAGGGGACAGTTTGCGCTGTCAGTCTTGTGACAGAGGGAAAAAACGCACAGTTGCATTTGAGATGGTCTTAATTTACCCAGCTTCCCAGGAAGGACAGAACAGGTCCAAGAAGCGCTCAACGGATTTTGAAGTGGCTAAGTCAATTATCTCTAATTTATAGACAGCTTTCTATTCAAATTAAAGCATAATTCCTGGCCACTCTGCATTTAACGGCCACTTCTAAACACATGTTTGTGGACACCAAATTAAAAACACAATATTCCCTATAAATCAGTCCATACATGGGGCTCAATGACGAATTCCCTGATCGTTAGTCTGCCCGGCACAGAGGGCTAAGCGCCGGGCGATCCAGGCTGACCCTTGCCTGCAAGAAGCTTGTAATTTTTGGCAAAAAGACTCTTTTCCAAAATACTTCAAAATTGGCACAGCTCTGTTTTCTGAGAATCGCTTTGATATTTTCAAAGAAGATTCTCTTTTTGTATCCATGGGTAGCCACATGCGGTCTCCTGGACAATCATACCATCAGCGCCTTCCTTGGCTTTGGGGACCAACTGTATTTTTGAAATGACAAAATAATAGGTTTAGTGAGTTTTAAAGGACATTTTCAGCAATGAGCTAGCTGCATTGTCTAATTATGTACGACTCGGTTAAAATTCCTGGTGTATGAAGGCTACCGCCCTGAAAACTATTCTCAGCTAGTTCTGTCATACCCTGTACGACTCATTTTGAAGCTAGTTCAGTTGGTTTCAGGATACCATTGTCACAAAATTTGGTGTCATCTCTGGTAAAAAAAAAAAAAAGTACGCAAGGTTATTGAAGTTCATCACATTTTGCCAAGTTGTGGTAAATAGGACTGAAGTGTAATTTGGGTAAAATTACTGAATAATTACCGCTGGCGGGTTGTGTAGCTATCTCCGAGTTTTGATGACTTTCTAACTCCAGTGCTCTTGGTTTTCTACTGTTCATCCTCGGGGCCCCATGCAGACTGTTAAAAGATACACTTGTGGCTAGACTCCATGGGAAGAAGACCAAAGCTAAAAGAGTAACCAAATTATTCTTTTCCCCCCTGACATTTTTGTTTTTCCAACCATATATGTGGGGGGATGCCCCCAAAACTGAACATTGTCTTTTGGAGGGCAGGCCCCTTGTAGTCCAGGCTTCCCCCACTAGGTGAGTGTTCTGGGAACCCATCTGTGTCAGTGGACTAGCTGGCATTGGGGTGAGAGGCTGCCTTCGGCTTCAGTGAATTTTTTTGAAGACTTTTCAACATATTTGCCCATTTCATGATGGGCGGTTTATGAGCGCACCTGCCGGCACCACACTGAGTGGTCAGCAGTTTCTGACCAAAAACAGCGTGACGCCTGTGCCCCACCCTCCCTATTCACCCGATCGCTCCCTGAGCGAATCCTTACTGATTCTTTGCGTCTGCCCCAGCTGGCTTGTCAGCATGTGCCCTCACCGCCACCCCCAGCCCACCCGGATCCATCTGTGACAGCCACCCAGGCCCTGCTGTCTTCCTTCCTCTCCACCATTCGAAAGCAGGGACATTCTGTCCCATAAACACATTTTCATTCCTTAGAGTTGTGCCACATAAGTACTTCGTCATCAGGAGGATTTCCCCTTTATTTTCCCATTAAGCTGCCAATGAATGGGGCTCCTTTAGAACCGGGGCTCTGTCAGAGTCAGGGTGGGTAGGTATAGACTGCAAGTTTGGGATGGAAAGTCACTATCTGACCCGTTTTGTTTGCGTTCAGTTTGTATGTTTTTGTTTTGCCTTTGTTGGCGTGCGCTGGTCACGAGAATGGTATAAAACAATGTCCCAGTCACAACGTGATGGGTGGATCAAATGCACTTCATTCAAAAATGAAAACAAAGCCATATTTGGCAATAAGATTTAGTACTTGGAAAATACGTAGTACTTTTCCCACTTTTAGCTATAAATGCTGAGAGTCCAAGACTGTGACCTCTAATCACCATTGCTACCACCAAATACTTGTATATGTGTTTTCAACCTTCAAGAAGTTTTCAAATGCATTATCTAATTTGAACGTTATATCACACCTGTGGCGTTGATCTGACAAAAATGATTAGCACATCTTACCGAGAGGAAAATACAGACGAAGACATTTGCTCAAAGTCGCAGTTGAAACGGTGGAGTTAGTGCTTCCCCTTAGACTTACGGGCTGCGCTGGAAGTAGCTTTTGTCCCAGGCTATTAGGATATGACAACAGCATACAATAAGTGTGGAGAGAGTGACATTAAACTGAAGACATCTGAGGAATCTTGGGCCAAGAATTGTCATGCTGCAAATAATGATGTCAGAATATGAATCTGGCAATGGTAAATGTTTTTGAAATTAGACACCAATATTGAACAGGCTATGAAAACATGGGACATTGAATGGTTAAAAATAAAGAGCAATGTACTGAGATAGATCATCGGCACACACCAAGCACCCATGGACCCCATTCTCATCGAGTGAGCTGACTTTAGTCGTCTCACAGCTGCCCTGGGAAGGAAAATTTTTACATAATATTCAAGAATAATCTCCAAATGGATTAAAAACTTACATGTAAGCTTCATGGCCTAAAAGAAAATATAAGCAGTAAACTCTCTGACATTTCTCTTTGTGACATTTTTTGTGACAGATCTCCCCAGGCGAGGGAAACAAAAGAAAAACAAACAAATATGACCACATCAAACTAGCAAGTTTTTGCACAGCAAGGGAAACCATCAACAAAATAAAAAG
The DNA here is from genome assembly GCA_004024845.1 of Tonatia bakeri. Classification (NCBI taxonomy): domain Eukaryota; kingdom Metazoa; phylum Chordata; class Mammalia; order Chiroptera; family Phyllostomidae; genus Tonatia; species Tonatia bakeri. Next base: position 37,403 of record PVIA01000585.1, on the reverse strand, counting down.
CCAACCCACTGAATGGAAGGACATATTCACCAACGAGGCCTATAATAAGGGGTTACTATCCAAAGAACGCAGACAACTCAACACCAAAAAACTAAACAATCCAATTTAAAAAGTGGGCAGAGGACTTGAATGGAGTTTTCTTCAGAGAAGACGTAGAGATGGGCAATAGACACATGAAAAGATGCTCAACATCGCTCATCATCAGAGACATGAAAATTAAAGCCACAAGGAGATACCACCTGACACCTGTCAGAATGGCTGTCATCAATAAATCGACAAGCAACAAGTGCTGGCGGGGTGTGGAGAGAGGAGAACCCTCCTGCACTGTGGTGGGAATGCGGACTGGTGCAGCCGCTGTGGAAATCAATATGCAGATCCCACAAAGAATTAAAAATGAAACTGCCTTTTATGACCCAGCAATCCCACTTCTAGGTATAAATATTGTACATTCAAAAGACAAATTTGAAAGACTGTGTGTTAGTTGCAGCATTATTTACAACAGCCAAGCTGTGGAAGCTGCCCAAGTGCCCATCGGTAGACGAGTGGATAAAAACGCCATGGTACATTTACACAGTGGAACATTACTCAGCCGTGAAAAAGAAGGAGATCTGACCATTGGTGATAGCATGGATGGACCCGGAGGGTAGTACGCTTACTGAAATAGGTCAGTTAGAGAAAAGAAAGTGACATATGATTTCACTTATATGGGGAATCTGAAGAACAAAATACACAAACAAAATTGAAACAAACTCATATGGACAGAGAACAGACTAATGGTTGCTAGAAGGGAGAGGGCTTGGGGGACTGGATGAAGAAGGTGAAGGGATGGAAAAGTACAGATTGGTAGTTACAAAATGGTCACAGGGATGTAAGGTACAACATAGGAAATAGAGTAAATAATATTGTAATAACAAGGTATGGTGCCAGGTGGGTACTGGAAATATCGAGGGGATCACTGTGTATAGTACGTGACTGTCTAATCACTATGCTGTACTCCTGACACTATTACAAAATAATATTGAATGTAAACAGTACTGGGAAAATGCAATTTAAAAAAGTAGTAAATTTATTCTCTGAGTTGCATGTTGGGAAACTGAGGGTTAGTGCCTTGTTCAAAGTTGTGTGACTGACTCAAGGGTAAAACTGGAATTTAAACTCAGGTCTCTCTGAGTTCAAGTCCACTGCCCTACCAAGTATACCAAGCTTTCGAGTTAGTGATGCTTCTCCCCGCTGACCATGCCCTGGCTTCTGCCTACAGTCGCTCACATGGTGTGTCCTTCCTGTTCTCCCACAGTGTGGCCTGTACATCAGGCTCAGTCCCCTGTTTCTTCCTGTAGGTGGGGCTGACCCTGCTCCAACGTGCTTCTTCCCCCAGGTCCTCTTTTCTGCTCTTCTGCGTGCATGACGAGAGTGATAACAACACCTACTCACCAGGCGGCGTGAATATTCGGTGGATTAATGTATGTGAAGTACTCAGAACCTAAGTGCCTCCTCACACATATTCAGAACTTCGCTGGCTGGGAGAAGGGTGAAGTTCACTTACAGGAATTTTAGTCCTGTGGCCGGCGTTTCTGCCCTCAGACCAGCCGAATATGATCCTGCTTCTTCTTTTTTTTTTTTTTTTAAGATTTTATTTGCTTATTTTTAGAGAGGGAAGGGAGGGAGAAAGAGAGAGAGAGATACATCAATGTGCGGTTGCTGTGGGCCGTGGCCTGCACCCCAGGCATGTTCCCTGACTGGGAATTGAACCTGTGATGCTTTGGTTCGCAGCCCACCCTCAATCCACTGAGCTATACCAGCCAGGGCTATGATCCTGCTTCTGGTCAGGTGAGTAGAAAGATAAACACTAATCCTGCAATATTCCTGGTTTTAAAAATATAAGCTGTCTGCTCCACAAAGAGGCAAACAAATTTGAAAGATCTTTCTGATACCATTACAAGCCTCCCAGGCGGTTGCTATGTCAGGTTCCAAGTAGGAAAGCTTGGAATCCAGACCTCAACCCGTGTGACTGCGGTGTATCACCATGTCAGTGTTCTTTATTAGACTTGGGGTAATGGGTTCACATTTTTAAACATTTCTTGCCAAAAGTAACTTCTTTTCAGAAAGTCATTTTTCCATTGGTTTACCTTCCTAAAGTTCAGGTTCCTCTCCTACTGAAATGAGATTGTTTTCCCTCACAGTTTGCAGCCAGAGAAGTTGCGGGCTGGGCACAAATGGAAGTCAGTTGAGTAAAGTGATGATTTCGAGACCTGCCAGTTCCGCATCTTTCTCAAATACCCACATGATAAATCATCGGACAGTCTCCGGGAGAATCATCGCTCTGGTGAAGGAAAACCATGTGTTTAATATTATTGCTCATCAGTTTTTATTGTGAAATAGAATGCTCAAAGAAAGTTTCAAGAGAAATAAGTCAAATAGAGAAAGACAAATACTGTGTGATCTCACTTACAGGTGGAATCTTACAAACAAACAAACTCACAGAAGCAGAACAGATGGGTAGCTGGCAGAGGCAGGTGCGGGGGGAGTGGCAAGGATGAGTGAAGACGGTCAAAAGGCACAAACTTCGGTGTGGAGTGAGCCCTGCGGATGTGGTGCCCAGCACAGTGACTGCCATCGACACTGTCTATTGAGATTGGCTCAGAGGGATCTTAAAAGGTCTCACAAGAAAAACGCGTTCGTAACCAGCCGAGGTGATGGACGCTAACTAAACATCAAGGGGGTCATTTCTGCAATACACACACATATCAAATCCCTACGTGGTGTACTCTATACAAATGCAGTGTCATGTGTCAATTATGTGTCGGTAGAAATGGAGAAAAAAAGAAATAACATAACGCCTAAGTAAAACAAATGAAAACCTACACGTGAATCTTCGCTGGACTGTAAAGCCTCAAGTGGTTTATCAGCCCTTTCCTAGATTAAAAAAAAAAATCACTAAAGAGTCGTTACTCATAAATGTATAAATAATTCATTTGTTCCTAAGCATTTTATGTAGACACAGTCCTAACTCAGAAATGTAGCTGTTAAATTTAAACTTTGAACCCCGAAGTGCTGGTTTACCAAACTCTGTAACAAGGGAGTGGCATACTCCCAAGACAAAAAGCCCCCTGAAGTTCTTGACGACAATTAGGTAAAAACAGTATCTTAGAAAGATAATTTTTAGTTTTCTGAAATGGTTTTCTTCTTACAATATTTCACATTTTACAAATAAGTTCTAAAGAAAAGAAATGTGCTGGACAAAGAGAAGGTACATTTTCAGGCAAGCCCCCCAAAATAAAAATTAGTAAGGATTAAGCATTTTTCGCATTTTTTTCAAAAGTGTACTTTCAATTTAGTTCTCACTTAAGTAATGCTAACTTATAGTTACTCATGTCCACATAAGTCACTCCTCATCAGGAGCCATGTTATCCAGGAAAATGGACGTTGAAATACTAAATTAACATTAGCACATTAGCTGACTGCTATTGTTTAGAAATTAATTTTTTTCCTGTTTCTGTGAGTTCTGTGAATTACTTTGTGTAATTTACTTTCTCTTCACGGCCATAGGGTGTCACAGTGACAATAACTGTGGCCTACAAACAAACAGAAAGAGCTTTACTTATTATGGAGTGAGCTTACTTAGGCAACGGTGTTGTTACAAAATCCTTAGTTTTCTTGCGCCCAGTATCTGTGAATTAAAAATGTCACCACATGCTAACATCAGTGGAAACTGAGGTTCCCAGATACAAAACAGCATTTGTCTTCTATGGATTCTTGTAACGCTGTTAAAATGCTGTTCTAGGTCCTCTCTCCCTTATTTAATCACCTGTGCACTCAGTGTGTCTCCCTTATTTAATCACCTGTGCACTCAGTGTGTTGGTTTATTTTGTTGGTATTTCCTCCTGAGTGTCGTTTGGTGAAATGCTGTTTCACGATGATTACAACAGTGCCCAAGAAACCCACCACTGGGGAAGAAAAAGGAAAACAGTCTTTGAGGCGTAATACAGAAAGCACGTTAGCCAAGAGAGGCAGAGCCTCTTGCAGAGGTGTGCCATCTGCCGCCCGGGGTGGCTATGATGCGGCCCAACACGAAGTCGCAAAACTACTTAAAACCTTGTTTTTGCTCATCAGCTTTCCTTAGTGTCTGTGTATTTAATGTGTGGCCTAAGACAACTCTTCTTTCACTGTGGCCCGGAGACGCCAAAAGGTTGGACGCCCCTGTAAGCTTCTCTCCCGGTGTGTGTGCTGGGCGGGCCGGGGGCCGCTCCCTTGAAGCGGCCTGTTGAACCGCCCCACGGGGGCGGGGGCGAGGCAGCGGGCAAACCCTCAGCTTGAAGTTCACGCTCATCTCACGTCTCCCTTTACAAGCCACCCTGGCTCTGCCTCCAGTTGTTCGAGTGTTCTGAGGGCCCGTGTCTTCCGTCCTCGCAGTGACTGAGAGACTGGTGAAGTAGAATACACGACAGCTCGAGTGTAGACCGCCACGCGAAATGCGAAGATGCTCGGAATGGCCTCGCAGCCTCCATTCTCAGATGTGTGGGTTCTATCTTCTAAATCTTTCTGGAGACTGGATAAATCACGGATAAATGAAAAAGAATAATTTAAGATATTGAATGAGAATTTGCTTTGAAGTTGTATGTTGTATGTTTCTGCTTCAGATTTTGTGTGTTGTGTAAAGAATGAAGGGCTAATACAGAAAATGTATGATACAATTCTGAGCAAATCCTGCCTTTCAACTTACAAAGAATCTGATCCCTCCACACAGGAGAAAGAAGGCATTGGAAGGTGTAGTCACCGTATTCTTTCTTTCTGTTTTTGGCTGAGGAATATGGACAATTAGGGTTCTCAGAGAAGAAATAAAACAGATGGAGATATATAGTAGGGAGACTAAGATTTACTGGGGTATTAAAATATCTTTGTTGTTCCCGATGTGGTATCAATGAAAACACTAATAAATTTTATTCTTCCTATGAGTTTAAAGACAGAAGACATTTCTCTCAGGCGTTGGGAGTGAGCTCCTGGGGCCACGTTCTGACTTCAGCAAGAGCAAGCTGCCAACCTCGTGTCTTTAGCTTGGAGTTCGACTTGATTGCTTCGGGTGATGAATCTGTAGGCTCTGTGGATGACTTCATAGCTGGAGCCGCATCTTTCTGCTCTGACACTGCTTCAGTATTTGGTAAACTGTGAGCTGTTCTTAGAACATTGCCAGTGATTATGAAAGAGCATACTCCTAGGATTAAAATGTGGGTTTAATAGAGAGATTTCTTATCACTATCTCTTTATTTGCAGTAATAGGGCATCCGTATCACTGCCCCTGTTTCTAAAACTTTTCATTCTGTTAATTTGGGATACATCACTTTATGTATTTATCATGTTACTGATTAAAACCTCAGAATAGCAAGTGAACTGATTCTAATTCAGGCTTTTGATATGGCCATGTAAGTCTTAGATTAGGCCTATAGAAGAACAACAGTTTAATAAAACTATCTGTCCATTTGGGAAGGTAATTGAGTGAGAATATCAGGTTTTCCTGACTTTCAGCCAGTCTAGGGAACTTGCAAATGCATGGCAACATATTTCATAGTCAGTTGCATTATTTCCTCCCTTTTCTGTGAGGTCTAGTCTCAGTCTTCTGTGTGGCACTTCTGAGCAGATGTGACAGCATGCTTTAAATCACCATCATTCCTTTCTCTGGCCCTGAGAGCAGGTTGCAGGAGGGAGACCTGCCCCCACCCCTGGGTGGGGGCTAGAACCTCGAGCATAGAGCCCAGAGCTGCTGGGACCTCAACAGGGAGGAAGAAAGAAAACTTTCCCCCGCCCCTGAAAGATGTGTGGTTGGTTGCCGCAGCAGAGCCCGCTGCAAGCTCATGGAACAAAGACTTCGACTGTTTTGAACTTCAAGTTTAATAACATAAGATGTTCTTAGAACTAAATTGCAGTGATTAGGTGGCATAGAAGTCGCAGAATAACCCTTCATATTCTTTTATTACTTAGATCAGATTAGTTCACTGAGCTATCTTGGCATATAAATAATGCAAATATATTAAGATAGAAAGGCATAATTCTGCTTTTATCTTCCTGCAGATGAGAGCAAGTGGGAATTAACTGGTCTGTGGTGTGCAGAGGTACACTTAGCCATCTGTTGATTGAATTATTAACACCCTTGCTGCAGCCTTGTGTCGATGTTGCTTTTCCTTTGGTAACAATTAAGAAGCACCAGTTTGTAGATGCTCCTTCTTCCTGTAATATAAGTTTAATTTATTCTCTATCATTAAAATTTGTATTGTAGAGGAACACATTAAAATATTCAACAGAGGGCAATTAGCTGTCTGTGTTGTATATGTGGTAATAATGCTGGAAACCACTTCCAAATTTAGTAAGTAAACTCGGGCTGCAGGAGGACAAGCTGGTGTCTAAAGTTCACAGTCAATTCAGACAAACCGAGTGACTTACAATCCCCTGTAGACATTTCTGTTTTCTCTTAACTCTCAGTCTTCTAGTCAATAACGGAATCAAAATGACAGATTTTTCGTACGTGGAGACATAAATTTCCCCAGTGGTGCTCTCCGCAGAGGCGGATGGCTGGGCAGAACTATCAGCAATGTTCCAGAAATCTAGCAGATACTGTGGGTTCAATGCAATAGAATTTAAAGTTGTTGATTAATTTTGTTATTTAAAAAGCCCGGGCCATGAAGGCATCAAAACTTTGAAGGCTCAGAAGAAAACTTCACAAAAGAGTGACTTCAAAATATTTGATTAATTGGTGTCTGCCTAACTTTAAAAACAGGGTAGGGACTGAGCGCAAAAAGACAAGGTTAGTGCTGGTGACAGCTGATCATTTTCCCCCTCATTTAGTGGCAAATTCATCTCCTGTCTTATTTCTAAGGCATGGACATAATTTGAGTCAGCTGGAGTTGCATGGCTTGGTAGCCAACTAGATAATTTTTCAATGCGTAGCTGTACGTTCCATATGATGTTTGCAGGTTTTGGATTCTAGTCTCTCTAACTCAAGTGGACTTCTTGTAAAGAGATGTAATCTTTCCTTTCTTTAAACAATGCAAAAGGCCAAGAGTTTTTAAGGAAAAAGATAAGAAAGCTGAAACACAAAGCTGGCCTTCTGCTCAACAACGATGGGGCACGGAAAAAAATGTAGAAGAGCACTGAAAAGTTTTAACTGTTCTCTGTCCCAGGCAGGGAATAGCCACTGCTACTCCTCACTGGGCGGCACACGTTTCTCCACCGCAGTCGCTTTGGGAAATGAGTATTTTGTTTTCAACAGCGAGAAGGTTCTCTGTGTTCCCGTGACTCTCAGCTGCTCAGAGAAACCACCTGTTCACCTCTGTCATTGCCCTTCTCAGGTAGAAAAGTCTGGATTGGAGTCTTTTGTTGTTTTATTGCGTGTTTGTTATTATTTTTTGTTTTATACTCATTTTCCCCTATCAAGAAGTCAATATAAGTTTCCCTGAACTCTTAATAGAATATATCTAAAAGATCATACTTCCTTATTGTATTTAGTTTTTTAACCAAATATGTTTTTTTGCTTTTTATTGAATGTATTGGGGTGACCCTGGTTAATGAAATTATACGGGTTCGAGGTGCACAGTTCCACAGCACCTCATCTGTGCGCCGTACTGTGTGTTCACCACCCGAAGGTGTCTCTCCTCCTCACCGTTCGTCCCCCCAGCCCCTCCTCCCCCTTCCCCATGCCTCTCCCTGGCCTTATTTTTAGGGAAACCTAGACCAAACAAAAAGAGGTTCTAGAGTTTTATAATTATTTCACAACAGTTTCCATAAATGATCCTGAAGAAAATGATTCCTAATTTTTAGTTCATTAGTAAGAAATACTATAGCATAACTTTAATAAATGTAGATGATTTTGAGGTCAAATAAAATTTTTTTTTGGTAAAAATTTGATTGAATGTAAGCATTCCTTTCAAAAGAGGACATAGTTTTCATACATCATTGTGAAGGAAAAACAATCTTACATGTTCAAACCTGGCATTAGTATTACTCATCAAATCATATAATGTGGCCTCACCATATTGATACATTCTCAAATATATATATATATATGTAAAGATTAAAATTGTTTCTTTGTATATACAAAGTATAGTTCACATTTTAAGAGAACCATATGAATCTTTAAAATCATAGTTTAAGAAACAACAGCAAGCATAATTTGTATGTCAAAATATTTAATAAGAAGTACTCAGGACCCCCAGACTTGGCTCTTTGCAATAGATAGCACAGAAAAGAACAGTGCATGCATTTCCACACAGGTGCTTGTACTCGATATGTTAAAACGTGGTTTGGAAAACAAGCTCAATACATCAACTTCTGACAATGACAGTACATGTTAGAATGTTTCTACAAAGAATTTTGCACAAAAAATTAATGGAGAAGGCCAGTGTCTTGTCTGCTGGAACCAATTGGACAATAGAAAGTTATTTAATCAGGTACAACAAGTTTGTAGGAGTAGTCATAAGAGAAGACCCTTGGTACAAGTTGGTCACTAGCCAGCAGGTCACAAAACCAACCGCGGTTAATTCGCAGCATTCCTGAAACCCAAAGGAACTCCTCTCTGCAACCTTTTGCTTGATGGAAGGTGTGTCTGATAGAAAATGACCACTCTCAGCCAAGAGCTCAGTAGGTGGTAATATCATGGTTCACAGTATGGATGGGTTACCTGTGATTTTAGTGATCAGGAACTTAATTAGCACTTTTGAAGAAAGGTGGATTATTCATATTCCATTGCTTTCATTGGTTCCTTTCCAGTTCCTTCAGTAATGGGCATTCTGTGTGGAAAGAGAGCTGGGAGAATAAGGGAAGAGAAAGCTTCCAGGGAATCAGATACCCTGGGTGCTTAGTAATTTTCTGATTACACTTTTCTAATTGATCCCGTTGGAACAAGAAAAATCATACCTCTGAAGCCGTTCTCAAGTAAACACATTTACGTTTTGATGTTCTAATCCAATCAATCACTCATTTATTTGATGAATTTCTATTCGGTGCCTCCTGATGAAGGACCTGAGGATGAAGAAGAGATACTCTCCTTCACCATCCTCGCGTCTACAGACACTGCTCATTGCTGAGTCGGGAGAGTTTCAGGTATGCTAGAAAGTGAAAAAAGGCCACGTGGTTGGACTGGTTTCCTACTGCTGCTACAACACGTGACCACAGATTTAGGGGCTTAAAAGACCATACGTTTGCTATCACCCGTTTCCAGAGGTCTGGAATCCAAAATCAGTTTCAGTGGGCCAGAATCAAGGTCAGGGGGCCTGCTTCCTTCTAAGGCATCTAAGGGAGAATTCACTTCCTCACCTTTTCCAGCTTCTGGAGGCCTCTTACACTCTTTGGCTCGTGGCCTCTTCCTCCACATTCCCGGACAGCATCACAGAACCTTCTCTTCTTTGATTTCTGCTTCTATCCTACACTCCTCTCTCTGACTCTGATCCTCCTGCCTCCCTCTGCGAAGGATATGTGTGATTAGGTCGAGCTTAACTAGATCATCGAGGATAATTTTTTATCTCAAGATCCTTGGCTGGATCCCATCGGCAGAGCTCCTTTTACAGGCAAGGTAACATAGAGGTTTCTGGGAATTAGGATGGGGACATTTTTGGGGACCATTATTGAGCCTCCTGTAGTGACCAATGACTGAGATTGAGGGGGAACAGTGAGTGGTGCAAACAGAAGTTGGCAGGTGAGGCTGTGATCAGGTCTTCTAAGTTGTTTAGGCTCCTTCATTAAGTTTGGACTCACTATTACTACCAAGAAGAATCTGGGAGGTTGTTTTTAAAGCAAGAAAATTATATGCCCTAATTTATCCCACGTGTTTTCTGAACAATGGTTAGAGTTGAGTAAGAGTAAAAATAAAGACTTATTTGTTTGCCATATTCTCATATACCCCTTTGGAAAATGAAATAAGTAACAATTAGCCTGGTGTTTGTGAGATAAAATATTTTATTTTACTAGCTTAGTTCACTGTAAAAAGGAGCACTGATTTTTAGCCTCTATGTGAGAAAAGCCATTAACTGTGAAATTTGGGAAATGAAAGTCATACAACACATTAGATTTTACATGAGTTTAGAGTCCAGCAGTAAACTCTCGGAAAACGTAGGGTTTGCTGCACACAGTTAATTGAAAAAAATAGTTGCAGCATTATGTAACTAAAAACAATTAATCTAAGACACAATAGTCACAGTGATAGCTCTCACGGGAATTTAAATTTGAATATGATGGTCCAGGTTCGTTATGCAGGCAATATAAAACACAAAATTCTGCAATGCTCTCCTCGCAATTCTTCACTTCGTTTGTGAGGAAATATACTCATCAGGTTGACAACCCCAGATATCTGTCGTGTAATTTATTTGTGGGATGTATTTGGAAAGCGCTTTGCCTGAAATTCAGTGCTGCTCTGAATCCCTGACATTGTTCTGGATGGTTTTCAAATCCAGATCTTTGAAGCAGCTCGCAGTGTGGCAGCAGCGCCGGGCTGGAGAGACACTGTGTTGCCAGTTTGAAGCAGTCCTGTTGTTTGCAAGAGGAAGGACCCACAGCTGTCACACTTCTCTCACCTGCGGCTCTGCCCCAGGTGACTTCTCCAGGGACCCGTCACGGTCACTTCTAGGGCACGGGTTACCTCTGAGCTGTGTTGACCAGTTCGAACCACCTGAAGGCAGATTGTTGACCTCTTCTTAAAAGAAAACCTGGCGGTTGACAGCAGTTTTACCCAATCAGAAATGAGCGAACGGAAGGACAGGAAAGGCAAGTTCTGCCATCAAACTCCGGTGTGTCCTTAAGTATCACACGCACCCTACATCTGTCCTCTAACAGTTCTTATCAGACACTGTGGCTGGCTGTGAGTCTGATTAAACATTCCCAGGGCCCTCGCAGCCAAGTCCCGTGACCCATGCTGGGGTCTCCGAGGCAGTACAAACCCAGGTACTTAACGCATGCCCGTGGGTACCGTGGCCAGGCAGTCCTGAAAGGATGTCCATCTCTATAGACGTCGGGGCCAGTGACCATACCCATGGGAAATGGTAACAGAAATCATTATAATGATAAAAGAAAGAAAGAAAGGCTGGGCATGGTGGAAGCCATTGTAGCTAGGGCAGGACAATGCTCCTTTAATCTGCTTTTAATCAGAACAATTAGTAAAGAGGTCAACTGGCCCAAGTTTTTTGATACTTTCAAAATTTGACAAGCACTAAGCCCATTAAGGCGATTCCATTTTACCTCTTCACAAATGCGCGGGGGCTCCTGCAGAGACGGGGAGCTGGGGAAGAATGCGGCCCCTCGCGATCACCAGCCTTCACCTGGAGACTGAACAGTCTGGCTCCACACCACGCAGCCCATTGTTTTTCTTACCCACGGTGTGCAAGAAAAAGCATCTCGGTGCCAACCCCACATCATATAAAACCCTAACAATGTGCTGAGTGTGACTTAAGAGACCGTAATGCATTTTTCATGAAGGTAAGGAAAATCCATTACAGACATTAATTTGTATTTGGAGAGCTACCTTTCTGCAGCCAAAAACATTTGTTCTGTGAACTGTGGTTTGCTGATACACGAGGGTGGTGCTGTTGTTTGTCCTGTTACATCTCCTGCAGGAGGGTTCCACGTGGATTAATGAAATAGCTGTGCTTAGAGAGAACCATCGGGCTGCTGCCACATTTTCTCTTTTCTTTTTTGGTAATTATTACAGTTAAAGGTTAAAAGAGACTATTCTACAATGAAATATTTCTTCAGGAATATTTATGTTGTGGAAGCTGCATTTGTATATACCCACGTTGTGTCTATTTGCTGCTACTCTGCTGGAACTTTCTAGAAAGAAAATTGCAGTGCCTACAATACATTGTTTAATGGATTGACAATATCATGGATTGAAGAAATAACTCATGGACTTGAGTTGAATTCTGTAGTGAAGAATTTTTAAGTAACAAAATGGATCTTTTATGTTGTAAATAATTGAAGTCACACAAATGCATGATGATGAGGTTTGATCTGAGGGAAGGGAGCAGATTGCACAGTTTGAACATTATGCACAGCTCTGGTTCTCAACTTTGCCCACTGAAATCATGTGAAACCCTTTCTTTCTTTCTTTCTTTCTTTCTTTCTTTCTTTCTTTCTTTCTTTCTTTCTTTCTCTCTCTCTCTCTCTCTCTCTCTCTTTCATCTACTTATCTATCTATTATCTATTTATCTATCTATCTATCTATCTATCTATGCATATGCCCAGGTCCCACCCTTAGCATTGCTGACCTAACTGGTTGGAAATTGACCCTGGAGTGGATTGTTTTCCAAGGTGATCCCGATACCCAGCCAAGGTTGAGAACCATTAAGCCAGAGGAAGAATTAAAAAGAGTAGAATGCCCTTGCCAGAAATGGGCAGGAGAAACAGGAGAAAGCAGATTCTAATTTTCCCCCAGTATTTCTATCAGCCAGCCAGGTTTCCTATTTTTCATCTAGGGTTCTTCTAACTATGAGGCATGACCGTTGAGTATTGCTGTTAACCGCAGAAGCGTCCGAGACACTAGAGTTCAGTTTTTGGCTGCTGCTTTGGTCTGCACACGTAGCTGCTACACACGTCTGTGCAAGGTTTACTGCACAAGTACACACCCCTGGTGAGGAAATCTAACCTGTGCCCCACCTTCAGCCTGCACCCTGCCGCAGGACTTTCCCTCCCAGAGGGGGCATGATCCTTTTCTAATTCATACAGAGGGGCTGCCCAGGGTGGTGGCAGACCTGGAAGGAAGGACAGACTCAGTTGTGGATCAGGTCCTTGGGTTAGCCCAGAGAAGGGGTGCTTGCCCTTACCTATGGACTGTGTCTCAAAGGGAAGAAAAAGTCCCGTGGCAAACGACAAGTCTGCCGGGCCTTGGACACTGGAACAGAGACATCAGGCCCACTCAGCAGTCAGGCTGGACTGGACTCCAGGGGCCAGAGGAGGACAGGAAACTGCGGCTGTGGCAGGAAAAGGAAGAGCCCAGACAACCCCCACCTTCTGGAACAGCACCAGCCCTGACTTGGCCTGACTCTGTGGAAATGCCTCTGCAGTAATTACCCTGTTACCCATCAGCGACACGTTTCGTGTTGAAGAGATCAGTTGTCTGAGACGGCTACTTCAGCTTTGCACAAACTCATGAAGACGAAAAGCGATCGTCTAGGGTCTTGACAAGAAGGACTGGGTTAGATACTGTAGGATTTATGAAAACACACAAACACAAGCCACACACACACACACACACAGATTCACGGAGCGAGCACACACTTATTTCATGAGAATTCCTGGCCACGCCCACCAAGCCATGTCTGGGACAGAGAAAAGTGAGACACGCAGGATAGCAAACAGATTGGGAACATCGGGCCTGAAGTCAGATTAAATGCAACTATAATTCAGTCCGACTTGGAGGGATGGCCCCCACTTCAGCCCCTCTCACGCCTCCAGTGAAGTCAGGAGGGTGACGACAACCCAGGAACCTGCTGTTCGGTCTGGTCCTGAGGGGTAAAGGAGTGAATCCCTGGGAAGGGCTGAGCTCAGAGTACTTACTAAGAATTCATTATTCTGCTTTTGAGCAACCAGTTCTCAGTCCAAGCTTAACGAAAGAATAAACACCTTAACGTTCGTTCTTTGCCAGCGTGTGACACAGTGCTTCAGAACTGCCCTCGTGACAAAGTAGTCTTTCCCACCGAGGAAGCTCGTCCTCTTAAACGGTTTCAGTTAAATAATGTCATAAGCTTGGAGAGGGACAGGTTTCTAAAGTGTTGGCAGGGGGCCTGGAATTTTTAGAAATAATAATTCTAATCGCCCTTTCCATCATCCGAACCCCTCCAGGCACTGCCAAAACCCTTCTTTGTTACCATAGAGACCCAGGGAGATAGCCACGTATTAAATAACAAACATGGCTGAACAAGAATAGAATTGAAGATGAGACACTCCTGTTTAAATTCCTGAATTCGATCTAATTTGACCAGAAAATAGTCATAAATGAGATTTGGGCATAGGAAGGATTCTGCACGTTTAATTGTAAAGCAAATGTTGCTCCTTGAAACACAGTGGAATCGGGACATTGACTGAATGGGACTCACGGGGCATCGTGAGAAATTGAATTTTCTTCCCCAGTGAGCCCTCCTCCACAGCCATTTTCTCTGGGGTACTCTTGCCCACCTTTCTGAATACAATTGAGAGACTTTTCTGAATGCTCTCAGGTAATAAACCCCCCTCTGGTGACTCAACCTCCCGACCAGTCTCAATTTCTAACAGCCTTTCATCATGTTTGCAAGTTCAGGACAGTCAAATCGTCAAATCTCTGCGCCCCTTGAAGGAATCTCTGCTGTTCTCTGCTGGCTTTGGGGGTGTGGGGTCCGTGGGGGTCTGAGGTGAATAATAATCGTCGGTAAGGAAATGCCCCTGGTTCCCTTCACTCCTGCCCCCCTGGTCTCACCCGCTGTAGCGCTCTGAGAAGGTGAAGGCGGGAAGGCAGACACACAGGCAGCTGCCCTCCCTCTGAGCGTCCTGCAGGGGGCGTCACTGGGCCTCACTTGGGAACCTGGGAGAAGTTGGCCCTGGATGGGTTGGGGCCTGAGTTGAAAAACTTTCCTTTTTTCCTTTCCCTTTTCCTTTCCTTTCCTTTCTGTTGTATAAACCGGGGTGCAGGAGGTATGTCTTTGATATGACCACGGCCGGGTACTTAATGCTAGTTGTGTTTTTTTTTTGTTTGTTTCCCGATTTTTGAAATTCCAGAGTGTTCGTTCAGGTTAGCCACATTAACTTTTGTTTGTGCTTTCTAATTCGGGAACCGTCGTCTGAACACAACGCTGCGGCGGTTCTTGACTCTGTCCTGCCACCAGAAAATGTGAGGTCACCAGGAAAATTGACACAGCTCCCCCAAGTCACTGAGTGCTGAAGGATTTTAAATCTTCTACGTTCTCCCCCCCCCCCCCGCTTTTCTTCCTCCCTAGTTTTTAAACAAAAACTAACACAACAACAACTAGAAAATTAGGTATTCTTTGTCTCACAGTGCCCAGGTACCTACTATGACCCCTGAAATTCGGCTAAGCTCAACACTAAACAGTCCACTAGTTTATCCAGAGAGCGAATCCCCCAAATCAAACAGTACACATTTCAGCCAGCGCTTCAGAAAGCTGAGTTCTCCGAGACCCCCCATCGGCACCAACATGGCTCACTCTCATTTCCCGAGACCCCTCGGGCCCGGGAAAGCAGAGCCGCCGTGGGTAATTCTTATTCTTCAGAGAAGAGTGGAAAGGCATGTTGCTCTTTTCACAATCCGGGAGATGTTTTTGTTCAACTTAAATATGCCATTCTCTCTTTACAAACTGCACTGCGGCAGCCACACCTCCCACCTGTCAGAGTTAAATATCAGCGGGCAAGAGGTTTACTCATTTTCCCAAGCTCCGGTGGGGGGCGCAGGCCTCTCCCCGCCGCGGACGGTGAGCCCCGGAGCGTGTGCCCGAGGAAGACACTCTTTAACTCCGCAGCAAGTCTGTGCTTCAAAGTATCTGTTTTGTGGGGGTCAGGAAAGGTTAGGTAACTCCCATTTCAATCAACTTTTCCAAAATGTGAAAGCGGACTTGTGTTCTTTTGAAAAGGACAGGGGTGTGGGGTGGGGGAGTGGAGATAATTCCTCTAATTGTATCAAATACATTTTCAGGCAGACCTTTGGGAATAAAAAAAAAATGTTATGTGTAGATTTCCAAGGGTTTAGAGCTTTTCAAATGAATGTATGCACCATTAGCTTTCACTCAGCTATACAGGCTTTGATCTTCCTTTGAAAGAAGTGAGGAGAAAAAGGGAAGGAAGAGAAGAAAGAAGTGAGAAAGAGACGCCGTCAGCAATTTGAATGCTGCCAATTATTACACCGCTTATAAAGAGCTAATTAAACACAATCGCCTCCAAGAAGAATCATTTTTATCTTTTCGCATTCTCTTTCTATTTGCACTATAAAGAAACTTGATTATTGATAAGACCCACGTTGCAAGCTAAATTGGAATGTTTTTCTACAGTAATGGTGCCATTCCTTTATCTCCCTGAGTTCAGTCTTCATTGTATTTCTGGCTGAGAAGTTCTATTCTCATGGTTTCAGCCTGAAGTTCTAGTTCAACTGTTTGTAAAGAAAATGCAGGCCTCCTCACCTTCTCTCTGCACCTCGAGCTGTCCCTCTGCATTCGTACCAGGACATAAGTATAATCTATTTATTAATCTTTCCAGCAGTTAAAAATTATTGTCCAGTCTTACATTCAAGACCTACGACTCATTCTAGAGGAATTCTTCCCTCTGACTCTCCTCATGTTCAATAAGTCATTAAGGCTTGTCTGTAACTGTCTCCTACATACCCATCCCTACGATGGCTCCTTTCTTTCTCTTTCTACCTCCGTTCTTGTTCCAGCCCTTATTCCTCATCTTGGGCGTTATTGAAATTTGCTCTCAAATGCTGGTTTCCTCCTCATTTTTGAAGACTCTCCTTAATAATTCTTTTCTCATGGGACCTACATAATGTCTTAAATTGACTATAAGTCCTTTCAGTGAAAATACATATATATTTTGGTTGTTCTTAGTGCTTAGCTGTATGTTTTAGGTCAGTGTACCAGGTTTTGGTTGGGGTTACATGGATTCTAAACCACAGGCGAGCGGCACCGTCACACTGCAGAGACCTTCAAATGATGACTGTCTTATCCTTCCACTTGTTTGGGTCTTTTACAATTTCATTAATAACATTTTACTCCTTTGCATGGAGATGCTAGAAGTCTTCCACATCTTCTATTACATTAATTCCCATTTATTTGAGATGTCTCAGAACTACTGCAAGGGCCTGTATAAATAGGTAGATATTTAATCTTTTAAATATTCAAAGATTGAACTTGGAAACACAGTAGATCATTTAGATTGAAGCACATTCTGCAAACATCATGTTAATTCAAATGATTTTTGTAGATTTTTGAATTGTCAAGACATGCAACTCTAAAATTTTCTAGTAACGATAATTTAATTTTTTCTTTCAATTATATGTATTTTTAAAAATATTTTATTTATTTACTTTTAGGGAGAAAGAGAGGGAAAAAAACATCAGTGTGCAGTTGCTTCTCGCACGCCCACTCCTGGGGACCTGGCCCATACCCCAGGCATGTGCCCTGACTGGGAACTGAACCAGCGAGCCTTTCCTTTGCAGGCCAGCACTCAATCCACTAAGCCACACCAGCCAGGGCTCAGTTGTATGTATTTGATTTCTTTTTCCTGCTTTACTGCACTGGCAGGAACATCTGTGCATCTGTAAATGCAGGAAGAGTGATGTGCGCATGCTTGTCCTTTTCCTGCTCTCCAAGGAGAAGTCTGTGCCATTAAACATGATGCTGGTGGAATGGCGAAGGCCCCTTTTTCATAATATGGAAGGTCCCATGTATTATTTGCTTTCTAATTTTTTCTTTATCATGAACAGTTATTGAAGTTATCAAATGCTTTTTGCTCTTGTTGTTGACTGCATGAATTTCTCTTCTGTTCATGTAATTAGTTTCATGAATTGGTTTTTCAAAACAAGTGAACTTGTTTTTCTGGGATAAATCCCCAAAAGTAAAACAATAGTATCCTTTAAAATATTTACTGGATTGCATAATATACATATGTCTAAATTGTCTGCATCCAATTAATGAATAAATTGCTATGTAAACATTTTTTATATAATACTTTTCAGGTTTTGGTATGAAAGTCTGGCTTCATAAACATGACTTCGGGATTATTCCCTCTTTTTCTATTGTCTGGAAGTGTTTGTAGAAAAATGGCATTATTTATTTTTTAAGATTTTAATAGCAAATTTGGTAGTTATCTAAGCACATGGTTTCCTTTATGTAAAGTTATGAATAATGCATTCAAATACTTTCATTTCAGTGGAAATGTTCGTATTTTCATTATTTATTTTGTTAATATTGGTTCCTTTTGTTTTTATAATTGTTCAATTTTATCTAAATTTGCAAATTAGCTTGCATAAGATTATCCATAATACTATTATAATTACTAAACATTGTGTATAATGTACATATGAATGATACACTAATTATTATAAGAATATTTTACTTTCTGGATTATTTGTAGTACTCTCTCCAGTTCATTACTGACATTTGTTATTTGAGCTTTCCCCTTTTATTGGGTTAACAGTTCCTTAGAAACTTCATATTTTAAAAGCCTTTTCATAAAACAACTTCGCTTTTGTTAATTATTCTAGTGTATGATTGTTTTGTATTTTACTCACTCCTGTTCTTGTTTTCATTATATTCTTTTCACTTTGTTGTGAACTTAAGTTGCTTCTAATTTATTTCTAAATTTCTAATTGGTGTTTATGGTTTCTTCTTCCCTAATCATGGATATAAGGCAATAATTCTTTTTAAACGTGGCAAAACATTGATATGTAGCATTTTATGTGCTATTATTATTTGTTCATGAATTATTTCTATTAGCTGTGATTACTTATCTTTCTGAGTCATTTAGATTTTTAAAATTAATATTAGAGGGAGAAAGGAACAGACGGAGAGAGAGACACTTATTTGTTATTACACTTATGTATTTATTGGTTGATCCTTGTATGAGCCCTGACTGGGGATCAAAACCACAACCTTGGCGTATGGGGACAATGCTCTAACCAACTGAGCAAGTCTGTTGTTTAGGAATGCATTGTCTTATTTAAGAACATATGGTATCTTTGTAGTTACGTTGTACTATTGATTTCTTGCTTTATTATTTTGTTGTCAGATTAAATCTTCTGTATGATTCTAATTTTGAAATTTATTGAAACTAGCTTTAGATCTGGCATATGGTTATTGTTTTGCTTATATTTTAGATGTGCTTGAAAATGGCGTGCCTATTGCAATTTGATGGACTAGGTTCTGTATATATCAATTAGTTCAGTTTAAGTTTGTAAGACAGTATTTACTGCAAAAATCCCTGGAAAGGTGATATTGGCCTGCACTGCCATATTTCTGGAGAAGGCTGGGGGAAGTGACCCCATCCCAGGACATTTTTCTGCTTTAAACTGACACGTCCAAACCTGAACTTTTCATATGTCCCCCACCCCCCCTCTCTTCCTATTAATTCTTTTAATGATCTTTCCCCGTCTCAGAAAATGAGGATGCCATTCTTTCAATTGTTTAGAGCAAAAATCTGGAAACCATCCTTGCCTGCTCCTTCTCCAGCACCCTGTATGATTCTCACGGGTGCAGACTACCCTAAGAGCACCCCGCCGCCCACTCTCCGCCTGCATTGTGGGTCTGCACCGCTGTTAGGTTCGCCTTCCCTATTAAAATAACATCTGCATGAGTCTCTCTCCTTTCATGCTTCCACCTCAAATAAACATTTTCTTAATAAAGATATTGAGAGAGAGAGAGAGAGAGAGACTGTTTAGACACACCAGATTGTATCGGTCCTGCCTTTGAAACCCTGCATCAGCTGCCCGCCTCCCTGGGAGTGGCCGCTCAGGTCTTGCAGATGGACTCCAAGACCCCACCCCACACACATGCTCTGCCACCATCTCCCTTGCCTGGTCCCCTTTCCTCTCACTTTCCCCGCTCTGGCCTCTTACTGTTTCTTGAATAGTTTAGGCATGCACCATCTTAGTCTTTGGTGTTTTTTCCTCCTCTATTTGAAAAATCCTATCCAAAGAAATCCACGTGACTAGATCTCTCATATCCTTCAGGCCCTTACCAGAGTTATCGCCAGGAAGTCTCCCTGGCAACCCCACCTAAAATTCCACACCCTCCACCTCCACACACCCACCCCTTTCTCCCTTCTCTGCTTTCCTTCCTCACACTTACCACTCTCACTACTTAATACGGTACGCACTTCGCTTAGTTAGGTTGTTTATGGTCTACGTCCTGAGTTAGAATCTACAACCCATCAGGCCAAGCAGTTTTTTGTTTGTTTGTTTATTATCTCCTGCCTCCCCAGCATCTAGAACAGTGTCTGGCATATAATAGATGTTCGATACATAATCATTAAGTAATGAGTAAGTTAGTGAGAATGAATCCTACTTCCTAGAATTAATCCAGACAACTGATGATAGGATCATATCTCTTATTGAAATAAATGGTCTGTTTTTTATTTTGGGGAGGGAATTGAGAAATTAAAAAAAAAGAAAAAAGATATATGTCCCTGTATGTGTGTGTATAATCCATTTCAGCCAATATTTTTTCAATACTCACATGCCCCAAATCTTTTGCTTTGATGTGACTGGTATAAAAATTAGTAAGCTATACTTCTTCACACAAGTGGTTCAGAATTTGCATTTTTAAGTTACTATTTTGTGAACATTTCATGTATGTCAAGAATGAAGCTATTTATCTTAGCTAATAGAGAGTGTTTTTAAAAATTTAAGGCTTTTTCTCCTAAGACTATGTAATTTGTATTGGGATACAGGGGCAGGGAATCAAACAGAGCCTAGTAAGAATTTATAGCAACTTCCCAAGTATTTAGTGAAATGGCATTGAGTGAGTGATAATGAAAATGCTTAAAATTGCAAAAATTGAAAAAATATTATAAAAGAGCTGACAAAAATTCGAGGCTTTAGTTATTTGTTGTTTTTTAGATTTCAGTAATTCTGAGCTTTAAAGAATATGCATCTTTTCTGTCTACTGAAATTTTGAGTCATTTTTAACTCTAAGGGATTAGAGAGATCAATGTCTTTTAAATGCAGGGCTTGTAAGCACACAGGTCATTCAGGAAATTTCACTGAACTTCAATGTAAGTTTTTAAAAAACTAAAGAATAAAATAATAATGTTTTATGGAATAGTGAGTTGAATGGAACCCATTAGTTTGGTTTTCAGATGCTAAACTGGGTTACTGAGTTCGAAGTCTTGGTGCAGCCATGGCTTCCCCGTCACAGAGACAGTCTCCCTTTGGAGCTTCCCCTGTGTCCTGTGTGTGCAGAAATTTTATGGTGCTTAAAATATCTTGAAATTTTACTTTTAACTGATGTTTATCCCAGTAGCAAACAATTAAATGTAAATGAACTGTTATTTTGGAGACTGGTGATTATTACAAATGGAAAATTTTAACAGAAGCTTGTTCTTACAAGTTTCGTCACCCTAATGTTCAGTTTAATCAAACACAGATGGTGTGTACAAAACTAAAATGTTTATCTTTTTTCTGTGGTGTTAGAATCTAGTTCAATTGCTTATCAGTTCAGATTCTTTTTTTAAAGTATGTGTTTGAATAATTAACTATTATAACTTAACAGATGAATGTTTACACCTAAATTCAATGGTATATAATTTTCACAGTCATTGTTTTTCTTTCTCCAAAGTCTATTTTGGCTTTTTTCCAGTTTCCATCTTTGTCATTAGTTCTCCATGAATTGTCCAATGTGACAGTTATTTGATTTAACCAATTCAGAAGCGTCCTACTGTGTGAGTAATCACGGCCTGCTGATTCCACATTGCACTGAGGGGAATAACTGTTTCAAACTAGATTATCTTTTGGTATATTAATAAAGAACACTTGGATTCTCAACTTGAATAAAACCTGACAGTTTTTCAACTGAAACTTCCAACTAGGTAAAGACTTCTCTTCTTATGTTTATAAATACTAACCCCTAACCATTTGCTTAGCAGACAAATAAATCTTGTACTCATTTTATATTTTTAAAATTTTATGCAGCCTGAATTTTTTCAGGAAAATGCATCCTAGGTAATTTATGAAACTACTGGTAAACTCTGAAACAATATCAATATTTAACAACTGTCTTTATAATCAAATTAGTTTTGTTTTATTTTGTTTTTACTTGTGGTCCTGGGCACTGTTCCACAGTTCAACACTGTTAGCAAGATGTAAAAGGTGAGATGTTTCCAAAGCAATGACTGTATGCATATTATCCTTTTTCCTTGAAACCAGAGAAGATGTAAAAATGACCTACATATGAATGTGTCACCTTTCCACTCAAAACACATTTTAAAAAAACAATTATACAAAGTCATGGAAATGTTTTTTTCTTTGGTAGCAGTAGGTATCCAGCACAGGATATAGGAGCAAGAACTGTCCAGAAAGTACCCAGCCACATAATATGAAAAATAGAGACATTTATTGAAGAAGATATAAGATACAAGAAACTTTGGGCATAGGACAATGATGACTCAGTCCCCTTCAAAGTAGGCACCTTGGGACCTCATGCAGTTCCCTGATCATTGTTGATCGTAGCCCACACACATTCAACACTCTCAGGTGTTCTGCTAACGTTGCAGGCCTTCCAGAATGTGGGTCACTGCCAACAGATTCTCCACCATTTTTGAAGCATTTGTGCCACACTTTTATTTGCACTGATAATAGATGAATAGATCAGAGTAGAGTCCAGAAACTGATCTATTTGTGTTTGGACAATTTGATTGTTAACAACACTCATACTGTGGAACTGTGGGAAGGAATATCTTGTCACACATGCTCCCAGAATGAAGGGAATAGATACAGGAAAAAAAAATCTGGTCACATCCTTCACAGTGTACTCAAAATCATTTCTGCTGGATTATAGAGATGAACACAGGTGATATATCAATTAGATCCTAAAAATTTATAAAGGAGAAGAGTATTTTCATAAACTCTGAATAGCGAAAGATCTTTTAAACTGAATTCAAAATGCATTTGTTAACAATAAAGAAAAGTTTGATGAAAAGGACTATAATGAAGATATGGAACTCTGTACACCAAAAAAATGGCATTAAGGAAAGAAAAATGGGGACTTTTGGTCAAGATGGCAGCATAGGCAGACATGGCTCACCTCTTTGCAAAGCACATCAAAATTACAACTGAAATACAGAACAACCATTGCTCAGAACTGTCAGAAATCAAGTTGAATGGCAATGTGACAACTATGTAATGGAGTTGAATGGAAGTCTGACCACTACAGAATTAAAGAAACCACATCCATCCAGACTGGTAGGAGAGGTACAGATGCAGAATGGGCTGGTCCTGCACCCACATGGATACAAATTTGGGAGGGATATGTTGGGAGCGAGTAGTCCCAGACCCACACCAGGCCCCCCCCAGCCCAGGGTTCCAGTGCCAGGTATATAAGTCCCTACAATTTATGGACACAAAACCCAGCAGGGATGCAGTCAGTGGAGGAAGCTGCTGGAGCCCCAAGCAGTTCAACTTAAAGAACCCACACACAGACTCACTCCCACTCAGACTCACTCCCACTAAGCTCTAGCACCAGGGTAGCAGCTTGAAAGGTGCCAGTGGTACACAGAGAAGAACTGAAGTGTCTGGCATTGGGGTGAGCAGAGGCCATTGTACCTTTGCTAAACCCTCCCCTCACAGAGCCAGCAAGCTGGTGCCATATCTGAGACTCCATCAACCTGGCTAATACTGTGCAACCCACCTAGGCGATCCCCAGAGGCTCTGTCTCACCCAGTTTATGGGCCCACCCAAGCTGCTTTTCCATAAGAATGGCTGGTCTTGGCTCTTAAATCCTATCAAATAAGCAACAGCTGGCTTTGGTGAGCCCTAGCAGCAGCCAGATTAGATTCACAGCTTGGCTTCACCTGGGAATCTCTAAACCCAGAACAAGTAGCAGCCATCTCAGATTGCTTTACAACTCAGGCAGGGTGCCCCAGGCAAAACACAGGTGGGGGTGACCTTGGCATGCATCGCCCTGGGAACCCCAGAGCCAAAATACCCAGTGGACAGCTACAGACCACATCACAGCACCGCCTCCCTGCCCCTGCACAGCTGACCCTCTATGAAGGGTGGAGGTGGGTACTCAGTGAGTACCCAGCTTGGGTGACAGGGGAGGCTGTGCCACTGGACCCTACAGGACACCTACTACATTAGGCCACATGACCAAGACCCAGAGTCAAAGCAGCTCTACCTAATACACAGGAACACCAGGTAAAGGGATAAAGAAACGTATTGAAAAATTTACTCGAAGATGAATTCACTTTTATTATCTCCCTCCAAAAAAAATTTCTCCAAAGTTGTAAAATAATTAAAATTGTACCAAGTAAGTTACTAAATATTACATTTGAATTTATATTACTATATCAGTTTAGGATGTAAAAACTGAAGATTTTAATACTGACTCTTAGCAAAGAGTATCTCCTCCTTTTTATCACAACTTCTGGCTGAATAATCTGCACTTCTTCAGAGCTAATTAGGTCTTTCCTTTCATGTACTTTGAGAATGTCAGTAAAATTTTAGATAGAAAAAATTCCAAGCTTGAAATAAATTATTTATTTTATATTTATCATAGAGTAACATTCATTAATTAGTTCGATCTGTACCGGCAAAAGTCCTTAAAATGAAAACATACAGTAGTTTGAAATGCTGTCTTTCCCCTAAACCCACGCATGAACAGCACATTTGGAGGAAGTTCAGTGTTGTTAAGATAGTAACTTCACATTAGAGGCAAACTGTGTTCACACTGCTCAGTACATTCGTGTGCGACCTATTTCATTGCCCTGCAGAATGCGGACCCGGATTATCTTTATTTTGCAGGAAGCAGACGGCGAGAGCGTCAGACCTTCCCATTGAACGGCAGCCCTGTGTCATTTCAAGTCCACAGCTGGGACCAAGGCAAGGAAGGAAGACCTTGTCAGCGCGGTGAACTTGAAGTTAGATGAGGGAAAACAGTCTCCAAAAACTCTCTTTGCATTTTTTCTCTCCGAAGTTTCTTTGCATTTCAACATGTGTATGTTTGAGGAAAGCAAGGTTGCACGTGACCTCTGAAGGACAAAAGAGCCCTCCTCTGACCCCCAGCAAAGCCATGGTTATTTGAAAGATAACGTTGAAAGAAGCCTCTGGCATTCTCAACCGTGAAGTGTATGTGAAGGCACGTCTCACAGTTTTTCCACCGGGACGTGGAAGACGCTCAGCACATGAAGTGATCACATCATAATGCGCTGAGAAGTAGAGTTGATACTTTTATGCTTCTAATTTTCTGACACTTTTGGTAGATACAACTACTTCTGCTTTGAAATTCTACCCTACTTAGGAGTGTCCATCCGGTTTGCTTCTTTACTGGTCTACAAAGCTAAAGGACCAAACCTACTTCTCCACACTGTATCCCAATGGAACACGCTTTGATTTTCTTTATTTTCTCATCAAGTCTTAATATGTTCTAGATATTTTCAGACTCTATTTTTAATACTTTTGTGCATGCCTCACGTAGAGTTTGTACTTATTCGCATTCCCTGTGGCAATGATAACAAAATGTGGTCATGGCCATCTTTTAACTTCAGCTGTCCTTCTAGGTATGTACAAGTATCTCACTTTAGTTCTAAGTGCCATTTCCCTAATTGTCAATGAAGCCCAATGCCTTTTTCCTGGGTTTCTCACTCAAGTACAGAACGTCAGTGAAGTCTCGTCACGTCCCATGCCCATTTATTACTGGATTTTCTCTCTTTTTCCTCATTGATTTATAAATTCCATGAGACATTCTTATTGTGTGTGTGGCAAATTTTTATTCCAGTTTTATTATCTCTTTTTAAATTATATTTTCTTGATTATGCTATTATAGTCATCCTGATTTTTCTCCCTTTGCCTGCGTTCCCCCAATCATGTTGAAACCCTAACCCTCAAAGGCAATGGAATCAGTAGGCGGGCCTTTGAGAGGCTCCACCCTCATCGATGGACCGGAGCTCCTGTGAAAGAGCTCCCACAGGGCTCCTCGGCCCCTTTGGCGATCTGAGAGCCCAAGCGGGGGCCTCACCCACTGTGCCAACACCCTGATCTTGGACTTCAGCCTCCAGGACCGCGAGAAATGAAGTCCTGTTATTTATAAGCGACACAGTCTGTGGTATTTTGTTACAGCGGCTTCCACAGTCTAAAACAGTAATGCAGGGGGGATTTGTTCAACTACTTGTAATAAGATAAATGAAAATAATGATTGCAGATTGTGGTGGGAGAGCAGAGAAAATGTTCTTTCCAGTGGGACAGGAAGGTGGTAAGTAAGGGTCTGCTTGTGTGGGAGCACTGGTCTCCCAGAAGGTCAGATTTCAATGGACTCTAAAACATGAATGTTTTCCTAGATAATAAAAAAGACAAACTATTCTGAGCAGAAAATAAATTTGGAGGAGAGTTATGGTGGACGGTGTAAGGTGATTCGCTTCTGTTCACCTTCAGTTGGTTCAAACCATCTCACAGCCCTGGCCTGGTGACTCCTGTGGTTAGAGGATCATCCCAATAGGCCGAGGTTGTGGGTTCGATCCCTGGCCAGGGCACATACAAGAATCAAACAATGAATGCAAAAATAAGTGGAACAACAAATTAATGTCTCTCTCTTTCCTCCCCCTTCCTCTCTCTCTCTCTTTAAATTAAAGTGTCAGTAAATAAAATTATCTCATGGACACTCCTTGAATACAAGAAGGTCCTCAAAATGTAGGCCATAGCTGCACAATTCTTTCTAGCAAAAATAAAATGAAATTCTAGAGACACGATGGAAATTGTTCCATGGCAACAAAATCAAATAGTTCATTTTTCCATTTGCCTACTGCTGTGTAATGTACCTCCACAAAACACAGTGGCTGAAAACTAGAATTTGTCATCATTTCCCCTGGTGCCAAGGCTGGTCGAGAAGCAGGTGGGTAGTTCTTACTTGGAATCTTTCCTGGGTACAATCAGCTAGGGCCTGGGGGTGAAACCATGGGGAGGCTCCCCACCACAGAGCACCCACAGCACGCCCTCACTGCGAGCTGGCAGCTGATTCTGGCTGCCAGTGGAGGACTCGGCTGTCTGCTCCAGCGCCTGCATGTAGCATTTCCATGTGGCTTCATCTTCTCCACTGTGCTCTAACAGCAAGTTTTCCACCAGGTGGGATGCACATGCTGTCATTGTCTTGAGGACAGATACAAAAAGCGTGCAGTCTCACTTACTCTGCTGGTCAAGGCAGTGGAGGGAGGGGAAGCAGTCCCACCTCCCGATGGGAGACATTCCGAAGGACGTTTGTTTGGTCGTCTTGAGCACACCATAGTTCTCCCTCTGGTCACACATTATTTATATTCCGACCTCCCTCCCCTGACAAATACATTCACCACATTCCAGGGCCTTCACAGTTTCATCCCAACACAGCATCAGCTCAAAGCTGTCCATCTCACCATGTCACTGCCACCCAGGTGTCAGGATCATCTCTTGAGTGGGCGCTTCTGGTCCTAGTGTGGTGTGAACGTACTCGCAAGCTGTGGCCCCGCGCCTTCTCCCTGGACACAAGCATCACAATGATAAAACCGCGGCCGGATGACCACACAGATGTCCCTTATCAAAACCCGGCAATTCTTAGGCACGGGAAGTCACTGCCTCACAGAGACGCTGCATTTCTGCCTGGACCGTGTCACCAGTTCCTGATTAGGGCTGAGCCTTGAGTTCTGGGAATATTTTCTCTGGCTCTCAGCTCTGTCCCGCGGGCCCTGGTTCTAGCCTCTGAAGTCTCCTTCTTGGCCCGTGTTTGGGACCACATGGCCTTCTTTGCCTGATTACAAGACAAGGGGGGCTGTAAGGTCTCTCTGCTTTGCGCTATCTCTGTCCCTTTTAGTCCAAGCTATTGTGGCTTCTGATGACATCATTCTCTTACAAGTGTTACAGGTTTTCAGCTGCTGTGCAAGGCTCTGCCAGGCATGGCCTTTGCATGTCGTAGATGCCAAGAACTGCTCTGCTGCAGAAAAGATGGATACGGGAACATCTTCAGTTTGGGCTCGCTGACAGGTACATACCGCACAGTCACAGGTCTTCCTGAGGTCTTAGCACAGGGCCTTCTGGTTACAGGCCAGATTTCGAATTTATCCTAAAGCCATTCCTTACTTTGAGCATCCTTTGCTGGTAGAGGATATGGAGTGGTTTTCCAACCCAGGGAGTTCTTGCTCACTTATATTTCCTGTAGACTGTGCTTGGAAGCTCAGTAGTTCCTGTCTGAGTTCATATCTGCCTTTCGGATTTTCTTACGGGCATTTAAGAGAAAGGAGTTGGCGCCTCCTACCTTCTGCTGGGGAAGCTTCGGAGCCAGACCCATAGGTTAACTGGCACCCTTTCTATTCTCTACATTACTGTCAGGTTTTCTGTCGCACTTTGCAAGGATATCATTTTCTCTGACCGCCGACTGCAGATTCCTCTCTGTCCTTGCAGCCCTCGCCGATAAGCTCCTCGAGAGCCTTTCAGATTTTTGTTTAGAATCTGCCCTAGGCTCCTCCAACTCTGCTGGTCCTGTGGTCCAAAAGTCAGTGATATTTCCAGGTTCCAGATTCCATTTTGTCACACAACAAATTACCTCTAAAATTAGAGGTTTAAAGCAATAAAGACTTTTATTTTATCTCATGATTTTGTGAGTCAGAAATTCAAGCAGGCCAAATTTTCTGCTCCATGTGGTATTGATTGAGGACACTCAATCGCATCCAGCTGGTGGATGGGCTCGTCTAGAGGGACCATAGCAGCCTCACTCACGCGCCTGATGCCTCGTCAAAGATGGCAGCAAAGGGAGACTCAGCTTGGACGATTAATCATAGTGACAGCCCTTTGCCTTCAAGCTCGGCTGTCTGGGTCGTCAGATGCTTCCGTGGTGAGCGAGGCCTGCTGGAGAAGGAAGTGCCCAGCGGCTGAGATCTTTGATGGCCTACGCCTGGATGCAGTGTCACCTCAGCATTTGTGTTGATGAAAATAGCCACAAGCCCTGTCCAGACTAAAGATGTGTGTGTGCGTGTGTGTGTTTGGGGGATGGTATTGGTAAAGGAATCAGCACCCCCATTGAATCCATCATATGCATATTTGGAAAAGGAAGTCACAGGAGTATAGAGTGGGTAAGAGGGGAGATCAGGAGAGCAGGTGGGAATCGTAGTCACAGCAACCTTGCATGTCATGGGAAAGAACTTGAACTTTAATCCTAAGAGCAATGGGGAAATATTAGATATGTTACTGTCCAGGAATTATAATGAAGAAATTTGATGGTGAAAGGAAAGAGAAATGGAGCAGTCCTGATGGGAAGGTAAATTTGAATGCAGGTTGATAGCTTTTTCTTTTTTGCCTGTTTTAAATGGCAGGACAGATGTGCATGTGACTTTAGGCTGTAGGGAAGGCACCGGTATAGGAGGGGACCAGGTGAGAGCAAGGCGATACTGATGGGTTAGGTTCTGGGGTGAAAGCAGAGGGAATGGGATCTCAAGTATGAGGGAATAGGATTACTTTTGCAAAGAAATAGGCTGCTCTTCCATTGGGACCAAAAGAATGTGGTAATTAAGACTAAACAATTAACAAATTTGAATTGGAGTATATTATAGGTTGAAAAATGTATTCATTTCCTAATCCTTGGATCTTGTGAATATAACCTTACATGATGAAAAAAAAAAAAAAGCCTTGGCAGCTGTGATTAAATTAAGGACTTTGTGGTGAGGAGATTACCCTGGATTATACAGGTGGTCCTTCCCATGATCCAAACAAGCTGGAGGCAGAGGGAGACTTTACACAGAGGAGCAGACAGTGTGAAAACAGCATAGAGATTTGAAGAGAGTGACCTTGAATATTGGAGTGATGAAGCCACAAGCCAAGGAGTGTGGACAGCCACCGGAAACCAGACATGTCAAGGAAAAGTTTCTCCAGAGCCTCTGTGGGGAGTGCAGCCTGGCCAACGCTGTGATTTGGATACATTTCTTTTGTTTTAAGATACAGTGTCTATGGCAATTTGTTACATCAGCCACAGGGACTGGTATGGATTATCCAATTTGAATAGAATGGATTAGAATTGCACAATGATACTTTGGCATGCCAGTTTTTGAAGTCCCCTAAGTGGAGTCCTGCACACTTTCAGTTATAAATACACAGAGACAGTCTCAGAGTCTGGTCAGGAACAAGGCGTGGCATCCAGAAAAAGCGCAGGACTCAGGTCCTGACTCTATGTCGATTCATGTAGTGGTTCTAGGAGAATTGATTAAGCCCTCCACATCTTAGTTTCCTCAATTGTGTGATGGGAATGAGAATAATACCTATTTTACAGTGTTAATGGGAAGTTAAAAATACAATGTATATATAGTAGCAAGTACAGTGGCAAACTTATTAAATGTAACTGAGCAAATGTGTGTGCAGTGTGTGCATGAGTGTGTCTGCATGCATGTGTGGGTGAGTGTGTGTGTGGATGAGTGTGTGAGTGTGCATGGGGGGGAGGGACACAGCATTAAAACATGGTTGATTTTAGTCTTTGGAGTCATTCTCTATGTTGAATTTCTGGAGTTGCTGTTTTCTGGAATTGTACACTTGGACAAGTTAATGAACTTTTCTGTGCCTCAGTTTTAGTCTTTAACAAATGATGATAATTATAAAATCTATTTCATGGGATTGTTTTGTTGCTAAAGCAATTATATAACTGTAACCCATTTGCAAAGTCCCTGGAGCTTAGTAAGGAACTAATGTGCACACATCCGTCCCTGCAGCCACAGGAAGGTGTAAACGATGCTTAATTTTTACAAAGCCTCTCTTTCTCCATTCCAGAATTTTCCATTTTAATTGGAATGATCCATCATCTATATGTTAGCTATTTATTCTGGCTCACATACCAGTTTATAGATGTAGCACAAAACTGGGAATATAAGTGTTTTACTACTTATATGACTGAGTAAAGCAACTGATAGAGCGAATGTGGAATATTAAGTCATTATTTTACCATTTTGTACTCTGAAAAATGGTCTTCATCAAAATGTAAGTTTACGGCTTCTGTGAGCTAAAGGGTAAGGAAGGTATGCAAAGATTAGGTCTTTGTGGTTAATTCTCTGAAACCTGTAGTTTTAAGTATAAAATTACTCCATCATTGAGGTTAATTGCTCTCATTTTATCTTCAATCAAACTCACTATAATGGAGTGATCAGGAAATCCTTAAAGAGAATGTGGCTTTTCTTATACTTTCCCCTTTAAATACCCAACCCATAAGGAGATCTCATTGGAAGTCAACAAATGGATATATTGTGCTAATTTTATCATAACTATTAGCACGTGATTAAAAATATGCATGTTACATTTGACATGTGTCCATTTCTTCTCCATGAAGATGAAACCTCAGATGCTGAAGAGAGCTATGCGTTCATGAAAAGCACTCCGTCTGCACCGTTTCCAGTGACCCTTTCCCCTCCCTC
This sequence comes from Tonatia bakeri, assembly GCA_004024845.1. Classification (NCBI taxonomy): domain Eukaryota; kingdom Metazoa; phylum Chordata; class Mammalia; order Chiroptera; family Phyllostomidae; genus Tonatia; species Tonatia bakeri. The sequence goes on along the minus strand of PVIA01000585.1, from coordinate 6,335 downwards.
AGCCTGTAGGGCAGCTTCCACCCTTCGCAGCGCCCCAGACTCCATCCACGAGAGGCAGGGGGCGAGCGTGGGCCAGAAAGCCAGAGAACACGGTCTGCTTCAAGCAGTAAACTTAACCCTCGCATTTCAGGAAGAGGATGGGGGGGGGGAGGGGAGGACAATTAAAAATAAGAGAGAAAGAAGAGTTAGATTTGAAATTTTGGTAGTGATATGGATAAAAATACATGAACAAGACAAAAAGGGCAAACCACCAGGCAAAGACTTGGTCGTTGTAAGCATTGCGGTTCCTGATAGAGTGCTTGAGGGAAGGCGGGGTCCCCCCACCCACCTTGTCTTCTAGGCTACTCTGCCTCCCACTGCCGGGGACAGGAGAGGGTGTCTGGGAAACAGAGCCCCCCCCCCCCCACGCCAAAGCCTCCCAGGGAGATCCGTGTGGCAGCAGCCAGTGGAGGGCTGACACAAAGGAGGAGCGAGTGCGGCTGCCGTTTCAAACGTCCTGGTGAACGGAAGCGCGCAGGGAGGGCCGTCTGACCATCAGGGGCTAATGAGGGAGAGTGGTAGGTAGTAACTGGGCCAGAAACCCAGGCCTTTCATTCCTCGGCCTGCAAGTCCCACGGAAGACAGGACTTGTTCAACAAATGGGTAGTTGCACAAAACAAAGTGAGCTTCCGCGCTCATTGGGAAGGGCAGCAAATCGCTCAGACTTCATTTTCTGAAAGGGAGGGCAAAAAATAAACAGTGCGTGGTGCACAACCCAAAGCTAAACCTCTAATTTACCCACTTCCTTGGGGAGAAGACCAGAAATGCACAGGGGGCTGCTTGCGTCCAGCACCCGGCTCTGCGGGGTGCAAAAGGCGTCAAGTATTTTTAAAGAACAAGATGATGGGAGTGTGAAAGGCCGAACCTCCACTGAAAAGGGAAATGAGCTCGGGTCAGTAGCTTTGAAAAATCTGACTTCCTTTCTAACCCGGCTGTCCGCGAGCTCTGATCTAATCTGTCATTGTCCCCAGCCGAGGATGGCCTGGGCGCAGGAGTGTGTGCGAACGAAAGTGACCAATATGTGAGGGGGATTACCGAGGGGACCTCAGCCGCTTAGCACTTTTCTCTTTCTAACCCTGGTGTTTCTCTTTATGGAATGAGATTTACATTTACAGTGAAAAATTAATGCCAAGTTTGATGTATGTGAGGTAACAGAAGGTTAAATTCAATGTTGAGGATTTTACAATTCCCTTTATGTAAGGGTTTTACATTGTGAGTAGCAATTTTGATTAATTTTCAGAGCATAAATTTCATGGAGGCTGGTATTCTTCACTCACTTGAGGGAGTTTAATTTGCAAGAACCAGCTAGGTGCCCTGTGCTTAGCTAGACTCAGGGGTTATAATTAAGCATAAACGTGTCCTAGTCTCATTGCTCCTATATTCAGCAGAGAAAAAAAAACAATAAGTAAGTCAATAAGTCAATTCAATAAACAGAGGTTGGGATTCATATTATGAAGAAAACACAAAAAGTATTGTGGTGGGAAAATGAAGGGTGAGGTGGGGTAGCTACTTAGAGAAGGCAATCAAGGAACACCTCTCTGAGGAGGTGATGCTTTCACTGGGGTGGAAAGGAAGAGAAAGAGCCAAACAGGAGAAGAGCTTAGAAGAGAGCTCAAGGAGCCGTGGCAGGGAACAAAGGAGCCCCCAGGAGAAGGCTGTGTCTTCCAAGCTTGTGGGAGACAGAATTCTAAGATGGTCCATTGCCAAGATTCCTGTTCCCTGCATACCCAGCCAAACACGAATCAAGGCACTGCTGGGGAGACGTAACAGAAGCGCCAAGTGAGTAAGTCCTCGAATATAGACATCATCTGGTGGGCCCGAGGCCATCCTGCGGGCCCTGGAAAGACAGAGTTTCCTCTGACCACTGGCAGACAGCAGATGATGAGCGCTCGCTGGCCTCGAGGAAAGCACTCAGGCAGATGCTGGGCTGAGAGTCCCCTGTGGTCTACAGTGAGCATGGAAACAGGGAGCCTGGTCCTGCAACCAGGAGGGATGGATTTCACTGCCCACTGGAGACCTGAGGGCCTCAGCCCTCATGGCCCCTTGATTCCAGCTGTGAGGACTGCACAAAAGACCTGACTGAACTGCCCTGTCCATCTAACCCATGGAAAATGTGAGCTAGTCACACATTGTTTTAAGTCACTACGTTTGTGATAATTTGTTACAGAGCCAACAGACAAAGTTGTCATGCAGACTGAGAGCCTAATGAGAGAGTACCATGGCTGGGGCATCCTGGGCAAAGAGGTGGAGCCTGAAATATGACTGGAAAGGGGGACAGTGAGTAGTACGCAAGTCACGTGAGCACACATAACGTCAGCGGCATCCAGATGTATCACAGGTGATGTGGGGGTGCATGGTCACTGAGGGGGGTAAATTTATAATTAAGGGCATTAGATTGTGCACACACAAAAATAGCTTTAGTTTTTGATAGACAGAACTATTGATAAGGGCTATGTGTGTTCAGAGGAGCAGGGAAAGAATTCAGAAATATGTCCTGGGGAATTAATGTGAGGACTGTACCTCAAAAAGTGAGTTTAAGTGACTCAAACAGGCTGTGTCTGTTTATTAGTATTTAGTATTAGTATTAGTGTTATTAGTATTTTTCCTTATGGAACTTCTCTAGGAAGTACATAGTACTGGCTTTGGAATAGCCTTGTCAAATTGAATAAATAAATAAAACTAAAGGAAAGAAAAGGAAAGAAAAGACTTAAGTATGGCCAAGACTTCAAAGTTAATTAGCAACGTGCAGGAAATACAAGTGATGGAAAAATGCATTAAATGACCCCAGGGCGGAGGGCACATTTGGCCAAATAAAGTGCAAAATGTCAAAAATTTCAAGAACAAATGATAAGATTACAAAAAAATACCCCCAAAACCTTAAAATAGATTTTAGAGATATACCAATGAATTACAAAGCAGAGCTTATTGAGACAGCAATGCAAAAATATTTCTGTACAAAGGTATTTTTGACACAACTGTGGCAAAATAAAAACAGAATAGTTATACAATACTATTAGGGGACTATTTTTAATTTCGGTGGGTGTGATCATCTTTATTTTACCCATTAAATGTGTACTTATGATTAAAATGAAATGGTAACATCTACTCATTTATTAATTGTATAATTAGAAAGTAAATTACAAGGGAAAAAGATGAAATGGAGACTCTTTTTGGTGTTGTTTTTAAATTAGCTTTATAAAAATATGACAAGATCTTGAGAAAAGGTATTCCACTGATAGGCTATTGAAAGAGAGTTTTAGGAATTTAAAGTAGTCACCCTTGTGTAATACTTGAGACTAAATTGGAGATAAGTACAGATGTATATTTTAAGTTCAGATAACGAAGTCTTAAAATATTCAAGACATTTGGCCTTCATAGAATACAGGCATTCCTGAAGGTTTGGGAAGAGTATATCGTTATTTCTACTGTCTTATAATGATTTTTCCCTCTGGCAAATGAACTTGCCCTTTCACAAGTCAAAAACATTCTTGGCTCAATTCAAAACACTCATCTGCTGTCCATAGCTCTTGGCTTTCGCTTCTCTCTTCGACCGTGAAGTTGGGCGTTGGTCAAGTTTTCATCCTCCCTCATTCCCTATCTAAATGATCCCCCCACGGAGCCCTCTGCTGTGATGGCTGTCGGCCTTACTGAGGTTTTAGTTTCCAAAAGTGAATCTAAAGGAATCCCACTCCTGCCAGATCTGCTCTCCCCCAGCTCCGTCTTATCCACTTTTAGGCAAGAAAACTGATCAGGCACGGATTCCTGACTATGCTTTCTGATTGCCACCCCTCGTGGACTGTCAAAGGGCACAAATGTGAGTTTCCATGTTTCTCATGTATGTCACATCTGATCCGTTGTGACTGTCAACAATCCCTTTCAGATGGGTGTGATTATTCATTGCAAGAAATGCCTAACTGGTCGTCTCCTTTCCACCGATTTTAATGTTACTTAAATCTGTTAGCTCAATCCTTCCTTAAGTGAATGTCAGTTCTCCGTTCAAAATCCCAGAACATCTGGCCAAGTTGATTTAAGCATAAAACCCACTAACCCTGACATTCAAAAAGCTCTTACTTATTTTCCTCTTACATATAATATAGTAAGGACCATTGAGGCATTTGGTTACACCTTCATTATTACTATAGTGGTAGGATCGTATAACAGTACAGTCATCTCTTGTTTTCCAGGGAAGAGTCATTCCAGAACTCCCCCCAGACACCAGCATCCATGGGGGCTGAAGTTCCGTGTCTAAAATGGCACAGAGCAATATGTACAGTTGGCATTGTACACCCGCAGATTCCCAAGTGCAGACGAATAATACTGTCTTCAGTATGCGGAGGGATGGAGGTCAAACCCGAGGAGACGGCGGGCCAACTGTAGTACTAGTGGTGGCAGTGCTAGTACTGGTAGTAGCAGTAGTAACAGAATACTCACTCTACCCCCCATTACTATATTTTAGGATTCTAATAACACAACTATAGGGTTTAAAATCTACCTTCCAGCTTTGAATCAAGCTTTGAAGTATTCCATCATTTTTCACTCAACTGCCCAGGTGATTTCAGTTGAAGTGTGTATAATTTCCTCATAGTGCCCTCTCTTCCACACCTTCCTTCTTCTCCCACCAGCCCCCAAGGCCTCTTCTCTGAAGTTCTAAAGGTCCTGATCACAGTCGTAACTCTATTCATAATAGCAGTATGGCCATCCCCTGCCAGTGTAATACTGTCTACTTAGGCCATATACTCCTTCAAGGTAAGAGTGTGTCTTAATATTTTATATTTTCTTCTCTTAACACAATGTAGAATAGCATGTTGCTCATAATAAAAAGTTGATATATATTTAATAATGTATTAATAATATTGAATAAATATTAAAAATGCACATTATTTATCATATTTCTATCACATTTATAGAAATTTTCCTAGTTAGACAGCATAACTACAGAAATATCCCTTTTGATCAAGAATCTGTAAGTTCTGGAGAGTTCCGGCCAAGATGGAGGCATAGGCAGTCACATTGTGCTTCCTCGCGCAACCAAAACTAAAGACAACAAAAATTGAGAAACAATAAACAACCAGAACAGAGAGAAATTAATTGAACAGAAGTCGGGCTCCAGTACATCCAGACCGGTAAGGAGCGGCGGAGTTGGAGACCTGCGGAGGGGTCGATGGGTCCCGGCGGGAAGAAACTCTGGCTGGCAGGCACGGGCGTGCGGGGCGCAGACGGCAGCGGATGGACCGGTGGCGGACCCTGGGTGCGGGAGGCGACTAGCAGACCCAGTGAGGGGCACAAGGCAGCCAGCTGTCCGCAGCCACACGTTTGCACAAACTAAGCGAAAACGGGCAGCGCCGCCGTGTTTCAAAGCTTAAGAGCCCTGTCTGGGAGCTGAGGCCGGGAGACTCTCTCAACCTCACAGGAGACTTCTCCGGGAGACCCACAGAGTCCGAGAAAGTGCACAAGCCCACCGCCCGGGAGCCAGCACAGGAAGGGCCCAATTTGCTTGTGGGAGGCCGTGGAGGGAACAGAAGTCCTAGAAAGAGCGGAGCAGGCGCCATTGTTCCCTCTCAGACCCCGCCCCCACATAAAACGTCACAACCCAGTGACTGGGGTGCCCTGCCCTGGTGAACACCTAAGGCTCCTCCGCCCTTATGAAACAGCCGCAACCAAACCAAAGGAAAATAAAAAAGATGGCCCAGATTTGAAAGCCCCAGAAGCAATTTTTTTAAGTGACCAAGAGATTGCCGAATTACCAGATGCACAGTTCAAAGCACTGGTGATCAGGAAGCTCACAGAATTGGTTGACTTTGGACATAAATTAGATGAACAGATGCAGGCTATGATAAGAGAAATGCAGGAAAATGCACAGGGAAATAATAGTGAGGGGAAGAAAACTGGGACTCAAATCAATAGAGTGGACCAGAAGGAAGAAAGGAACAACCAAACAGAAAAGAATGAAGAAACAAGAATTCAAAAAACTGAGGAGAGGCTTAGGGACCTCTAGGACACCTTTAAACGTTCCAACATCCGAATTATAGGGGTACCAGAAGGGGAAGAGGAAAAGCAACAAATTGAGAACTTATTTAAACAGATATTAAAGGAAAACTTCCCCAATCTGGCAAGGGAAATATACTTTTAGGAAGTCCAGGAAGCTCAGAGAGTCCCAAAGAGGTTGGACCCAAGGAGGAACATGCCAAGGCACATCATAATTACATTAGCCAAGGTAAAAATGAAGGAGAGAATCCTAGAAGCAGCAAGAGACAAGGAGACAGTAACATACAAAGGAGTTCCCATCAGACTGTCAG